>CALNHX010000427.1:0-342602 GCA_940337035.1 Agriotes lineatus | reverse complement strand
GGGTCCAGTAACGCAACAATAACAAAATAAACCAACGGTAACAAAAACTACTAAGATATTAACGGTTAAGCAAAGCTTACACTAAAAACGTAGTTATAAAAGGCCGAAAAAACGAACAAAGCTTCACAAGTATTATTTGACAGTTGACGTTTTAGTGATGACGCGCGTATGTGACTTAAACTACTTTAATCAAATAAGCACTTTAATCATAACACATGCTTATTGTAATGCTATCACTGTTGTGCGCATGGAGTTTGTGAACAAATGTACACGCATGTTTGTCGTTACTAAATTCAGCGTGTGATGACGCAGGACTCATCTTTGGTGGTTTCTCATATATATAATACACATATATTGCTAGTAGGGCCGGGAAACGTCAGAAAACATTACGGCGCCGACATAGTCTCACTTAGAGTATAACGCGTCTCGTGCGCATGCGTGAGAATTCGAACTCCGCCTTTAGAAGCAAATTTTAAACTTGACCACTTCCCCATTGGCCGGACGACGCCGCCGCGCTTGCACACAGCTCACCATTATACATTGAAGAGTTGGTTGTCTGTCTCACTTCCTTGGTCAGTTTCCCACTCATAGCCGCTAGCAATATAGTAAGTATTAGATATATGGTGGTTTCTATAATATATAAGTTTTGTGTACTATCTAGATGCGACAGCAAGCTTTTGAAGAAAATCGCATAACTGGAAGTATGGTGTTTACTCTTGTGATGTTTCAGTTTTTTTGATATTTTCAAAAACGGCTGTAACTATTTTGTTCAAACTTTACAGTTTTATTACATTTTTAATGTGTATTGATGTGAGATAGGCGATTTTCCAGTTGAATATCTTTTGTTTCTTTCCTATTTTTTTATGAATTTCTAGTTTAAATAGGCCTGGTATATTATTACATTTTTGAATACAGCTTAAAATTTTAGAGAAAATTTCTCTCTTGAACTAATGGTCTGTTTTGTACGGTTTCTGTAGAATTTGTAATTTTTGAAATTTTTTAACAAATGCTTAAAAACTAGAAATCATATTTTTGGCTAATTATAAGATCACTGTAAAAGGAAGTTGTGTGCGTGTATCACGCTATTTTTTTGTTTTAATACATGGAATATGCTTTAAGAATATTTTATCGAAAATAAGTTACGCAATTCTCAAGTTAATGCCATTCTAATATTACGTACCTACTCGGAAAAGGTTTCAACGTTTCTTCTTTGCTTAAGTGGTTGTATTATAAATCACAATTTTATGCTAAACTAAAAAAGTTAAAACTAATTGCTATTAATTTGACATTAAATAATTTAATTACTGTTTGAGCAGTAGACTATTCTTCAAAAATTGAAGCTTAAATATGAAATGTAGTGTATAGTTGATTGAAAATAAAGAACAAAAAGTATACATAGCTTGTATATATACCGGGTGTCAACGAATTTATTAGACAAGTCATAACTTCTAGAATATTAGATGTATCAAAATGATATTTGGTATAGGTAAATGGTATAGGGAAAGGAGAGTTTTCGCATATTTTTCACTTTCCGGTCACTTCCGGTTTCACCGGAAATGGCTCCGGTTGCGAATTTTTAAATTGAACACCCTGTATATTTTTACATTTTTGGATTTCTGAGAAAATTCTGGAGTAGAATGTAACATTTTTAAAAGTTTTTAAGCCTACTTGATTTTTTTAGAGCCACTTTTAATATTGCATCTAGGTGACCGTGATCGGACGCAAACTAATCTAAGGACCCAGGTGATGTCAGAAAATTACAATCTCAAAGTTTTAGTGATTAGTATGATAGATATTAATAAGACAAGTTGGCAAAATCACATTTTCGTGTCTTAACTATTTGTTTTCAAATGGCGACCCTTTTTTGACAAGCACTTACCGAAAAAAAGATGTTTTGGCGCATCTAACGATACTAATTTATTTGAGATTGGATTAAAAATAAGCTCATAAATTAAATATTTCTAAGCAACGAAAGATTGACAAAAGCTACTTAACGTTGGATGTATGTCATGTCACTTATCTTTGGCAAACAATGAGCTCAGAGTATTAAACAAAATTAACTAATAACTTTAACGACGCACTTAAATTATTTGAAAGTACAATATCCAAATTTATTAAAAATTTCACTGTAGTAAATGTTCAAAGTGCATTCCTCCTTGTTCACGACACATTTCAGCTCGTTCAATTGTTTCTCTCCACACGTTTTGTAACATTTGAGGCGTTATACTTCTAAATATCCGTAAAATTCTTTCTTCTAAGATTTCAAGGGTGGTTGGGGTGGTTGCATAGACCCTTTCTTTTACATATCCCCAAATAAAAAAATCGAGCACAGAGAGATCAGGTGAGCGGGCAGGCCACCGTACTGGACCATTGGTTGCAATAACTCTATTATTAAAATGATCCATTAGGTAATTAAGAACTTCTCTGGTATTGTGAGGCTGTGCTCCATCTTGTTGGAAGTAAATTCGCCGTAAAACTGCTAAAGGCAGATTATTAAGATGATCCTCGATTTCATTTTGAAGAAAGCCTAAGTACCTAACCCCTGTTAAGTGACCTTGAAACAATATTGGCCCAATTATTCTGTTTCCAACGATACCAGCCCAGACATTAACGCCAAACCTTTCTTGAAAATTGCCCTCTCTCATTTCATGTTGATTTTGTTGAGCCCAGTACCGAGTATTTTGCTTATTGAACATACCATTATTTGTAAATCTGGATTCGTCGGAAAATAGAATAAAGTTGATAAAATTTGGGTCAACTTTATGATTTTGAAGCAGCCAATCACAAAACACTATCCGTCTATCGCCATCGTCAGCATACAAAAATGTTGGTGTAACTGATATTTAAATGCTCCATATCCGTGCTTTTTCAGTATTTTTCTTGCTGATTCATGACTTATCTGCAGTTCTTGACCAATTTTTCTTAAGGAAACCGTTTTATCAACCTCAACCATAGCAAGAACGTTAATCTCAGTCTCTTCATTTATGATAAACGTCTCTTCCGCCTCTCGATTTCCTTCTTGCCTAAAACGATTCTCAACATACGGAAAATACTGATGGGCTGGATGTTGCCGGTTAGGATATCTCTGACTATTCAACACTATAACATATAAGCCAATCATATTGCAGACATTTGCTTTTTTCAACCAATAACAGCAGTATATCACTGAATATTGGGCACCATGCAAAATATTCACAAAACAATGTACGTACTCAAAAACTAAATAGCCTTGTTGCGAAGTATCGCTTAGCAACGATGTTCTGTCCTTAGTGATATCGCTAGGTTACGTAACACTAAAGCCCAACAAACTGTGTGGCTTCTTTTTAAAATTTTAAATGCTGTGCTTTGGAAGTATTCCGCTGAATTTAATTGAGAATGAATAATTATATTAATTGTTGGATTATTTTTCAATAAAGTTAATCGTTATGTATTAATATTGTTAAATAGTCGTCGCAAATACCACTCGAAGTGGATATATATTTTTTAAATATTTTGCCATTTCCATAGAAATTATTGCAAGTTTCACTCAACAAAATCACATCTAAATGTCACTCGCCTTCGGCTCGTGACATTTTTTATGTGATTTTGTATCGTGAAATTTAAACGCAATAATTTACATGGAAACGACAAAATATTTGTCAAAAATATATCCACTGCTTGTGGTATTACCCTTGAACATACAACTCAGCAGCATTCCTTGAATTTCTATGACATTCTCCAAATATTAATAACATATCCACTTTTTCACTTTGAGTATACATTATTTTAATGAAAAATTAAACTGAAATACAAGGAAAATTAAAAAACTTTTACGTCTGCTCATAAAGCGTATGTCACTGTCATTACCTAAGTGTTTTGTTATCCAGAGAAGACTTAATAAAAACAACTGCAAAATAGGTATTATGCATCATGGTTATCCATGGCACACTTGACAAAAGTAAATAAATTATTATCCACTATTTTGCTTAGAAATATTTAATTTATGAGCTTATTTTTAATCCAATCGCAAATAAATTAGTATCGTTAGATTCGCCAAAAAATCCTCTTTTCAGAAAGTGCTTGTCAAAAAAGAGTCGCCATTTAAAAAAAAATAGACACGAAAATGTGATTTTTCCAACTTGTCTTTTTCCTATCTATCATACTAATCACTAAAACTTTGCGTTTGTCATTTTCTGACATCACCTGAGGGCTTAGATTAGTTTGCGTCCGACCAAGGCCACCTAGATGCAATAATAAAAGTGGCTTTAAAAAAATCAAGTAGGCTTTAAAACTTTTAAAAATGTCACATTCTGATTCAGAATTGTCACAGAAATCAAAAACTGTAAAAATATACAGGGTGTTCCATTTAAAAATTCAAAACCGGAGCCATTTCCGGTGAAACCGGAAGTGATCGGAAAGTGAAAAATATGCGAAAACTCTCCTCTCCCTATACCATTTACCTATACCAAATCTCATTTTGATACACCTAATACTCGAGAAGTTATGACTTGTCTAATAAATTCGTTGACACCCTGTATACATACATACATAATCTGTAACCCCTTATACCGTTACAGTGTCAAAGAAAAAAATGTTCTATACTGTGCGTTTTAGGGTAAGAAAAATCACAATAAATTTTTTTATTCTTGATTATGATCTTTAACACTAATACCAAAAAGTATTTTACACTCTTTTCTAATACATTTGCATATTATTTTTATTCAATTTTCAAATATATCAATACAGTTTTCGTTTAATTACCTAAAGTTTGTTAACATTTTGTTTTTGCTGTCTTATATACATAACGATTATTATAAGTAAGAAATTTTAAATAAATTTATACAGAACTAAAATCTCTTATTTTGCTAAGAACTGAATTACAACATTCTTTTAAATCTGAATTAGCTAGTGAATATCTGTACTTGGGTAAATAACGTTATTACATTATTCTCTGCCAAGATCCACTCGTTTTTTATGAATTACTATTTATTAAATAACATTTTCGTGATAACTCGTTTAAAACCATACAAAATATGAGTATCTTGGGTGGCGCGACCTAGCGGAAGAACTCTGCAACTCGAGCTGTTTATTTACGCAGGCGACGCCGACGGTTTACAGAGCCAGCAAATCAGAAAAAATTCTCCACTTTATCTTTATACACCGCCCCTAATAAAGTGTTGTTTTTAATGTTCCGTTCAATGCCGTGGTTGGTGGTTCCGTTAAATGAAAACAAGTGTGACTAGTTAATTAGTCAACTCGTCTTTCTCGCCTAGTATCTGATGAAATGACCAGCTTCAACTCTCTGACATCGTTGACGTTCGAAACGCAATATTTAGTTACACTTGAGTCAATTCGCACAAAACATTTTTGAGGTTAGTATCCTATGCATTCTCATAAATAGTTGTTAGGTATTATTCTTTACCGATGGTTTGAAGGGCCACGATTTTGTTAGTGGAGTATTTCTACACCGTTCCACCAGTGTATAAAAACTTTCCCATTTTTATTTAAGGTAAATCAGTCAGCATAAGAATCAAAACGGTCGTTACATTTAACAAATAGATTCCGTGCACATTAACAAAACAAATAAAAAATAACACCCGACTCTGAGAGCTGCTTTAAACAACTATAATGACTTTGTACTGATTGATGGTTATGATTCTTTTTTTAATGCAACAATATTTACGCACAACTGAGCCAGAATTGTTTTTATATTGTAGTGACTATGACCAAAAGTACAACTTTACATTCCGTGGGCTGTAAAGTAGAAAAAACATTCGGCGGGCTGTAAAAAACCCCCGGTCATGATACCCAGTGACAAAAGTAATGTTCAAATATATGATTCCCAACTTTCATTGTAAGGATAACAATACATTTATTTGTTAATATTGAAAACATAATTTGCAATGTAAAATGCAACATCTTCAACAGAAAGCACCACTAAAATTTTTCCTTGTTTGAAAATTCAAAACGTAACAAGCCACCTATTACTTTCGTAGCTATAAGGTTTAGTACGAAGATATTCGCAAGAGTGCTTTTAGAATAAACCATTCCAGTAGAGCATTTGGGCTTAGTTGATACATGATACATATGTTTTATTTTATTTTGATTCTCAAACGACAGAGATTCAGTATTTTGGGCACAGACATGTAACTTTTTGGTATGCTAGTTACTGTGTAGTTCGTTGGTGTTGTTATATTGCTTGTTGTACTGTTTAGCAGCTTTATAGACCCTCGGGCAATAAAAGCCATATTACGGCCTGCTATCACAGGTCATTAAACACGTTGAGGGCTCCAAACTACAATAAATATAACTATCAGTAATTTGCTCATTCTAATAATACCAATTTGTTTCAGATGTTGCAATCTTAAAAGTTCCCGTAACCGTATATTATTGAGCGAAATAGTCTTAACTTCTCAAGCCTACATTAAGCTAGCCCATGATGACCACTTATCAAGGAACAGCAGATAATAATTTTTATAGTTCAACAGCTGCTTCATTGCATATATTAAAGGACTTAGATGGCAATGAAGATATTAAGCAATTGTCTATCAAACGAGAAGTTATTGAAAGCAGTAACGACATCATTGATTATTCGGAAATTGATATTAAATGTAAGTTTGAAATCAAAGACCAAAATTATATAGCTCAAAATTCAACAGCAGAGAGTGTGGTTACACGTATGAAGCTACATACAAGCAAAAAACCTCTGTCTTGTTCTGTTTGCAACTATACAACCGCACTGAAATCTAGTTTAGTGGCACATATAAGATCTCATACAGGCGAGAAACCGTTCTCTTGTTCTGTTTGTGAATATAAAACTGCTCACAAACATAGTTTAGTCTCGCATATTAAGTCTCACACAGGCGAAAAACCTTATTCTTGTTCTGTTTGTGGATATAAAACTGCACATCAAAGTAATTTAGTTGCACATATGAGATCTCATACAGGTGAAAAACCTTATTCTTGTTCTGTTTGTGGATATAAAACTGCCTACAAAAATAGTTTAGGCGCACATATGAAATTCCATACAGGTGAAAAACCCTATTCTTGTTCTGTATGTAAATTTAAAACCACAGCAAAATCTAGTTTAGTCGCACATATAAGATCTCATACAGGTGAAAAACCTTTTGCTTGTTCTGTTTGTGAATATAGAACGTCAGTAAAATCACGTTTAGTTATACATATAAAATCTCATACAAATGAAAAACCCTTTTCTTGTTCTGTTTGTAAATATAGAACCGCAGTAAAATCCAGTTTAGTCAGACATATGAAAACTCATACAGGTGAAAAACCATTCTCGTGTTCTGTTTGTGAATATAGAGCTGCCCGCAAAAATAGTTTAGACTCTCATATTCGGTCTCACACAGGCGAAAAGCCTTATTCTTGTTCTGTTTGTGGATATAAAACTGCCCACAAACATACTTTAGTCACACATATAAAAACGCATACAGGAGAAAAACCTTATTCTTGTTCTGTTTGTAAATTTAGAACCGCAGCAAGATCTAGTTTAGTCGCACATATAAAATCTCATACAGGCGAAAAACATTTTTCTTGTTTTGTTTGTAAATATGAAACTGCCCATCACAGTAATTTAGTTGCACATATAAGATCTCATACAGGTGAAAAACCTTATTCTTGTTCTGTTTGTGGGTATAAAACTGCCTACAAAAATTGTTTAGTCGCACATATGAAATCCCATACAGGTGAAAAACCCTTTTCTTGTTCTGTATGTAAATTTAGAACCGCAGCAAAATCTAGTTTAGTTGCACATATAAGATCTCATACAGGCGAAAAACCTTTTGCTTGTTCTGTTTGTGAATATAGAACCTCAGTAAAATCGAGTTTAGTCAGACATATGAAAACTCATACAGGTGAAAAACCATTTTCTTGTTCTGTTTGTGAATATAGAGCCTCCCACAAAAATAGTTTAGTCTCTCATATTAAGTCTCACACAGGCGAAAAGCCTTATTCTTGTTCTGTTTGTAAGTATAGAACCACAGTAAAATCTAGTTTAGTCACACATATGAAAACTCATACAAGCAAAACGCCTTAATCTTGTGCTGTATGAAAATATAAATCTGCCCTCAATAATCATTTACCAGTTCATCTGCATAAGCAATTTTTACATTAATCCAACCTGCTATATTTAGAACTAAATTAAAGACCATCAGTGATATCATGTTTATTGTATTACACCTGCATCTCTTTGTATTTCATGTGAAAACCCATCCTGAGTTGTAACGTGCCTTTATCAGGTTGATTATTTTGTCGGGGATTTTTAGTTTCTTTAAAGCACTAATCATTCTGTATATTCTGTCAAACGCATTTTTAAATCCACGTACTAGTTGTATATGTTAAAATCATATTCGTTATTTTTTCGACTTATCTGCCGTAGTATAAATATGGCATCAGTAGTTCCTCTGTTTCTAAGAAATCCAAGCTGGTATTCACCTAAGTTTATATGTGCATATATCTCTAGCCCTCTGCACACCACACTTGCCAAAACTATATATTGTAATGATATACACAGGGGGGTTAAAATCAGTTTTGGAAAGGATTAAGGGAGTACAATTATTTCAAATAACCAAGAGCTATTTAAATTTGAACTGGAAATGTGAATAATTATTATGCATTTTAAAAAGTAAAAGAGGAATTTGTAATTGAGTAAGGTATGACCATTTGAAAGGCAGATGGGTTTAAAAGTGGTAATATTTTTAAAATTAAGGTTTGAAATGAATGAAAAATACATAATTAGTAGGTGTAAATCAAATTAATATAAGATAGAGTGTAAAAAGTAAAAACATGTTATTGTTAAGCACTTTGTTTCCATTATTAGAAAGAACAAATTGTAAAAAATGCAACGAAAATAATATGGAGTAATTAAAATATTAAAAATAAACCCTATTTTATTAATGAAACTGTTTGGACAAGAAAGTCGTAATCATAAAAATTTGCGTGAAGTATAAAAGAAAATTTAAACCTAGAAGAAGAATTAAAGATATAAAACTAAGGATGGTTACAAGTATGTGGTAAAAAACTAATAGCAAGCAGAATTACATTACATTTAACCTTCCACTTCTTCTTCTTCTCAGCCTTCTTTCATCCACCGTTGGATATAGGCCTCCCCTAGATTTTGCCAATTGGTCCTATTTTGTGCTGTTTGGTGCCATGTGTTCCCAGCGATTTCTTTGATATCGTCAAGCCACCTCTTCTGTGGTCGCCCGACGCTTCTTTTGGTTGTTCTTGGTCGCCATTTCGTAATTCGACTCACCCATTCACTTGATGTTTTGCGAGCGACATGTCCAACCCAGTTCCATTTCAACCTTGCAATCCTTTGTACGACATCGGTAACATTTGTGCGTCGTCTAATGTCTGTATTTCTGATATGGTCTCTTAGGCTTATACCAAGCATAGCTCTTTCCATGGCACGTTGCGTTGTTTTCAATTTTGTAGCGCTCTTTAGGGTAAGTACCATCGTCTCGGTGCCATAGGTCATTACGGGCAAAATGCAACTGTTCCATACCTGCGATCTTAAGCTAATCGGCACCTCCTTGTTTCTTAGAACCCAACTTAGATATCCAAAGGCCGTCCAACCTAGTTTTACCCTTCTTGTAATTTCTGCAGCTTGATTTTGTTTGCCTAGTTTAGTTAAGTGGCCAAGGTATACATACTCGTCGACATTTACGATATTATAATTGTTTATATGAAATTGTCTTTGGGAATGGGACATTACTTTTGTTTTATTAAGATTCATTTGGAGTCCTATGGTCCGCGAGGCTGTATTTAGCTCCAATAACATTTGTTCTAACTGCTCTTCATCTCTACTGATGATGATTATATCATCTGCAAATCGCAGGTGATTCAGGTAAGCACCATCGATATTGATTCCCATTTTTTCCCATGACAACATTTTAAAAACGTTTTCTAAGGCAAGAGTAAAAAGCTTGGGGGAGATAGTATCCCCTTGCCTCACACCTCTTTCGATAGGTATTTTTCCAGTTCTTACATTCTCGTTGACATTAATGTGTATAGTGGCGTTTTTGTAGATGTCTTTTAAGAGTGTTGTATACCGGGAATCTATTCTGGCGTTATTTAGTCCTGTAAATATTGACCAGAACTCTATTGTGTCGAAAGCTTTTCGGAAGTCGACAAACCCCAGATGTAGTGGTATATTATATTCCTCGCATTTCTCAATCAGTGTTCGTATTGCTTGCAGATGGTCAATGGTGCCGTATCCTTTTCTGAAGCCAGCTTGCTCGATGGGTTGGTAAAAGTCGAGTTTATTTGCCAGGCGATTTGTTATAATTTTCATCAATACCTTATATAAATGGGATAGTAAGGTGATTGGTCTGTAATTTTCTACATCTGTGGCGTCTCCTTTCTTGAACAACAATATTACTTCCGCGGTTTTCCAGCTTGTTGGTATTTTTCCTTCATATAGGCATCGGTTTAGAAGGAGCTGTACAGCCTTGATCAAAGATTTACCACCTATCTTTAACATTTCTGTAGTTATACGGTCTTCCCCAGGACATCTACCGTTTTTCATCTGGTTTAGGGCTGCATATATTTCCTCTTGTATAATTTCAGGAATTTCCTCAGAGTTGACATTTAGTATAATTGGTTCTGTTTCGTTTGCATTCGGATTGGGCACTTTGGATGCATACAAGTTGGAATAAAAATCTTCGATTACCTTAGAAATTTCAGATGTTCTTGTTACTATGTTGCCTTCCACTGGTCGCGCCAATATCTGAGACATAAGTGGTCGCGCTGGTCTGTGAGACCGGCAGGCTTATTTTCAAAACTTTGTTTATTTTAAGAAAGGTAAGTTTAGGAAACTACCAGAAAGCTTAAAGTAAAACAATTAGTAAAGTATTGTATGTCAGTTTATTAAACTTTGAAACTCAAAAAAAGTAAATATATATACTAAAAATAAAACTATATGTAAAAAAATCTTATTCATTTCTTGAATAATTTTCTTTACATGTTGGACAAATAGCAGTTATGTGCTCCAAGCACATATAGGTATGGCAGCGAAAGCAGGAAAAGCGAGTTTTTCGATTTTTCTTCCAATCACAATATTTGCACCGGCCTGGAACTACAGGAGCATTGATCTGCTGTTCTTGGGTATTATTACCACAAAGTTCTAATAATCGAGTTTTTAGGGTCCTGGGAAGCGAGGGTATATTTGAACGTGCTTGTAAGTGTGGTCTGATTAATCCTGTCGCTAATTCTTTCAAGAAATTTCTTCTCAAACTATTCGTTTCAGGATTATTGGCAAAATAAATTACTTGGGCATTAATTCCTCCAATATTTAGAAGATGGTAAAATATTACCACTGGCCACCTTCTTGTATTTCTTGCAGTATTATAGCTGCCAGTTAATTTGTCTACTGTATCTACGCCTCCCTTTGTAGCATTATAATCTGTTATAATTGCAGGTTTTAGCAATTCTCCCGTTTTGTGATCAATTTCATCATCATGATGCATAGTGGATAAAATGAGAATTTTTTTTTTCTTTTTTGGTATGTAGGAGACCAGAGTACTATCCTTGGTAAATCCAAACATAGATGAGCGTTCTGGCCTTCCTGTAGGATTTGAGAATTCCGTAGGCAACTCCCTTTTATTTTTTCTGATGGTTCCAAGTGCGGTTAGTCTATGATTTAGTAACTGTAGAAATAAAGGCACTGAAGTAAACCAGTTACCCATAGTTACATTGCGTCCGGAACCACAAATTGGTTGGATAAGCCTAGGAACAACATCAGATGGGCTATTAGAAAATTTATATGGACCATCGGGCTGCGTTCCAAAGTACACTTCCATGTTTCCAGTATAAAACATTTTTGCATCGCAGAGAGCAAAAATTTTTATGCCGTATTTATTTGGTTTTGATGGAATGTATTGCCGAAAACTGCATCTACCCCTAAAACCAACAAGCATTTCGTCGACTGTGACGAACTCTGACATATTGTATCCACTTTTGCAATTAGAATTAAAAATATCAAAAATGTTGCGAATTGGGGCAAGTTTGGCCGTAGCAATCCTTTCTGCACGTGTGTCCTTGTCGTCAAATCGTAGACAACGCAAAAGAAATTTAAATCTTTGTAGGGACATGGTTTAATGAAACATTTCTATGCCATATCCTTTAGTATCCCACATGTCTTCTCTATTCATACGATTTTCGTGGCAAATACCACCTAAATAAAGTAAGCCTATAAGCGCTCGAATCTCGGGGTTGGTAGGAGTGGCATCTCTGCTGCGACTGTAGTTTGCTTGAACTGAATTTATAAATTTGTTGGTCGAATCGACAATAATGGTAATAATTTCGTAATTAAAATAGTAGTTCCATATCTCAACAGGATCTTTTAGAAACTTTGTTGGTAAAGAAGGGCTGGGAAGTCTTAACTTAATTATATTTTCTTTCCGTGTTCTAATAGAGCGTGATTCCGCTGGATACTTCCCCCATAACGTGGTTGAGTCTTTACCTAAGTAAAGAGGAAAAAAATTGGAAAGATTATATCAATACTAATGATTTTTTACCTATGAATGACAATCGATTACTTGTTACATCATCCTCCTCGCATTCAGAAAATTCTTGTTCGGTGTCACTTTCATGTATTTCGGCTTCCAAATGATCACGTTCATCTGCGTCAGATTCATCATCATAAATTATTTGTGTAGGTTCATCACTGTCCTGCACCTCTTCCATTAGCTTCCGTAATCGTTCTTGATCTTTTTCGTAAGACCACTGAGACATTTTATATTTACAAAAATTTACAAAAAACTAATAATAATACTGTTAATTTAAAAAAACACTAATGTTCAAAACTAACAATAAGTGTTACGCAAATGGTCGCGCCGGTCTCACTCACCGGGTTGCAGTGTAACTCTGAACATAAGCACCAGTATGCGGCTAAAGCGGAACTGCTAATGCGATGGCATAATTCGGGAAGGTAGATGCAGCGGCCACCCCCACCAAATCCTATTTCCTAATTTATACGTATTTTTGTGTTGGCCCGGTCTCTGACACCGTGCGCGACCAGTGGAAGGTTAATATCAGACATTAATGGAATTGGATTAAGTCAAGCTGTTCAGTGATAAGGGAGAGTTCCAGAGGAGGACCATCAGTTAAGAGGGCACGTTCCAGGAAGTGGGCAGAGGCAGAATTGGCAGTAGGTGTCTGTAGATTTGGTTTGTTAGCTGCATGCTGTGGGAAGGTTTGGGTTGCTGATTCTGGACAGTTGGAAACGTCCTGTCTGTAAAAGGGGCCTTTCATTGCGGGAAGGTACGTGAGATGTTGGATCGATAGGCAGATAGGAGCAGGTTGGTTTACATCCAGAATGTTGTGGAGACCAATTGAAAGGTAATTACTAGAAGAAGGCAATAAAAGACTATAAAAGTGAATTAGTTATTGAAGAATTACTTACCGTGTTTTTAATATTGTTGTGTACTAGTGAAACAATCTGGAATTTGTCATTTGAATTTCAAATCTGTTTGACATATAGTTGACATAAGTTATTTTGACTTATAGGAAGGAGATCAACAATTAGAACATCAATTTTCAGAAATAAGCAATCTAGATAAAGGAATCCACTCCTGATTTTTCAGGAACTATCTCTAATAATAAATATTGATGTTCTAAACATAAATAGGGCAATTTTAATTTGACAGAATAAAAAATATAATTCAAAGACATATTAATATCACTGTATCTGAAGGTACGTAGCAATATGTAATGCTAAGGAGTGTTATGCCTGTATAATTTGTACACACGTTTATATCCTTGCCTCAGTGTATCTGTGTAATAATCTCTTCTTGTCAATCACTAGGTAACATTTCTTCAACCCAGCATCTCTCTATGACTTCAAAGATTCTGAATTTTTTCTTCCAAATTATATTATCTCGACATTGATACCATTATTCCCTGCTGCTTTATAGTTTTTTAGCTAACAAATTGTGTTGTTAATTTCTTCAAATTCGGGCAGTTTCAATGCTTTGTTATTTCAGTGTCTTTTTTTGTCGCCGTACTCTAACGGCTACTTTCCTAGCTTCCTGGTAATTTTCAGTTTTGAAAGGGTTTTGATCTTGAAACCACCTGAGCCTTTTTTTATTTTTTGTATTTATTGCATCCTGACACTCACTGTCAAACCACTCACTTCTATTTACTTTTGACTTATCAATTAATGTTGGCTGTACTGCTTCAGACATCTCCTCTTTGAGACCTTCCCATCCTTTGTTAATTCTTTGATGTGTCATAATTTGCATCTGGGTTTATATGTTATGTATGTGTTGCTCCTTGTTTAGATCTAATATCATTTATTGTGGTTATGTGTACAAGTTTATAATAAACTCGTTGGGTGAATAGGACGAAGTAAAACACATAAGTTATTTTAACATTTCATTTTTAACTATCGGACGACACCAGGTTGTCCTTCACCACTGTCCTCACTGGACTGTGTCATTACAATATTCGGGCCTGTTCAGTTGCGTAAACAGCCCCAACGCAGCTGGCGCTTACCCTATTACAAAAATGGCGGCAATGTACCAAATAACATAATTGCAGTAACACTCGTAATAATCCAAAAAGCAGTGGAGCCCATTGCGTGAGCTAGCAATCTACTAATTATAAAGTTGAGTCTCTAGGGCAGGGGTGGCGAACCAATGGCACGCGGCAAAATAATTTGGACACGGCCTTAATTAAGGAATTTAGGTACCTCATCGAAACAATTTATTTTTTCGTCTACATTTGAGGTCATAGTAACAAAGTTTATTGTGAACAAGGCTACCTGTGCCGGAAGTGCAACAGACTGCGCGACAGAGATGGGTAGATTTAGCGCGAATTTCTGACCGAACGGATGGAAGTGAGCTAGCGCGGGCGACGCGGAGGGACGGCGAGAGGGGTGCTGTTACGCTTAGTTTGTAGTTCGCATGCAGTATTTGAAATAACTAGTTGGATTTTACTTTAAGCATTTATTTTGTAAGTTCTCCCCTGGATCGTTAGGCAGCTCTATTTACATCTATTTTTAAATATTGAATACATTTTCCCCTGCGTAGCTAGGCAACCCTATTTTCATCCTGTGGTAACATTTTTCAGCAAACTACAGCTATGTTGCTATCAATTTAGACCACTCTGCATTCCAATAGTTTTTCTGGTGGTCCTTTTCCAATTTTTGGGAGATTTTGATAACCTGAGTTGAATTGCGTGTGGTAGTATTTCTCGACCTTTTCCATCCCAGCCTTCGCTTGAATAAATTGGTTACCCCTGGGCTTCGTGCTTTACCAGCTTAATTATAGCTTGGTTCATTTGTGAGGGAGAATTTGGAAGCAACGAAAGCCCGCTGAACGTTAGGATAATTGTTTATGGTTGCAATCCTTACGTTCACTACGCTCTTGCGGAATTTTGGGGCCCACTTTCATTGTTTGCACGGCACTCCAGGCTGTCCGCCACCTCCAGGTTAGTCTTCTTCAGCTCCCGCTTTTTAGCTCGGTTATGTACCTAGGAATATGTATTTTTAGCTTATTTCTACCTGGCATTTGATGGCACGTCATGGCTTCATTAACCATTTCTTTAGAAAAAATGGCACGTAGATCAATAAAGGTTCACCACCCCTGCTCTAGGGTATGTTTGCATCCTGTTGAATTGAATGTATCTAATAATTTGTGAATACCTACTGTAGAAGAGAATATCTTTATTTCTACCATGTGAAACTGGCAGACAGGTAACTAGACATTTCCTCCAACAGGGGCACACCAGGTGCCGCTTAGAATTATGCAGGGGGGCACATTAACCTCAATAATATGTAATGTAAATTTAATAATGCTAATAGTAATAATACCAATACTACTCGCACAGCAAGAATGAAAAACAATAATGTTAGTAGAAATTTATAACCACATGTATTAAAAAACAAACGATTTAACAACTTTTTATCAAACCAACAGTATTAAATTATTAAGTTACTAACCAAAAATTTAATAAGTTTATTTCATTGGGGCACTATTTTTTTAGAGGGCTTGTACATCTTCGCCCCCCCCCCCCCTAGTTATGAGAAGTTTAGTAATTTATGTATATTTGGCTCACTTAGAAGCCATACATATGCTATAAGAAAATGATGTGATTTAAATGTAGCGCTGCTAGATTATTGGAATAGTGTTGTACCCGGAGTAGGAGTTACCCCATCATAGTTGTTAATGAATAAGAGACTTAAAGGTAAGATGCTAGTAAGTAACAACTTGTTAATTTCTAAAGTTAGAATAAGAAAATAGACCAGGTGAAAATGTTGCTCTAAGATAGGGCTTCTGTGTGAGCCTGCAAAAATTGTAAAAAAAATTAATAAAGAAGTAATATGGTTAAATTTAATCTTAACAGTACCAATAATCGTGATGTGTCCATAGTCTGTTGTTTAATTAGGAAGAGCACTTCAAATCGCTTGTACCAAAACGCGGTTCTACACAATGCTAAGTTCCGTATAATTTGGTACTTGTTTTGACTTGTCAGCAGTTCGAAGGGCTTGTACACCAATTAGCAGGTTTGTGTTCTTAATCTTTTCCTGTGTATTCCGAAGCGAAAAAATCAGTTCTTTTTATAACTAACCTCTTAATATCCTTAACATTGCCTATATTTTTGAATACGAATGATGTACCCAGTACAAGCTCAGCTAGTTTCTTCTCAAAGATGCAGAAGCGGTTGGTTTTGGGTCATTTATCCCAAAATATAAATTTCATCATATTTTTGTAAAGTATTGCAAAAAAAGCTATTGTAATTATATTGTAATAAGAATGTGGAAAGAATGCGATTGGAGGACACATGTGAAAGATGGAACACGAGTGTTAATGAGTGTTCCATTTACATATGTTTTTCAATGGCCTCTCCACATGTGTGTTACATACTATTTTCCTTACGACGGTTTCACATTCTACAAGAAATTTGGTTTTTCAATTTGACATTTGTCAACAATAATTGACATACCATTGTAGGATATAGTTACCTTATTTATGATGCAAGTGCTAAAATGACTGTTTATTACACGCAGCATAAAGATTATCAAATGGCCTCATTTCATAAAATGTCAAGTCCAATAACACTTAGCATACAATATATTTTCTACAATCATAATAAAAGTATTAACATTTAGTTTGGTGAAACATTTTCTCTCACACTGCATTAGACATTCTAGGTTATGGTGATATATAAATTCATGGTAAAACGTGTGATTTGTGTTTTTATTGCACTGGTGTCATAAAATGATATTTTTAACTTAGAAAGCAAATGTTAAAAAGCTTACTTTTTGCATGATTGAAGAAAAAATACATAAAATTTTACATGTTCAAATGCAGTTGTTAATATTACAGATGGAATAACTCAAGATTTCCGCCAAATTTTTGTAGTATATTTTTTGGTGATAGTTTATGGTGTACAGTGGCGTAACTATCATATGTGCAGGGGGTGCGAAGAACCTCGGCGCCGAATCTATATAGGCGCCGCGGTAGCGGAGTTTTTAGTGAAAATCATAGTTTTTCTAGAATAGTGGTTCAAAGGGACAACAGACTATGATACGTGAGCGCCACTGGGCTCTTTTGAGTGCGTAGTCTTTTCTCCTTTTGAGTAGATTATAAGTTTCAGCTCTAGTGTGTGTTTGTGATTCTTATTAGATTTCGTAGTGCATAGTGCATAGTAACATACTATAAATTCAAAGTTTTAAACTGCAAATTTCTGACGATTGCCTCAGATACAGAGGTCATAGAGAGTGCCAGATTACTTCAAACTACGTATGAAACTGATCTCGATGACGGCTTACAAAAGCAAATTGTACAATTTCGATCTTCGTACACAACTAGTATTAAATCTTGCTTATCAGTGATGGAAGTGGGAGAAAAATGTCTGTCTAATCACACATCATTGGCTAGCTTTCTATATTTTTATACAGTTTATATCCTACTTTTTACATCCCGTCACTACAGCCTCTACTGAGAGATCTTTTTCTAAATTAAAAATTATTAAAAACTTTTTGCTAAGTAAGATGAGCCAAATACGCCTAAAGAGTTTTGCATTACTGAGTATCGAGAAAGTAAGAGCCAGTACTCTTGGTTTTAATTTACTGATAGATATGTTAGCTTTAGCAAAGTGTCGCAAAAGAGAGTTTAATTAAAGTGCTATACCCACCTACATATTTATATATCTACTAGCTGGGCCGATAAACGTTGTTCTGCCCAAAAATAACTTGTCTCTGAAACCCCGTTTCACCACTATAGAGTGTTAATTTTATGTCATGTCCATCGTCTTGGACTTAAAAATAAATGCCATTTTCGCAATCAACGTCCCAAAAAACCTTAATAACGACACCCATATCAATTTTTAGGCTTATTTACCCTATTTCACCCCCTAAGGGGTAGCGAACCCGACAGACGTTGTCCTGCCCGAACGTTGGTTTGCCTGCTATTGGCGGGTTCAGCAAACGTTTTTTCGATATTCGAATTTTCGATCTTTTTTTTAATATTAGGGGAGGGGGGATACAATTTTGGAGTTATATGTTCTGATATGCGATAAATCTTTTAAAAAAATTTAAAAAAAGAAATTCGCCACAAAATTAAAAAAAACAATTCCTAGAACCCGATTCCAGCGCCACCTACCGGGTCCAATTGTGAATCTAGGTACCCTTTCAAACACAAAAAATTTCATCAAAATCGGTCCAGCCGTTTAGGAGGAGTTCAGTCACGTACACACGTACAGAATAATTATATATGCGAGTATAATAGCTATTTACGTTATTAGACCGGTAGCAACATTTTTATGACAGCGCCCTTACTTTACAGGTCTCGCCCTACGGGCTCGACCTGTATGTTTGGCAAGGCCATAAAAATGCTACCGGTCGTGTATCGTATAAGATTTTTTAGGATACTGCATTGGTAGCTAGCGTTTACATTGTTACAAATGAGTCCGGTAGATAAAATTTACCGGTCCTAGACCAGTAGTAGTTGACAACGACCTTTGATCCGGGCCGTTGTCAACTACTACTGGTCTAGGCCGGTAAATTTTAGCTACCGGACTCGTTTGTAACAATGTAAACGCTAGTTACCAATGCAGTATCCTAAAATAGCTATTTACGTTATTAGACCGGTAGCAACATTTTTATGGCCGCGCCAATTCTTTACAGGTTGAGTCCGTAGGGCGAGACCGGTATGTTTGACAAGGCCATAAAAATGCTACCGGTCGTGTATCGTATAAGATTTTTTAGGATACGAGTCCGGTAGATAAAATTTACCGGCCGGTAGTTCTACTACTGGTCTAGGCCGGTAAATTTTATCTACCGGACTCGTTTGTAACTATGTAAACGCTAGTTACCAATCCAGTATCCTAAAAAGATATATTTTATTTTTCTTGTGAATTATTTAAATTTGTATTCCTTTTACGTGGTTTTCGTTTTTGCATTTTTATATGTATTTTTATGTTTCATGTTATATTTTGCGAGTGTTTGATGTAATGGTAAAACCTGTTCTACTTTATGGGTCGGAATCGTGGACGGTTACAGAACTGGTAAAGCAGAAATTGCAGGTGTTAGGTGGCCAGTCATTATTTCGAAGAAAGATCTTTGGGACCGAACAAATTAGGTGGACTTGAATATAGAAATTAGGAGAAGAAAATATGGATGGTTAGGGCATACGTTGCGAAAAAATTAAACTGAAATTTGCAGAAAAGTTTTGATTGGAACCCTTAGGATTTCAGAAGCAGAGGACGCCGGCGAAAAACGTGGAGGAGAACTGTAAAACAAGAAACAGGAAAGACTATAGCACAACTGAGACAAATAGCAAAGGAAAATGACAACTGGAGAGAATATACGAATACCCTATGTCCCAATAGGGAATAATGGGATTATTATTATTATTTTGTTATATTTAATAAAAGATTGAAACATCTAAATGTGTTTTATTTTGCAGTAAGTAACCTTTAATGTTAAGAAAAGAGCTTATTAATTTTATTTTAAATTGAAAGTGTTGCATGACCAAAAATTACCCCCCTCCCTCTTCTTTCTGAAGCTTCTTGTCTACAGAGGCTATCATTTATTCTTGCACACCGGCGCCAAACCGTCTTGTTACGCCACTGATGGTGTAAATACGTTTTTTACATTAAGTACTCCTCCTAGTTAAAACAGACTATAGTAATATGTAAGTTATAAACTGAGGATAATGATGTTAGACCTACGAACGTAAATGGCAGCACTGAGGTTGCCTGGGCTAAAAGAACAAAGTGAGAAATTCGCGAACTTGTAATATACATAATAGAGTGATCGAAAAAATTTCTCCTCAAGGGACTTGTGATTTGTATAAGACAAAAAATATCACGTTGTAGCTTTATTCATTTGGAAAAACGGAAAATATTGACTTCAAAAAACTTCAAAATGCTCTCAATAATATTGGCAAACTTCTATCAAGAATACTATTTGAGGTTATAATGATAACAGTGAGGACACTTATTCAAATTCCAAGGCATACTTCAATCACCCTATATAAGGATTATGTTTTAAATTGAAATGGGAAGATGTGAGTTAGTTGGTAACTTAGTTATTATTAGATTGGTAGAACTTCTACGAATAAGAAACTCGCAACATTGTAATATATAAACAAGCTTGTTGTTATCTTTTCAGTTTTATAATAAATTCTTAATAATTCTGAGTCCGTGTATTATTTCTGGCATTATTAATTATCAGTAGAAGGAGCCTGCTGGATGGCTATCTTGTTTTATATCAAATTGATTGCGCAATAAGTTAAATTGGGTGCTCCAATTAAATTGTATAATTAAAATGATTGACCCACTCACATATAATATTAATTAAATTGAAGTTTGTATAGCTCCTGATGGAAATTATACAATTTCAATGGCAGCCATCGTGTCATATATGATGCTCTCTCGATCATACTATACTTGATGCACGTCTGCCATGTCCCGACCTGCATAAACTGTTTCCTCGAACTTATTTTCTTTCCCTACCATGTGGTCTTTCTCGTGCCTGTTGTAATGATCGTATCCTTTCTTTCCCTGCCATGGCCGCCACTGTATGGTTTTTCGTCTATCTGCCTTCACACATCCTAGCCACATGCTTTGCTTTCCTCCATTTTTGGTTCGATATTCTTGTTCGAATGTCTTCCAGTCCTGTCTTCTGTTTTATCCAAGTGTCTTTTTACTTCCTTTTACAACTTTGAAACTTCATATATAAGTTTTGTGTACTATGTAGATGCGACAGCAAGCTTTTGAAGAAAATCGCATAACCGGAAGTATGGTGTTTACTCTTGCGATTTTTCAGTTTTATTAAATTTTTTCAAAAACGGCTCAAACGATTTTTTTCTAACATTACATTGTTATTACATTTTTAATGTGTATGGATGTGAGATAGGTAATTTTCAAGTTAATTACCTCTAAAATACGTTTTATTAACTCCTATTGCAAATAGAACGCCCGGTAGTATATTATTGCATTTTTGAATTCGGCTTAAAATTTTAGAGACTATTTAGTTCACCTGTCATCTGTTAAAAGTGGACCAATGAAAACGTCAGATTTTGTATTTCATAGCCAACCAAAATAAATTGTAATGACTACTGTACTAGTACTCAAGTGACTATATTGAAAAAATTCAAATATTTATTGAAGATGTTTAAACAAATTGTATTTTAATATAAATGTGTAACAAAGTGTTGAGTCTTTTTAATTTGGAAAATGGGTTTGGTTCACTGAATGGTCCTCCGCATACTATTCGTAGTCAAAGTTAGGTAGTCTATTTTTGGGGTGGTATCACTCATGTCCATTGCGTGTGCAATAAGACTCATTGCTTCGCAACCCGTCCTATTTGCACCCACACGCAATGGATCTTCGTGATACCTACTACCCCAAAAATAATTGACATAGCTTTGAGTACTTTTAGTATTATAAGTGAACATTTGTCTTTTCAAAGCTTTTGACACTGTACGAAGGCAAAAAAATCTGAAATATTCTGGAGCAAAGAGAAGTGGAAAATCAGTTACTAAACTCTATTACGGGTATATACAGCTGCACCAGAAATACTATTAGGACAAATAATCAACAGTCAGAGGAGTTCACCGCTAGATTAGGTATGAGGCAAGAAGGAGTTTTAAGCCTCCTCCTGTTTAATACTATGATGGACGAAATAGAGAGAATGTCGCCAATGTCGGTAACACTGCATAAAAAATGCTGGTGTCGAAACTGCTATATGCTGATGAGTTGGTTGTTGTACTGAATTCAGAAATGAATTTACAGAACAACATTAACACGTGGAACAATGGAGCATTATTGTCGAAAATATTAGTAATATACCGGAACGAAATACAAATAAGTGTGCGCTTAAAAGATAAGATTATCAAGCAATCGGAAAATTTTAAATATCTGGGATCTGTTCTCAACATATGGGGTGAGCTAGAATAAGAAATAAACAGCAGAATAACGAATGCTACAAAAGTTTATTATGCGCTTAATAGAACATTTATTAAGAAAAAGGAGGTAAATATGGATCAAAGATAAGAGTGTTGCATAGTATGCATGTACCTCTGTTAACATATGGCTGCGAAACTTAAGCGTTAAGTGATAAAAATAAAAGCAAACGGGTGTAACTAGAATGAAAAATTAACAATAATAGTGCAACGTCGAACCCGTTTTAAACAACGTTTAAAGAAGGCAATTGGAGGGGTATGACCACTTGGAACGAATGGATGAACGACGAATGGTGAAGCAAATATGGAAAGCGGATGTTGATAAACAGCGCAAAAGGGGAAGGCCAAGAAGGACCTAGAACAACGCAGTAGTAAAAGTACTGCAGAAGAAGAAGATCAACTGGAGACAAACAGAAAAGATGGCACGAAATCAAAATGCATGGAAAACTGTCTACTATAATACCTCTACACCGTAGGGCAGATAAGGATGGATCAAGTAAGTAAGTAAGTAAAAAAGGCAATACCAATTTTTTAAATAATTGTTGCTGAACAACAATTTGTATAGATATCTTAGATTATTTACAGGGAGGTGATCCATCATGCTGATAGTGGAGGTGTCTTAATAAGAAGTAATAAAACGCAGTAGTCTTCTCCACGTACATTTATTAACAAGGCGACATGTTTCGAAGCCAAAACTGGCTTCATCTTCAGGCCAAAATGATCATCTACAGAGGAATATGGTTAACAATAGTGTACAATGTAAAAAGATTAACTTACTGGTTATAAAACAGGTAAAACCACGTGTTCCAAATTATAGGTTAAATTGAGGTTAAGCGCTGAACGCGAGGTAGTAACAAAAATTCACAAAGAACACCACACTGGAGAAGAAAATTAATTCAATAGCCAGTAAACTACGTTATAAAGATCGTTGTACTGGTTATTACATCAAATTTAACAATTAACAAACGGCAAGTAAAATAGCAACCATCCTCTGAAGGAGAAGGCACTGGAATAGGAATTTTCAGTCAGTACATAAGTAACTGAAACCCGATCAAAAGTCCCTAAATTCAATGACACTGAAACTACCAGAGAGGGTCAGAAAATAAAAGAACAAAGTTAAAACCAAAAATGGCCAAAGACAAAACAACTATTTAATATTCAGGAAAATGTAATTAGTATCAAAATCTGTGACTTCATTGAGTCTGTATTCATTATTGTTAGACATAATTTCAAAAATGTCGAGTAAATTCAACAACCTACCTTTGTTAGCTATATGTAAAATTTTATAATCTTTATTTGGATCAAAGTTGTGGTTATGTTCCAAAATGTGATTAGCAAAAGCTGATTTATTAGGATATTAAATTTGTTGTTTTTAATGCAAGCAGATGTTCTTTGATTCTTTTTCTGAAAGTACGTCCAGTCTAACCAATGTAAAAGCAGTTGCATGACTAACAGTCAAAGAAATGCTTATTGATTCAGACCTTAATAACAACCAAGTTGAAACTTTACTCATTTGTTTAAACTTAGCTTTGTCACAAAACTTTTTCAAATTTGACCCTTCATTCTTTAAACAAAAGTCTGGTTTGGCGATGGGATCTAACCTATCACCTTTGCTAGCTGAAATTTTTATGAATAACCTAGAAAACAAAATTTTCATTGAAGCCCCCTTTATTCATAACATTATTTACTGGGGCAGGTACGTCGATGATATCCTGGTTATTTTCAATTCTAATAACCCTAATACTGATTATTATATCACCTGGCTAAACTCAGTACATCCTAATATTAAATTAACTTTTGAAATTGAACACAATAATTCTTTACCTTTTCTAGACATTTTGATTACTAAAAATAATAGTTCCACAACTAATTTGTTAAATTTCAGCATTTATAGGAAGCCCAGTTGTACTGACCATACTATCCCTTATTCTTCCTTTCATCCCTTATCCCATAAACTTGCTAATTTTCAATTTTTGTTCAGACGTTTACTTTCAATTCCTATGTCCATAGAAAATTTCAACAATGAATTTAACATCATTAAATACATTGCTATCAAAAACGTTGCAACCACAAATCTTCAAATAATTGATATCGGTAATAATTTGACATGTAAACTGTATATAACTATGATTCTAACTTAGAATTGTTTTTGTTAATGGAAAGTAAAATTTTGGATGAACTGCAAATAACATTGTAGGAAATATAATTTTCTAATATTAAGACGGAATTAATTAACTTAATATCCTTTTTATTGATTTTATAATTAAGCTGCACGTTAATTATATTTTATTTAAAATGCTTTGCCATTTTAAGGCAATATCAATATGTTACAGGCAACTTGTATCAATCAGTCATTTTATATAATGGCTAGGTGGTGTACATATTGCCCGGAACAGTTAATTAGTTTATGAAATGCATCGCTTAAGAGCATCTTCCATATATTCCCTATGAGTTACATATATTCCCTAATGAGCTGTAGGTGTTTTACGTAATATATTTTTAAAAATAACGGTTATCACTTATTGGGTTTAATGCAAACGTACGCCAACTCATCGCCCTAGCAGATTTTGTTGGTAATTAGGAAAAGGGAATTCATCACCGGCATCAGGTAACGACCGGTGAACACCAGAGGCAGGCTAACTGATAACCAGCAATAATTCGCTAATCTAACTAATAACGAAAAATTACAAAATTAATATATGAGGATGTTTGCAACGTACACGAACAAACAGTCTGTAAGTAACCTAAACAAGCTAGAACAACACACAACCTGGCGAGAAGAATCAGCGATGCCAGTTTATTTAACATAACCTCCAACTTCAAACATATAACATATCGCCGCGTTATTTAATAAAATGCCTAGGCATTCTATATAATGACAACGATTTCCCATGAAATGATATAAATACAATGCTTAGCCATAGTTATTTATAGTACAAGTAGGTTTAATTACAAATAATCCACGAGTGAAAAGTTGAGCTGTCGAGGCAGCCAGGCCGAGAGGGATATTTTCTCGAGTGAATTATTTGTAATAACACATGCGTGCCATACAACGTTTTATCCAACAACTCAATAAATATCTAAAGAACATAAGTTTTGTATTGACAGCCTTGAAAAGTCATAGTGGCAAATTCGAAAGTACCGAGAGATGAAATAAATTTATAATCATAGTCGCCTGTGATTTGTGTTATACATTTTGCAGTACTGAGGTGTATTGTCAGTCTAATTCAAATTCGAAGTTAGTAGGTTAGGTTTTGTTTATTATTTGAAAGAGACTGGGTTATTTGGAGATAGTCTGTTTACTCTCTGATAAATACATCAGAATATTGTGATTTAACATTTTGTTTACCGTTTAGTGGTGGTTAATATAATCATAACTCTCAATTTAGAAATATGATTACACATTTGTTTCCATAGTCGTTCAATTTGTTGTTAATATACGGGTCAGTTAGAATTTCTTTGTAATGAGATTAGTTCATCTTAACGTAAGGCCATTGACACCTAAAATAAATCAGTTTTTTTACATAGTGATCACGAAAGTCGTTCTAGTTAATCAAACTGCAAATTCATGAAAAAAGTGTGGCTTTCAAAACTAGTTGTACAAATAACTATTGTAATTCAAAACAAAATTGACATTCTTACAATTGCAACAACCTGGTTGGACATGGACATATTTGATACGAGATTATCTATTTGTAGCTAATGGCTAATGCCAGAATTACAACTGTTTCGAGTAGCTGAATATCGAGATCTATTTAACCAAGTGATAACCATTGGAAAAAGGAGAAGGTCTACAAGAACAAGAAGATATTCTTAGACACTACCCCCTTTGATCTCATTTTTCTTCTTTCATTCATTAATTATTTTTGGCGATAACGTAATTTACTTCTTTATGTTACTTTATTTGGATTTATTTTCACAATGGAGTTAGGAGTCACTTTTTTAATTTGACTAAACCCCCTCTAAGAAATGAACAAAAGAGAAAGTATCGAGATGTGTTAATAGACCCCAGTTGAGTAGATGTCTGTGATGAGCCCCAATCTTACACTGACTCATAGCTGGTCTGCCCCATGGATTTGGATGGGGGAGGGAACAACGAACCGATTAATAAAAGTAGAGAGACAAACAGCATGAAACATCAAAGTAGCAATGTAAAACTGCATATAGCGACATACAATGTAATATCAGCGTACATACATCAAACAAGTAGAGACACTCATGCCAAAAGTTGAAACCTGTCTAGAGTGCCTGGGGCAGTAACACGGGGGGTATTTCCAAGCTTGACTGTCAGGCGGCAGCACAAAGTTTTACCAATCAGAGCCAGTTACTGGCTCTGCTACCAATTATACGTGATAAAGTAGTGGCGCCATTTGTTAGTACTATCGGAAAGTACCCCCCAGGAGCCGTTCAAGTCAAGGTCTTCCAAATCGGTATTTTGACATCAAAGGAACCAACAGAGGGTGTCTCTACTTGTTTGATTTCTGTATGCTGGTAATATCCTTGGCGTCGGAAGATCGACTTATGCTATTAAACGAGGAACTTGTTAGAAGACAGGCCCGATGAGGAGTCCCTAACTTCTTTAACCACTAAACGCTTCAATGCCCAATACCAAATTAAAATAGACTAACTAAAACGAAAGACCTTTATATGGCATTTCAGTGTACCTAAATCAAATAGTGAGTTGAGAATACCCTTTTTGCGTTCAACGGGACCCACTAAATAATCCGCGGAGGCAGAGATGGGTTTCCCAATAATCTATATGCTAATTTCAAAAGACGCTAAAAATATATTTATTACATCAAGTTGCAAACCTAAATTGGAAGGTTCGGTTATGATCTTGACTATTGTGATTTACAATGAAGGTTTAAAACCACCTTTAAGGGTTGAAGACTTTCAGATAAAGTTGGGTATAGCAATCAAAAACGTAAGTGTGGCGTAACACAAGTGATATTTATTTAAATCGGTACACATGGGTAAATATATAAATAAACCATAACGGTGTATTTACACGGGCAGCCTTTACCAATATTTTTTATTAATGTAATTATGTATTTTTAATTCAGTTATAAAATCTAAAGGTAAAGTAGTGGAGTAAATCCAATTTTCTATCCACGACATGATAACGCCGTATTTACAGATATCTGTTCACATTTTGATTAATTAATAAATCAATACACATTAGAAATACCCATAAATGTGTGGTATATCATTGCTCATTATGAATCAATATTATCGGACCAAGAACAAAATTCTCTAATAAGTTGACAATAAAAAGGTTTTCCATATGTGTCCAAATTTATGACGGTCTCTGTACAAACAAGTAAAGGTTTGTCAGGTGGAATATGCGTAATGGACAGATGTAGCGTTAGTGTACCCGTCGACAACTGCATAGCTCATTTTTTAAAAATTATTTTTCTACCTCTATATTTTTTGAAATTAGTACACATAGAACCAACGTTAGAATGTATGTAGATGTAAATTTTGTAATTGCCTCAAATAGCTACATTGCTGAGTTAGGGTAGCAAACTTCGTCGGAAAATTGTGATGAGGGTTGTGCCTTTCATTACATGCAGAGCAACTGTTCCAATTGTTACTACTAACTTTTATATTAGTTGTTGAACCAACAGTCAACTATATGTGTTTGCAGAAATGTTTTATGTAAAATGATCATAAGAACATCGTGGAAAGTTATGACTACCCTATTGCGAGACACACTGTATAGTGTAGTAGTTGTGTTGCATTCCATTTGGTGTAATCACAGTATAAACATCAATTTTATAATGTGGTGTAATCAACCTTTCCCAAAGGTATGACTCCCCGGCGTTACATTTCTATGTAATGACTTCTATACTTGATTTTGTTAATGACAATGTTACATTGCGGCTAGCTCATATTTTGAACAACCAAATTATATTACTTCATGTAAGAATATTAGACGCTGAATAGAAAACTTGTTAATATTTTTCAAATTAACATAACCAAGTTAACCTAACTGAATTTCAATGTACTTTTTATTTTCAGATATTGCATTTACTAAATTTGGATTCTTCATAATAATGGAGGTGGAACATGAATTTTTCTAATGCAATAACCAGCATGTTACATGAACCACTGACAAAAAAAGGCAGTAAAGTAGTCGCACACTTACATGTTCGGCAAGAGATCCTTCAAGATACTATCGATAACACTACTTATCCCGAATTGAATATTAAACAGGAGGAAATTGAAATAAAGGATGAATTGCTTCGTTCCTGTGCAGCAAGTGGAAGTTGCTTTGAAGAACAATTACTTTGTAAGCGTTGTGAATATGAAGCAAAAGACGAGACTAATTTGTTGGAACATAATAAGACTTGTAAGTTAGTTAACCATTTGAAGACCGGTACAAATGACAAATATTTTCTAGGTGATTTAGTGAAGAATAAGAAGATGCATACGGTAGATAAACCTTATTCATGTTCTATTTGCGAGTATAAAGCAGCACGAAAAGGTACTTTAGTGACCCATGTGAAGACGCATATAGGTGAAAAACCTTATTCATGTTATATTTGCAATTACAAAGCAGCAGAAAAAGGTACTTTAGTGAACCATGTGAAGACTCATTCTGGAGAAAAACCTTATTCATGTTCTATTTGTGATTATAAAGCAACACATAAAAGTAATTTAGTTCGCCATATGAGTCTGCATACAGGAGAAAAACCTTATTCATGTTCAATTTGCGAGTTTAAAGCAGCACGAAAAGGTACTTTAGTGAACCATGTGAAGACGCATACTAGAGAAAAACCTTATTTATGTTCAATATGTGATTATAAAGCAGCATATAAAAGTCATTTCATTCAACATATTAAGATGCATACTGGAGAAAAACGTTATTTATGTTCTATTTGTGAATATAAAACAGAACAAAATGGTGATTTAGTTAAACATATGAGGATGCATACAGGAGAAAAACCCTATTCATGTCCCGATTGTGATTATAAAGCAGCACAAAAAAGTAATTTAGTTCGCCATATGAAGATCCATACAGGATACAAATCTCATTCATTTGATGTGCAACTAGAAAACAGCACATAAAAGTGATTTAGTGAACGATTTGTGGACACATGCAGGAGAAAAACCTTACTCTTGTCTAATTTGTGAATATAAAACAGCAGCAAACTACGTTGGTTAGTAGTGTGAACATACTGGAGATAAACCTTGGCACAAATCTCCTCAATGGTGTTATTGCTCGGCTTGACTTTTCCAATTCATACTGTTGGCTGCTTTGAAGTCTTGTGAAAACGGTATAGCTTGTGAACATGCTGACAGAACGAATCATCTTATTTGTGATTTATTTGTAAATATAGAACGACAGAAAAATTTAGTGAGACATATGTGGGAAATACATGGGAAAAAATATGAGGAAATATACAAAAGCAAAATCCTATTCGTTTGTTGTATGTGAATTTAAACTAGCATAGTAACTGACTTGGTCATTTGCATTATATCATTCAGAAACATTTGAAAGAGGGATATTATTGTGAAACCTACAAATATTGGATTTTGTAAAACATATCAGAAATGAAAGGAACTGAAATTAAGTTAAAATTGAACAGTTAACTTTGGAACAAGAGTAATAAAATAATAGTAAAATTGAGCGGTAGTGACAAAATTTAATAATGATGATTTGAAAGCCAATTCCAAATACTGCGGATATTCACAAATAAAGACATTTATGATTGGCGTAGAGCTGATTAACGATTTATCATGCTCACACCCGCTCATAGCTGCAAATACTTAGTTTGTTCTCACCGGCTATTAGCAAATTGATGCAAATTAAAGCGAAAGCAGGCCTGTTCTTGTATTTTTTCTTTACTCACATAGCGGCAACACTGATGCTTAACCCTAGAACGCATACATCTAAGAAAGTTACATTAACGCATATGTGGTGTCGTATACGACACCACACCTTTTTTTGTTTAATGAGGCAGTTTAAATTTACTATACGCCTTTTTTAATATCTGGAAGTTAATTTTTGACTGCATAGATGCATATTAAAGCACAAAACGGAAGTTAAAGTTGTTAAAATATTTATTTATGAGTATGAATAAATAAATTATTAAATCTAAGGAACTGATCAGGTACTAATATCTACATTAAACAGTTTTGACAAATAACTACATTGTGATTTTTTAAAAACTCCATTGCAGCAGGCCCTGGACAGCCTAAATCAGTTGGCAGTACTGAAGTGTATTGTTGGTGACACTGTCTGTGTCAAAACTGACACAAAACCTAACCTGCTAACCTCGAATTTGACATAGACTTACAGTGTCACTAACAATACATTTCAGTATTGTTAACTGATTCAGGCTATCCACAGCCTGCTGCAATTGAGTTTTTAAAAAATCATTCGGTAGTCTCTGTTCAGCACATAAATTACACTGCAGGTTATCAGGTTAGGTTTTGCGTCAGTTTTATCACAGACTGACGTAAAACTTAACCTGCTAACCTCAAATTTGACACAGACTTACAGTGCCACCAACATATTATTCATACGTTTGAATTTCTACAGCCCGCAGAGGATCATTTTTTTGGATCTCTCGATATCATAACCTCAAAAACTTATTTAATGTCAATTGAAATTAGTTCTAATTATAAGGGTCGCCATCTCTGTTCCTTTTAGTAATTATAGTTAAAATATTATCTAGTGACTTTTGTAATATGTTATTTTGGTTGCCTGCTCCACTCTATCTGTTCGGCGGCTCAAGTATAATAGCTAACTGACATTCCTATAAAGACAGTAGTGATAGCTATTTTAACAAATTCCACTTCGCATTACGTTACTATGAAAATTATGTACGTAAACTGGCAGATGGCAAGTTGTTACCGACCAACACCTACCGAGAAAACTTGTTACGTGATTGCATAGATGGCGTCATATGCGACACCAAGTAACTAAAAAACTAATTATAAAGCTTGTAACAATTTTTGGAAATTAAAAATGAAAGGGATATATCAACAATAATCTTCTGGAGAGGTACTGAACATATGAATATGATAACATAACAGAAAATCACTAAAAACTAGATAGTTAAATAGGTGGTGTCTCATATGACGCCACCTATGCGTTCTAGGGTTAAATGTCATACTTCGATGTAGAGGTATAAGTATGGATATGTGGTGTGCAAGCTCACAATTTAAAATTACATATATGACTCTTATAGCTCGCTTGTGGCTTATGCCACAAGCAAAGTGCCCGCTAAGCCATACAATTTGTGCTGCATTTTTCTCTATTTCTAACTTGTAAAAATTAACATCAGCGTCAGCTGAGCGTACTTGACGTGCGATTTATTGCTCCGAAATTACGCCTGAATTTCGGGAGGTTTCGAGCTAAATAATCTTAAATAAACGTAGTGAAGTAAACGAAAGTTAACCTGAAATCAAAATATTACGAGAAATACGCAGGTAAGATTCGTAACTAAACAAAACTAATTATTGCACACTGAGAGGTGCTTGACCTTCCGCGAAGTCGATTCGAGGTCAACTCCTATCGCGGTGCGCATTCCAATAACAGGGCCGTATTCAGCGCAATATAATACAAATAAACAAGATCGGAATTTCCACGTACAACGGATTTAGTGGCGCAGAAGCGGTGATACGATGGAAACCATTCTTGCAGAAATAAACAAAAAACTGGAAAGTCTGACCAGACTTGAAGAAGCTGAAAAACGAATTGAAAGCAAGCTAGATACTGTACAAAGTGAAATCAAGACCATTAAACAAGAAAATCTACAACTAAAAGAAACAAATGTAAAACTAATGGAGAAAATAGGAGAACAAGAAAAGATCATTAAGTACCTGGACAGGGAAGTACGCAAAAAGAAATTAATAATTCACGGAATCTACGAACCAGAAAACGATAGCGACTTACAACGGAAAGAAAGGATCAGGACAATACTCAGAGATATTGGTGTGGATTTAAACATAGAACTAGAAATACAAGATATTGCTAGAATAGGAAACAGAGAGAGAAACCCAAACAGACCAATACTAATAGAACTTACTAAACGAGACAAAAAAGTAGAGATACTAATAGCAGCAAAAAAGATCAAAAAAGAAACTAAGATATCAATAACTGAGGATTTCCCAAAAGAAATCCAAAATCAGAGGAAGAGATTACTACAACACATGTACAAGGCAAGAGACTTAGGATACAGAGCCCACCTAAAATACAACGTACTGGTTGTAAGTGGAGAAGAATATACCCTCCAACAGTTGGACGTAGGAGGAGAAGAAGAAGGAAAACCAATATACGACAGGAAAAGGCAAGACAACCAAACGGAAACAAAGAAGAGAAGCAGATCAGAGGAAGGATCACCTCCAGAAACATCACGTAGCAGAGAAGAGGCCCACGAAAAGAAAAAGGCAACACCAAAAATTTTTAGAGCAACAAACAACAGCAACAAAACCCCAGTAAAAATGGTACAACAACTACTCGCACCAATAAGTGAGGAAAAGAATAAAGGAGGGGAAGGAAGTAAACAACAATAACAATTACAGAAGCAGCAGGACGAACACAGGAAGACGACAAAGGCAAACGACAAAAGGACAGGAATACCCCAAAACAGTGGCCTTACAAAACAAAACTTAGAACAAACTAAAAGCAATAAAGCAGCACAAGAAATTATAAATAAAACAAAACAGCTAAATATTCACAGAAACACAACAGAAGGGAAAAAACCCCTAAAAATAGCTACTTGGAATATAAAATGTCTAAATGGGAAAGAGTATGAACTAATACAGGAATTTGATAGAATAGAACTTGACATACTGGCAATCACGGAAACGAAGAAGAAAGGCAAATGTATTATAGAAATGGAGGGGGGCCATATTCTGCTTTATTGCGGCGCAGACCCTACTACAAGAGCAGTAGAAGGAGTAGGCTGCATAATAAAAAGGGAACATGCAAACAATATACAGAAATGGGAGTATATATCACAAAGAATTCTAAAAATTGAAATACAACTAAGTAAAACAAATACAACGATAGTGGTAGTATATGGGCCGAGCAGTAACGAAAGAGCGAATACGAAAGACGATTTCTGGGAAAAACTCACACAGACAATAGAAAACATAAGCTCAAGATTAATAATACTGGGCGACTTTAACTGTCGAGTTGGAAAAAGAAATAACAGTACAGTCAACGTAATTGGACAGTACGGGGAAGATTACAGAAACAACAACGGGCTCAGACTAGTAAACTTCTGCTTGGAAAACGACCTAATAATCACAAATTCATTCTTTAACCATAAAGATATACACAAATACACAAGAGAGGTTAGAAGCAGAAATGAAAAATCAATAATTGACTATGTGCTTATCAACAGAAAATACCGTAACGAAATACAAGACATAAGAGTACTGAGGGGAGCAGAAATCCATAGCGACCACTACCTATTAGTAGCAAAAACGCGTATACACATAGAAAGACAAGGAAACCACACAACAACAAAAAATCCAAAGGGAGCAACAGAAATTATAAAAGCATACAAACTACAAGACACAGTACTGGCGAGTAAGTTTAGTAAGAAGATAGAAACAAAGATTGAAACCAAAATTGACCAATGGAAAACTATGAACCTAGAGCAAATGTGGAGACACTTTAAGGAAACGATACTAACAGCAGCTAAGGAGACATGCGGTACAAATGTCATAATTAAAAATAAAAAGCAAACTAACTGGTGGAACCAAGAAATTAAAAACGAAGTAAAAAGAAAGAAAGAAAAATGGCAGCGCTATCTAAAGAATGGCTCACAAGAAAATTACACAGATTACAAAATGCAACGATTAAAAGTAAAACAAATGGTCATAAACGCAAAGCAAAAAACATGGGAGGAATTTGGCAAGAAAATGGAACAGGACAGCAAAACGAATCAAAAACTACTATACAAAGTCTTAAAAAACCTAAGAGAAGTAAAACAATGTAAATTGCACCAAATTAGAGCAAAGGATAACAGAATAATCACCGATGGAAACCAAATCATGGAAAGATGGAGAGAATACTTCCAAGAACTTCTGGATAACAAAGAACAGGACACCAAAGCAACAGAAGAAGAAACAGAAAATAATACAGACAACGAAGAAGAAAGCATCCAAAAAGAAGAAGTATCAGAGGCAATCAAACGAATTAAAAGAGGTAAAGCGGCAGGATATGACAAGATAACAGCAGGAATGCTGAAGAACCTGGGAAAGCAAGGTACTGAATTGCTAAAAGACATTTTTAACAAGGCCTGGGACACAGGAACAGTACCCGAAGACTGGAGAACAAGTGTAATACTACCAATTTTCAAGAAAGGGGATGCAAGAGAATGTGGAAACTATAGGGGAATCACCCTACTATCTATCGTATCCAAAACATACGAATACATACTAGAAAAGAGACTAAAGAAAGTAACTGAGAAACAACTAGCAGAAGCTCAAAGTGGCTTCAGAAAGGGGCGAAGCACACAGGACCATATTTTCAGTATAAAGCAAATGATACAAAAAGCAAGAACCAGCAACACTGAAATATGCCTAATTTTCATAGATTTACAAAAGGCATTCGATTCAGTCTCACTAAAGGATGTCTGGGCCAGCTTAAAAAGAAGAAACATCAACCCTAAACTATTAAGAGGTATTAAAAGTCTATACGACAGCAACAGAGGCTTTATAAGAAAGGACAACATGCAATCAGATTTATTCGAAATAAACGGAGGACTGAGACAAGGAGGCGTAATGAGCCCGACGCTATTCAATATATTAATCGACGATGTTATAAAAGCTACACACAAAAAAACACATCCGGTCCACATAGGATACTATAAAATGAAAACGATCGGAATATCCGAATGTGCATTCGCCGACGATATTATGATATGTGCATCGAAAGAAAGCGATTTACAAGAAAACATAAAAATATGGGAAGAAGAACTGAAGAAGAGAGACTTGAAAATCAACACTAGTAAAACAAAAGTAATGGTAGTAGGAGAGAATAACAAAAAAATCAACATAGAAATAAACCACGAAAAGATAGAGCAAATAGACACATTCAAGTACTTAGGAACAACGATAGAAAGAACAGGAAACATAGAAGTCGAAATCAATGAGAGAATAAGCAATGCCGCAAAAGTGTACCATAGCCTAAACAAAGCATTTATTGGAAAGAAAGAAATAAGCAAGAAAACAAAAATAACCATATATAAAACAGTCTTTCGACCAATTCTAACTTATGGAAGCGAGAGCTGGATACTTTCACAAGCATCGAAAGGTAGAATTCAGGCAATGGACATGAAATACCTAAGACGAGTTAAAGGGATAACGAGAAAAGACAGAATAAGAAACGACACCGTAAGAGAAGAATTAGGAGTAGAATCAATACTAGAAACAATTGAAAAACAACAACTAAAATGGTTTGGGCATTTATGTAGATTGGGAGAGCACAGACAGGTAAAACAAATATGGGAAGCAAGAGTGCAAAAAGAGAAACGGCGCGGAAGACCCAAGAAAACCTGGAATGAAGAAATAGCAGGAATATTGAAGAAGAAAGATAAAAAATGGGACGAAGCCAAAAAACTGACTCTAAACAAAAAAGATGGACTAAATTTGTATATTCAGTGAAATAACTAAAAGTGCAGTGTAATAATAATGTAATAATTAATAATCCCTATACTAATATTGTAAACTTACCTTACACCTCCGGGTAGAAAGGTTTGGATTATATATATATATATATATAAATTAATTTAAGATTAAACGACCTTTTAATTGTAAATTATGTAATATTCTATATTCATAATAAAATCTTAACCTTTGGTGTAAATTTTTAGTACGGTAACGCATATTTACAAGTTGGTTAGATTCACAAGATAAGTAAGTGTAATATACATTTTAGTTTTTGCAAAGTTGTATCGCTTCTTTTGATTTTGCAATAGCCTCATATTGTTGCATAACATTTATCATAAAAGATTTACTTTATTATTATTGAATATTTGGAATGCAGATGATTAACCAGCAGTCGCATTAGGATATATGTAATCATCTAACATGTCCGTGTACCTATAGAAAATAGTTTAAAAGCTTGACACAATTGATTGGCAAAAAAATTAATAAAATAATTAGTATTGTAACAGGTTTTCATTTGAATTTGTGGTGTAGTTAGTTGTGCTCGTTGTTCATGTACCTTGTAGCATATACTACACGCACATAGCAGAACTGCTTTTTGTTTGTAATCTGTTTTATCAGCAATTACAACGTGTAGAATTTGGATGGTAATTACTTGTAATTATAATAAGACTAATAAGTTTCCATTACCAATAATTTGTGTATTGTTTGAAGCAAATGTTTAATTAAATATGAGGTTATGTGTCCAACTATATGATGTAATGGACGACATGCCTTTAAGAATTCCAACATTAACTAGAACACAAATTCAAATAAATACCCTTATTTTTTAATAATAAGTCTCGATAATGCCATTCAACTTTCTTATATTTAGCCATATTTGCAGAACCTATATTATAACAAAGGCATTTGCCCTACTCTTATCTAAATATTATAATTATAGAAACTCCAGCTTCGTTTTACAATGGTATACCATTTATTACTTTGTTGACTTGTGAAACGATCGCATTCAATAAAAAGCAGAATAATTTTATTTATGTGAAATGTAAAAAGCCAGTATATTATCAACTCATTCTACACATTCAAATAATAAATTGGCAGGATGTAACAATGCAACCCATGAGATAGAGTCATTAACAAAATTTTAATTATAAAAAATACAACGCAATTAATAAATATTACAACACAAAAGCCCAGCCGTCTCAATCATAATAATATAATTAAATCGAAATTCTTATTTGTCAAAATAAGTAAATGGCTGATAGTATTAGTACTGAGTATGCGTTTTAATTGAAATTTAGTGTCGTTATAGCAGCCACACAACAAACACAGTAAAGAAATGATTAAAAATTGCTATGATATCGTTCCACATATGGAAGGTGGCATTATAAAGTACATTTTATCATTAACAGTCTTTGCCGATGAAAAATTCTGGCATTACAGTTATTCGTGCAAAGCGAATATGGCCTTATGTTGGTATCAGTTTTTAAACAGGCTTATTAAAAAGGACAACAAATTAAGGTTAATGATACTGAGCTCCAAGATAAGGGGCGTGGCGCACCAAATTTTAAAGCAGCGTTGCCAGACTGCCGTAAAATCTATAAATCTAGGGAAAAGCAGGAACGAAGTACCTCCGAACTGCTGAAGTGGGTCAGCTCCCTACGCAATCTCTAAGCATCAGAACGGACCTCCATAAAGGAAAACATGGCTGAAGTACTGCATATGCTGTTAACCATCAACGAGAAAATTGAAGCAGTGGATGGTAAACTGTCGGAGGTAATTAGCGAATTGAAGGAGACCAAGGCGGAAAATCGAAAGATGAGAGAAATCATCAGTAAGCAGGAAGCGAAAATTGCATTCCTAGAAAGAGAGGCAAAGAAAAGGAACCTTATATTTAAAGGAGTAGAGGAAGAGGAGAAGGAGAATATTGAAGAAACGAAGGGGAAAATCATAAAAATTTGCCAATCTCTCGGGGTGAATCTCAACCCTGATATAAATATTGATGAAGCTAAACGGTTGGGAAAACCTAACCCAGGATCGGTAAGACCAATATTATGTAAATTTACAACAACCGACAAGAAATGGGAAATTCTGAAGAAAGCGAAGGGCCTGGAGGGTACAAATATTTGTGTGGACGAGGATTACATAAAGGAAATTCAAGAAGAGAGAAAATTCCTCATCCCAGAACTGAAAAAGGCATGGGCAAAAGGACAACGTGTGCAGCTCAAATATAATAAATTAATTATCAAAGGTAAAGTAATTGATGCAAGCAATATCAAACCCCAAGGAGAAACCTCAACAAGCGGCGGTTCCACCCATAAAAGTGGGATATTTTAAAAGTTGGGACAAATCATCAAAAAGACTTACTATTTAAAAATTAGACAGATATAAATACGGAAACTGTAAGCACCTTCGCCAATTGTGCACATAATGATCGTCAAATAGATTTATTACATTTTCCCGAAGTATTATATTTCTCTTCTCGACTGTAGCATTGTAGTCATAACAAAGACACTGCTTACACAGAATTAAAGCTTTGCGCGACAGAAGTTTAACATTAATAATCTAATAAATTGTACAAAATGCTTACTTCTGAGTATATTTTTCTTCTCCCTTTGTTTCCTATTTAGTTATTTTATTTCAGTTTAAAGACGGCATTTGTAGTGTGCGTTGTTTGAATTATTGTTATCTGCTTATTTGTTTAAAAAAATGTATAAATTTTGTAAGTACTTAAATGTGTTTATTCTGTATTTAATAATGCTACATTTATATTGCGTAGGTACGTTAAATGATTTTTTCTTCAAGGTAAAATTTCTGAGTCTAGTTTATTACACGAAGGTCCCTTTAAATTTTTCAAGATTTGATCATCGTTTATATTGAACGCGAAAAGTAGGAGGGGTTTTTTGTCAGATTTAGGGATATTTTGCGTTCGCTAGGGGGAAGGGTTGTGTTGTCGAGTTTCCAACACTGCCTTCATAAGCAAAAATATCTTGTAAAAGTGTCAATAAAGCTTGGATAAGAAATATACGTTTGATATAAAGAAAAGAATGGAAAACAAACACTTGTTACGTAATGGCAATCCTGTTGCGGTACACACTGTATCTTTCAGTAGTTCTTTTGAATTTCTTTTCATCTGAACAATGTTGTCGGTTGTCAAAGAGTAGTAGCGGGTGGTTGTTATGGTATAATACAACGTTATATTGCTGCTAACTCTTTCTCTGAACGACTTACATCTTCAAATTGATTGTTAAAGCATGGTAAGTAAGAATATTAGCCCTAAAATAAGAAGCTTGTTAAGATTGTTTTAATATAAGCAGGTTAACGTAACTGAATTTCGTTGTACGCTTTATTTTCAGATATTGCATTTATTATATCCGAATTCTTCATAATAATGGACGGAAAGCATGAGTTAGTTGAATATAATTTGCCTAATACAATAACCAGCATGTTACATGAACCACTGACAAAAACAGAAACTAAAGTAGTCACAAACTTATATGTTCGGCAAGAGATCGTTCAAGATATTATCGACTGCACGACTTATCACGGATGTGATATTAAACAGGAGAAGGTTGAAATAAAGGATGAATTGCCTGCTTCGTGTGCAGCAAGTGAAAGTTTCTTAGAGGAGCAATTTCTTTGCAGGATTTGTGAATATGAAGGAAAAGACGAGAGCAGTTTTGTGGAACATATTAAAACTCATACGGAACAATTATACACATCTCCCATTTGTGAAGATAAAACTGCTGGAAAATGTAAGTTAGTTAACCATTTTAAGACCCATACAAATGAAAATCTTATTGTTCATCTAGGTGATTTAGATAAACAAGTGAAGAAGCATACAGGAAAAAAACCTTATGCGTGTTCTATTTGCGAATATAAAACAGCACAGAAAGTCAATGTGATAAATCATATAAGGACACATACCAGGGAAAAACCTTATTCATGTTCAAATTGTGAGTATAAAGCTGCTCAAAAAATTCATTTAGTGAACCACATGAAAACGCATACAGGAGAAAAACCTTATTCATGTTCACTTTGCGATTACAAAGCAACACAAAAAGGTTCTTTAGTTACACATATAAAGACACATACAGGAGAAAAACCTTATGCATGTTTGATTTGTGATTATAAAGCAGCACGAAAAGCTTTGTTAGTTAAACATATGAAGGTGCATACAGGAGAAAAGCCTTATGCATGTTCGATTTGCGATTATAAAGCAACACAAAGAGGTTCGTTAGTTACACATATGAAGACGCATACAGGAGAAAAACCTTATGCATGTTCGATTTGCGATTATAAAGCAGTACGAAAAGGTTCGTTAGTTACACATATAAAGACGCATACAGGAGAAAAACCCTATGCATGTTCTATTTGCGAATTTAAAACGGTACATAGTAATGCTTTAGTGAACCATATCAAGATACATTCAGATGAAAAACCTTACGTATGTTCTATTTGCGAATATAAAACAGCACATAAACGTGCTTTAGTGAACCATATGAAAATGCATTCGGGAGAAAAACCTTATTCATGTTCTATTTGCGAATATAAAACACTACAGAAAGTCAATGTGATTAACCATATAAGGACACATACCAGGGAAAAACCTTATGCATGTTCAAATTGCGAGTATAAAGCTGCTGAAAAAGGTCATTTAGTGAATCACATGAAGACGCATTCAGGAGAAAAACCTTATTCATGTTTGATTTGCGATTATAAAGCAGTACAAAAAGTTTCATTAGTTAGACATATGAAGACGCATGCAGGAGAAAAACCTTATTCATGTTCTATATGCGAATATAAAACGGCACAAAAATGTAACTTACTTCAACATCATAGGACACATACTGGAAAGCAACCTTATTCTTGTTTTATTTGCAAATATAAAGCAGCAACAAAACCTACTTTAGTTAAACATCTGAAGACACACTGGTACTGGAAAAAAAACATTGAGCTCTTAGCTCAATTATGTCGTTTACCAAAAGCTTGTCTTAACTTTTGCAGCTTTTACTTCTGCTTTAAAGTGATCTGAAAACAGTAATTAGATAGCTTTTGAAAATTCTGACAAGATAAATAATTTTTTTAAGTGTTTTATGTAAATATATAACACACGGAAATTTTTTGTGAGATATATGGACAAATAATCCTATTCGTTGCTGTGTTTGACTTTAGAAAAAAAAATTTGAAATCATTAACGTTGCATCATACATAATCATTCAAAAAAGAGATATAATGCTGAATCTATCAGTATTGGATTTTGTAATATGTATCAGAAACGAAAGGAACTGAAAGTTAACTTTGGAACGATATGAACTATGAAATAGTATTAAGATTGATCAACAGTGAGAAAATTGAACAATTTAAAAGCCGAAGCCAGATACATCGCAAATATTCAGAAAAAACTCGGTGTGTTCCCACCGGCTATTGGTAAATTAATGTGAGTCAAGGGAAAAGCAGGCTGTTCTGTGCGTATCTTTATCGTTTACTCTAATAACTTCACGTAGTGACAGTATAGTGATACTTAAATGTGTTGGTGCAAGCAAGCATAAGTTGTATGTGGGTCAGGGTTGAGTATTAAATATACCTACTTGTATATAATCATACTTGTAGATATTTGTGATGTGTTAGCAACCGGCTTTAACAAAAAACCATTATATATCACTTGTAGAATAAGGAAGGTCGTTCATTTTGTGCTGCTGATTCCATTATTTTTAATGTGTAGAAATTAATGTAAAGCTACATTTTCTGTTAATTTTAAATGGTGTAATATTGACAATAAAATCTTATTCTTTGGTGTACATTTTTAGTACCGTACTGCCTATTCATAAGTTATTTGTTACTACAGGTTAAATACAGTTACAGTGCACATTACACTCCCTGCGTCAACATGTTACGAAAGCTGTAAATAGTGTTTTTCAGTTTCTACTATAATTAATCTGTGTCAAACATATCGAAGCGTATATCTGCTCCCATCAAACTATTAGATTCAAGGGTATAGATTCAACATATAGTCCATGAACATTTTAGATTTTTCGAATTTGTATCATTTGTATTTGACTTGGTAACTGTTGTGGTTTATGGTAAAAGATTAACTAATAATTTGACAAGGTTTAGTACTATTGAGAACTACTTCATAAACATATCTTTAAAATGTGCTCTCTTCAGTTTAGAATTTTCTCAAAAGCTGTAACAAAATCCGTTTTAAACTGTCTTATTTTATATCAGAGTATAACTGAACTCTTTCTAATGTAAAAATGTTAGTATACTATGCTTAAATTCTTGGAAATTATCAACAGCAAATTAAGAACGTTTCATTATACATATAAAACAATGCTAATCCCTTGGTGCAACGTATTAATAGTACAGGCGCCAGGGAAATCGTTAATAGGGCTTTACGTGCAATTCTTGGTAACAGCATTTTGGGTTAATGGGTGGTTGGGGGGCTGTGCTCTGAGTCTAACTTTAAGTTTTCGGATCGATGGGAGAAATTGTTTTTCCGCAATATCAGAAGAAGTTTTGAAAACGGTTTTTCAGCAATTTCTCGTTTCCTGTTGCTCTGACGCTGAAATTGCATCAATACAAGTTTGTAGTTTATGAAATTCCTCACAACTTTTGGAAATACCTTTTTCTCGTGCGCTCAACAATTCACAAGTTGTTACCCCATAAAGCCAAGAAATTAAGGGTTGAAATGGGTTTTACGTAAATATATCGCTTTCAATTAATCCTACGATAAAAAATACTCTTATATTTTTTGTAGAACAACTAATTTGCATAAAATTTTGTATGAGTATTTTTCCATTTCGACAATTATTTACCGTTCTACAGCGCCGAAAATGTCGCAAGTCACATAAACCGTACATTTAGTGTGCACTTTCGAACGGCCCTGTTCCTTGGAGTGTGTCGCACGAACTGTTTTCCACATCACCTTTGAGGTACAGCTTGTCGCGCGTTTATTTTACGTGGTCTCCCCTATAGACCTAATCCACAAAGTGTATTTCTACACTTCCTTTGGTCTTTTTGATGAACCGGGTTCTGCATTGTCAATTCCAATCATTGCAGAATCGTCGATTTTGTCGCCCTTGTTAAGTTGTGTTTCCCTTGAAACGAATTCGGGAAGAGAAAATATGTCATCGTCGTAGCTGGTGTCGTATTCTTCTTCATCTGTAGCAAGCATTCTGGAGATTTCTTGCACGTTCTCACAGGATATCCCGGCGCATATGCAGCAAATGGCGGTGCACTTTACACCCGCTTTGCGGCAGCCACAAGCCTTTCCACATTTGGTCTTAAACCCGCATGAAATTAATTTAATTATTGCAGTAGGCGCGGGAGGCTCAGTGCTAGGGACCGGTGTAAACGTACGGCCACGTTTCTTCCAGCCCCATCTTTCCGCGGGTAGAGTGTAATTTCCAAGCCAGGTTTAAACTTGATGGTATGTCCGGAATGCGTGCATCCTGGCCGTGTCCTTTGTAGGTGGCAGGGATGCCAGATTAAACGTTGACTCTGCAAGGGATTTCGCGAAGTGTTTGTATCGCAGCAAGTTGATTGACTTGTGTTTATGGATGGCTCCACCGTACAACGCAATAAAAAATTGCTCTCCCGCTAATGAGATTATATCCGCGTCTACATCTTTCTGTACAAAGTGATTCACTGCAGATTCCAAAGTAGGTGTCTTTTCGAGGGTCTTAAGAAATTTTACTTTGCCCATACCGTAAGCAGCCGATGTTGTGTCACAACCAGAAAATGCATGCAAGAACAAGATATGCTTTGATACAGCATCACCGTGTTTCACGCATGATGTAGAGTAATGCTGTTCCTTCGTATTCAGTTTTCCGGGATTGCAAAAAAAAAACACATTACAGTCTAGATTCAAAAAATTAATCAAATAACAGAATAACCGAATTGATTGTTCTTCACCTGTTTTATTTTGTTTAAGTTTAGTGACACTACCCGCGGGAAGATGGGGTTGAAAGTAAAGTGACTGTACGTTTACACAGGTGTCTAGCACTGAGCCTCCCGCGTCTCTTGCAACAATAAAGTTAATTTAATGCGGGTGCAAGACCAAATGTGGAAAGGCCTATGGCTGTCGCAAAGCGGGTTTAAAGTGCACCGCCATTTGCTTTCCGCCGGAGAAACCTGTGAGAACGTGCAGGAATTCTCCAGAATGCTTACTACAGATGTTGACGAATATCACATCAAATACGACGACGACATATTTTCTCTTTTCGAGTTCTTTTCAAAGGAAACCCAACTTGAGAAGGGCGATAAAATCAACGATTCTGCAATGAGTGGGATCAACGATGCAGAACCCGGTCCATCAAAAAGACCATGGGAAGTGTGAGACTGTTATAAATACACTTCGTTGAGTAGGCATATCGGGAAGACCACATAAAAAGACGCGCTACAAACTGTACCTCAAAGGAACATTGCCGTTCGCAAGTGCACACTAAATGTACGGTTCACGTGACTTGCGACATTTGCGGCGCTGTAGAACGGTAAATAATTGTTCAAATAGAAAAATACTCATATACAAATTTTATGCAAATTAGTTGTTCTACAAAAAATATAAGAATATTTTTTTATCGTAGGATTAACTGAAAGCGATATATTTACGTAAAACCCATTTCAACCCTCAATTTCTTGGCTTTATGGGGTAACAACTTTTGAATTGTTGAGCGCACGAGAAAAAGGCATTTCCAAAAGTTGTGAGGAATTTCATAACTACAAACTTGTATTGATACAATTCCAGTGCCAGAGCAACAGGAAACGAGAAATTTCTGAACAACCGTTTTCAACACTTCTCCGATATTGCGGAAAAACAATTTCTCCGATCGATCCGAAAACTTAAAGTTAGACTCAGAGCACAGCCCCCCACCCACCCATTAACACAAAATGCTGTTACCAAGAATTGCATGTAAAAATTCTCTGGCGCCTGTACTATAAGCAGTAAATAATTAAATACCGATGGGGCCACAATTATATATAACAGCAATGAGATAACATGAACAAGAAGATAACACGTATTGCTTGAGTAAGAAGGAGATAAACATAGTAGCAAATATTCGAGAAGGCTTGAAGCATAATTTAATTATGACATTTGTCAACTAAACATGCCTACTAAAATAATTTTTTCGTATGGCCATCTCTTTCTTACTCAAGCATTCTATTTTGTTATTCATGTTATCTCATTGCTGTTATATATAATTATGGCCCCATTGGTATTATGTGCTTACGCTACAAAAGCCTACGTTCGAGTAACATAGTCATAGATAATGTAACCCCACGAATATAGTTTAAAGAAAACCAAATGTTACTAACTGCTACCAACGTTACAAATCTAAAACCCTATATTTTTATTTATTTCTAACAAAAATTACTTATTCAATATTTATAATGCAGATGATTCACCCGCAGTCAGATTAAGAAATATAAGTTTATGAGTTTGTATTTATGTGAATATAACCTGAATTTTCTATTTTTTGTCATTTATGTTTGATATGTCGAATCACGGTCGTGAGTTAGAGCAGGGATATTCCTTTAGGACGAGGGTGGCGAACCAATGGCACGCGTGCCATTGATGGCACGCGGCAAAATAATTTGGGCACGAGCTTAATTAAGGAATTTAGGTAGGTACCTCATCGAAACAATTTATTTTTGCGGCTACATTTGAGGTCATCGTAACAAAGTTCATTGTGAACAAGGCTACTTGTGCCGGAACGGCAACAGACTGCGCGACAGAGATAGGTAGATTTAGCGCGAATTTCTGCCCGAACGGATGGGAGTGAGCTACGGAGTGAGTTAGCGCGGGATACGCGGTCGGACGGCGAGAGGGGCGCTGTTACGCTTAATTTGTAGTTCTCATGCAATATTTGAAATAACTAGTTGGATTTTACTTTAAGCATTTATTTTGTAATATTTCTTTTGTAGAAAAACTCTAATTTGTAAAGTTTAACATAAAATAAGGAAAAATTGTAAAAATTTATTTCGACTATTATAGTCTTCTTTAGTTTACATATTTTTATAAAATATCTGTAAGGTAAAATACATAATTAGTTTATTAAAATCACAGAGTATGAAGATAGGAGAGTGAACAAAGTTTTTAATCTCAATAATGCAATAACGTACCATTCTAGTTCATGTCCTAAATTTAGTCGTTATTTACTAATAATTTTTATAATTCAAAATTAGCAAAATATTCCCATCAGGATTATTATCAAAGATATTCATTCGTCATTTGTTTTTTTTTCTTTTTATGGTAATCAAGAATTATCTTGCAAAAATAAAACAAATAACGAATGAATAGCTTTGATAATAATCCTGATGGGAATATTTTGCTAATTTTGAATTATAAAAATTATTAATAAATAACAAAGACTAAATTTAGGACATGAACATTTGACTAAAAAGGTGCGTTATTGCATTATTGAGGTTAAAAACTTCGTTCAGTCTCCTATCATCATACTCTGTGATTTTAATAAACTAATTATGAATTTACCTTACAGATATTTTATAAAAATATGTAAACTGAAGAAGACTATAATAGTCGAAATATATTTTCACAATTTTTCAATGTTTATGTTAAACTTAACAAATTAGCTGACATCAGTTTTTCTACAAAAGAAATATTTTAAATAAACAGCTGTAATTTTAAACACAATTTATTTTGTAAGTTCTCCCCTGGATCGTTAGGCAGCCCTATTCACATTTACTTTTAAATATTGAATAAATGTTTCCCTGCGTAGCTAGGCAAGCCTATTTTCATCTTGTGATAACATTTTTCAGCAAATTACAGCTATGTTGCTATCAATTCAGACAACTCCGCATTCCAATAGTTTTTCTGGTGGTCCATTTCCAATTATTGGAAGGTTTTGATAACCTGAGTTGAATTGCGTATGGTAGTATTTCTCGACCTTTTCCCTCCCAGCCTTCGCTTGAATAAGTTGGTTGCCCCTGGGCTTCGTGCTTCACCAGCTCAATTATAGCTTGGTTCATTTGTGATGGAGAATTTGGAAGCAACGAAAGCCCACTGAACGTTAGGATAATTGTTTATGGTTTCAATCCTTACGTTCACTACGCTCTTGCGGAATTTTGGGGCCCACTTTCTTTATTTGCAGGGCACTCCAGGCTGTCCGCCACCTCCAGGTTAGTCTTGTTCAGCTCCCGCCGTTTAGTTCGGTTATGTACCTAGGAATATGTATTTTTAGCCTATTTCTACCTGGAATTTGATGGCACGTCATAGCTTCATTAACCATTTCTTTAGAAAAATTTACACGTAGATCAATAAAGGTTCGCCACCCCTGCTTTAGGTTGGCTGATCACTATCGTATTTCCTGTAATAATGATTATTTATTTATTTATTTCTGTTGCTTTAGGTACACACACCTATTATTGGAAATAAACATTATTATTATTATTATTATTAAGGCTTTCCAATCGGAGGTTTCATTAGAAATTTTGTGGTTAACTGCCACACACAGAGCTGTGATTTTTTTAAATCTGGCAGGTTGTAACGGGCTAGTTCGTGTTACCTTGGTATTTAATAATCACCTTGCTAGATTCAAGCCAAGCTGTATTTCTTATATTTTAATAATTAGGGTAAGACGAATTATGTATTTAAAACATGCATCGAGTGTTTCACGAGCCAGATTGTGCGGTGCAAACCAGCTGATGCAGTAGTTGCGACTATTAAGAGCAAACACACGCTAGTACGCGGTTGGTGCGTTTCGTCTAAACAAAAAGGACGCCACACGAAGCACTAAAGTGCGATTGAGAATTTAAGTGTTGACCTACGTTAAGAGCAGTCGACGCCTCCTTATTCTTCAGCCGAAATACAGCCCCGAGAGTAGATATCCACTTTGGAAACAACACCGAGGTACCGATAATTTTTCATAGCCGGAAGCCGCTATTCTAGCTTCAAAGAACCAGTCGATGTGCTAGACTATTTGGAGCAACTATAACGCAAGGTGAGTTCTTATAAATAATTCCCACGATCGAATGCGAAACTGTGGGAGCAGAATTATAACAGCGAATTATGAAGGGATTGCAACAGATTGTGAAATAGCTTTGACGAGCAGTTACGCGCCCGAAGGCAACGGGAGCTTATCTGCTGAATCAGCGCGTCAGTACGAAACGCTTGAACTTGCATCATCCTGCTGACGTATCGCGTCAGCTGAATTTGTGCATGAAATGTAAACATTGTTAGCATTGTTGGCTTTTTGAGTTGGCGTTGAAGTCACACCTACACTTAAGGAGTGTATTCAAACATGTAGATTCAGCATTAAGCTTTTCTTAGCTATTGTTGATAGCGTATAACATTTCTATATTGCCATTGTGTGTCCGTTTATGTATTTTTATGCCTGTATGTTCTTTTCTATAGTATATGTATTTTTATGCAAACTGTCTGGTTTTAATCCCTATCAGGATTTGCAGGTATGATTACAGAATTATAGGTGAAAATAAGCAGGCCGGAACAAGCTATGTTGACGTTATCCTTAGCCACGCCGAGGTAAGAGCGGGTTTTGTGCGTATCCGCCTGGGTTAACTTGCAAACAAAGGGCATTTTAAATTCATAGTAAAACAGAGTATAGGACACGGAAAAGGCGCAATACAGGTTATTTGGCTCAACGCTAGGACTAAACAAAAGTAGTACCATTACAAAGTAAAACCTATACGATTCAAGAAAATGGAATAATGTGGCATATAAATAGTAAAAAATTACCTCAAATATGGTGAATATTTCGTGGAGATGTGTTATTTCGCCAACTGAAAGGTCAATAATTGATTATTAGTTGCCTAGATCGTGCGATCTGATACCACTTAATTTTTCCTTTAGGGTTACGTGAAGGTTAAAGTCTAGGCTAATACAACAACAAATAATTCCAGCCTTCGAAACCGACATTCTTCAAAAGGATGATCATTTTTGTCACAAAATTATAAGCGGCATTTAACAAATATTGTAGACCACATTTAATAATAGGGTTTAAACTTGATATTTAAATAAAAAATATATTTAATATCGCTAAGATTATACCTATTCCTAAAATCGATAATTCAGATATAATTTCAAATTTCAGACCAATTTCACTTTTACCGGTTTTATCGAAAAGACTGGAATCCGTCTTGAAAAACAAATTTACGATTTCTTCGAAGATAATGATCGGTTTTTTAGCAACCAGTTTGGGTTTAGAGTTAATAAATCTACCGCTTTAGCAGTTGGTAATATAATTGAACAAATTGTTCAAGCTTTTGAAAGCAATGAATATTGTGCAGCTCTAATCAATAAATTGTGATATTACGGTTTCAAGCAGGAAAGTTTGAATATGATTAGTTCATACCTAGATTCAAATTCTAATCTAAACGTTTTACTTAATGAGATAAAAGCAGTACAAAATGATAAATTAGTGACTTGGAGATGTGTCAGCTACGTTGGTTTTGAAAATTAGATTAGCTACTTGAAAATCCGTTTTGAGGATTAAATTTCAAAACAGAAACTTTGTATTGTCAAAAACACATTAAAATTCTATTTAGAACGGTAATATAACGTTTCGCTGGCTATACCAGCTTCATCAGACTATATAATTTTAAAAATACAAGCCTTTTACAGTAGTTTCTGTAAGGTAAAAAACAAGCTAAAGTTAGAAATTAGGTGAAAGAATAAAACCTCACATTTATTACATACCTGAAAGAACATGTCAAATGTTATCCATTAGGATTCCTTATTAACTCATGTTTAATGTTGAAATATAATTTATCCCTTCAAAACTTCAAACTTTTGTCAGTAAGTATTGGAAAAGAGGAAAACTGGATTTATTTGTTTTTTTTTGTTTTCTTAAAAATTATTTTGCTGAAAGACAAAATTTTAAAAGTTAATAGAGAGCAATTTTTGTTAAGCGACTAGTACTTACTTTTGTTATTTTTGTCGTTTAAGGTCCTTAAATTTTTTTATTCCCCATTATATTTCTTAAATAGTCATTAGTAGCGATTTTTTTTTGGAATAAAATAATCTTCTTAGTAAACCTAATTAATTAAAATAATCAATGGTAGTAAAATATCGCAGATTAACCCCCTTAAAGTCCGATGTCACGTCAGTCAGTCAGTCAAAGCAGGGCTGTGTGAAAAGAACTATTGCAGTGAAATTGGAAATAAACAAAAGGTGAGGACGCCGTTGATCACAGACACTCAGCATGGGCCACCGAAATGGTCACCGCGAGTGTAAGAGACTGTGAACAAGAGCGCCAAAAAGTAAAACCCTAAATCCTGCTGGTCGAGGAAAAGTGAACAGTCCAAGAGCGACTGCACACTGAAACACTGTGTGACCTAACACACAGCGAAACAAGAGCATTACAAGAGCAAGGGACTCTATAAACACCTCTAGATGACATAGTGTTTAATTTATCTTTAGATGAAGAAAGAGCCTGTGAGATTTTGCTCTGGGGTTTGAATTCTGTTTAAATGTTTTGTTTTCGAATATACTTTCGTATGCGGTCGGTGACTTGGTGGATGTAAGGAAGAAAGACTATTGCTGCAGGAGGATCGGGTTTTGGAGGTTTGGGTAGCCGTGGATGAAGGTGGCGATTGATGGTAGACTGTATATTTCTAGCACGGTAACCGTTTCCTTGCTCTTGTAATGCTGTATACATTGGCGAAACAGGTCGTTCAGTGAAAACTCGCATCTCTGAGCACCAGCGCTCAAGTGTCTCAAGTCGGGTCTTGTTTCATCATCAGCCATCGCCGAACACCAACGCGATAATAATAATAATAATAATATAAGCTTTATTGGGATAATATACAAAAAATATAGTATAAATAAGTAAATAAATGTATAATTACAAGATCCCAATAGGTGGGGTTCTGCATAGAACAGGTTTTCAACCCTACCCAATAATAATATATACCTAATATTTGGCACAGTGACGAATAACCATAAAATTCATACCGAATAAAACAAAATTATATTTCCAAAAAATTACTTTGACTTAAAACTAATTCTTCTCTAAGTTTATTTTTAAACGTAGTAATTGTATTACACTCCTTAAATAAAATAAACCACTTATTAATGATAATAACGGAATGATACTCGAAACAACTTTTAAATTTGAACGTCGAATGTTTTGGAATACTATAAAGCTCTACCTGCCGTAATTGACGATCATGTATAGATGAACGCCTACAGAGTAAATTAAATAGATAAGGTGGAACATAGCTTTTGATAATTTTAAAAAGTAGGCATGCAAATAGTAAGCAAAAGCGATATTCCAACTTTAAAATTTTCTGAGCAATGTAGTATGGCGTAATATGCTCACTTTTACTAACATTGTAGGCAAAACGAAAACCGCAGTTTTGAACAATTTGCAACTTATTCTTAAAATGTGAATTTAAGTAATTGAAATAAACTCCACAACAATAATCCAAATTACTTAGTACTAAAGCATTAACTAGATACCATTTTGTAGATTTTGGCAAAACATACTTAAACTGATATAAAGTTTTTAGTTTTATATAACAAAACGAAGATTTTTTTATTACATGCGTTTGGAAGTTTAAATTACAATCTAAATAAACACCTAAGTTTATAACACACTCCGAGAATGATAAGTGATCGTTATCAATGCAAACACTTCGATTTAACACTGAAAATGCCTTTTCACGCATTGCACTCGAACCAACACACATCACCTTAGATTTAGAAGCGTTAAGGAAGAGTCCATTATTCGTTGACCATGAAGAAATTGCAGCCAAATTTAAATTAAGTAGTTCTATTGACTCATTTATCTTTACGCGTAGAAATGGATAGAACAGTCTGGGGTCAGATTTGATGGTAAATCAGAGGTAAAAATGGCAAAAAGTATCGGTCCCAGGATACTTCCTTGGAGAACACCCTGTGTGACAACAATTTCGCTGGAAAATTGGTCGTTTATTCTTACGACTTGAGTTCTATTAGCCAAATAACTTGAGAACCATTTAAGTGCTGTCACATCACATCCATAAAAGTGTAATTTTGAAATTAGCAGTTGATGGTGAATGGTATCGAAGGCTTTGCTGTAGTCAAGTAAGACCAATAATGATACTTTAGAGATACTGGTCATAAGATCCTTTTTAATGAAACTTTCATCATCTGCAAATCCCCATTCTTCTTTAGCAGAAAGATTCGCGAAGTCATTGAGATTTACAAACGCCCTAACAATCTTAATCGGGACTAAGGCTTTCCCCTTCCTTCTATGTGGAAAGTGCTAATTTCTAAGCCCCGCCCACCGCCACTGAACCGCGACGGCGCTTGCCTATAAATTCTCGCCTTTCTCCTTTCGTTAGTTAGTCGAGTTTCGCCTCTGACGTGGTTCACACGTTGAGTTACCGTGCTCTTCTGTCCCTTCCCTTGCAAAGAGTTTTGCCTCTAGCGTTATTAACACGTTGAGTTACCGTGCTCTTTTGCTTTTTCCTCCTGATGAAGCCCCTTACGAAAGTGGGCGAAACGTTGAGTTCTTCGATCTCAATCATGACACAGTCCAATCCCGGAAGTCCTTTGTTACTTAATGACAATGGCCGTGAAAGCTTCAGAAATCATCTATCATAAATATGAAGTAATGCAGGTATATTTTATAAAAGTGTCTCCTGATGTTCGTTTTATTAATTTTCATTTTCAAAAAAGTTAAAAACAATTAACGACCACTTATAAATATAAAAAGCCAGTTATCAATATTTAACCTTATTATGTTAAAATTATTAATACACTTTAAATTAAATTATAGTATTAAAACCCATAGACACTGTTTGTACATGAAGTCTATAATTGTAATTTTATTTTTCACTAGCAAGATACCCGTTCTTCGTACTTACTACAAATTCTAGAATGCTCCCCTCTTCTCTCACTCAATACGCTAAACTAACAAACGCTACAAAACAATATTGTAGGTAAAAAGGAAACAATATTCTCCCAAAAAAAGTTCTCCATAACCCTTTTATGCTTCACGTATCCCCTGGAAATGTGTATGTAATTGTCGTTCTCCTTATATAGATTGACTAGCTGTTACCCGTGACTTCGTTCGCGCGAGGTTCGTTATTTGTGTATTAAATAATGACTAATTATTTTCTGTCATTCTATCCCATCCTATCCCCGTCCCCGTCTCCGCCCCGTCCCATCCCCTCCCCTTCCATGCCATCCTTTCCCGTTCTGTCACGCCCCGTCCCGTCCCGTCCCTTCCCGTCCAGTCCCGTCTCGTCCCTTCCCCTTCCATTCCAATCCTTTCCTTTCCGTTCCGTCCCGTCCCGTCCCGTTCCGTCTCGCCCCATCCCGTCCCGTCCCTTTCAGTCTAGTCCAGTCCCGTCCCGTCCCGACCCTTCCCTTATGTCATGTCCACCGTCTTGGACTTAAAAATAAATGCCATTTTCGCAATCAACATCCCAAAAAGCCTCAATAACGACACCCATATCATATTTTAGTCTTAATTACCCCATTTCACCCTCTAAGGGTTGATTTTCGGAAAATCACGAAATACGTGTTTGTTTATTTGTTTTTAGTAGCACTCCTACGAAGTTTCAAGTCGAAATGTTTATCTAATATTATTTATCCATACAAAATTAGAACTCCCATTTTACCTCTTTAGGGGTTGAATTTCGAAATATCTTTCCTTATTCCTTGTATACATCATAAAGGGAACCTCTGTGCAAAATTTCTGCTTTCTAGGTCCAAGGGTTTAGTCTGGGCGTTGAAGAGTGAGTGAATGAGTGAGTCAGGACTTTCAGTTTTATATATATATATATATAGATAAAACTATAGGTTTAGTATAACAATGAGGACAAAATTAATAAATGTACTTATTAAGTGTTGTATTCATAAATTGTAGCAACATACCAGTTTCCACCACTTAGAGGTGGAATTTCGGAAATCCTTCTATTTTATTCTAAACTGAACACACGGAAAAACATCAATAACTTTAACCTCTTTTTTAACTTCTTTTTACTTTTACCCCATTTTTACTTTTTTCACAATGAAATTTAGAATAAAATCTTTAAACCACTTTTTAAAGATTTACAAAACACACATATGCCCAGTAACCATGATCATCAGGAACCACATGAAATACGAAAGGTTCTATAATTTACCCCTGAAACCAAATTCTCACCTTTAAAAGTTGATCTGTGCACAATCCTGAATTAGGTTTTTAGGAACTTGTATAGGTAACCTTTCAGCGTAAAACCAAATTGTTACATTATAGGGCCGTATGAAATATTACGAAATTCGTATATTCCAAAAAGAATGTCGTAACTCAATAAACATAGGAGATATGAAGGTTTCTTTAATTCACTCCCAATCCATATTTGCACCTTTAGAGGTTGATTAGGGGAAAATTCTAAAATACGTTTCTAGGTATTTAAACAGTAAACACCAAGTCGCTATCTCATCGGGTCTAAGAGATATTGAGGAACTCGTGAAAACACATTTTCCCCTTTCCATCCCCGTAGGGGTGGAATTAAAAAAAAATGCTTTTAACCCATTTTATTGTGAAATGGAACTCACAGCAAAAAAAATTATAATTTTAACCCCCCTACCCCTTTTCAGTTTTTCCTCCCTTTACCCCTTTAGGGTTAAAATTTTTTAATTTCCTTAAACTCCTTTCTAAATATTTACATCTATATGCCAAAAAAGAATGTTCCAACTCAATAAACATAGGAGATACGAAGGGTTCTTTAATCCACTCCCAATCCAGATTTGCACCTTTAGGGGTTGATTAAAGAAAAATCCTGAAATTCGTTTCTAGGTATTTGCATTGGCAATCTTTGCAAGTAAACACCAAATCGATATCTTATCGGGTGTAAGAGATATTGAGGAATTCGTGAAAACACATTTTACCCCTTTTCACCCCCTTAGAGGTCAAATTTCAAAAAATCTCTTCTTAGCACTACCTTACGTAATAAATTGAACCTTGCACCCAAATTTCAATTTTATAGTACCAGTGGTTTCGGCTCTGCGTTGATTAGTCAGAGTTATGACTTTCCTTTATATATGTATAGATAGATAAGCAGAGCCGATTATTTCAATTAAATATATTTAAATATATTATGGTCCTGTCTTAGTTCGATTCATACTCATGTGCGAAAACATTACATTTTGTCATTGTTATCAGTGATGGAAGGCTAACACATTACTTTTACTCTCCATGGGCAATCCTTATGTAGAATTTACGTGATCATACGGTATGTACCTACTAAAAATAATGCACTGACAAAATTTTAAATATTTATTTACAAATAAAATACTATTTTCAGTGAAATCTCAAGGAATCGGTTGCATTGATTCTGGAATTACGCTATCCCCTCGTAAAACAGCACCACTTAAATATATTGATTTTACGTAAATACTACGTAGGTAGGAGTTTAGACGAAAAATAAGGTTCCAGGAAATGATGAAAAGATGTAAACTAGATCGCAAAGGAAAAATTCATACTTTAAAAAATACTGTAGAAAAAGTCACTAATGTTTGGTTTGCAAAGCAACACCAACATAATCAAGAAATGAGACAATTTGCGAATTCCGATCATCCTGTATGTAGGGTGTGTACGGTCTTGGGGTAGAAATTTTACGGGAATATTACGCTTGATGGTAAGCTGTTTTTGTATAGAATCCAAAGATGTAGCACTTGATATGGCAGTTTTGAAAAACCCGAGATTTTGGACTTTGTCTGTGAACCGGCGTCAAATTGCCGAGCCCGCGTATGTCGAATTTGTTGCCGTCTTCGAGCCAGTGCGTAGTAGTGGTAACGTTTAGCCAGGGTGTCCGTGTTGTGAAGATAGCACCTCCTGCCAGTGTAATGGAGCCCCGAGTCGTCATACCGAACCTGCTTATCGTAAAGATGCTTCCTTTGTACCCGAATGGAGTTGTAACGCCGCTCTTTCGCTCGATTATAGCTCTTTCATGTAGTTTCCCAGTAATTCCTGTTCGCATTTCGTGGCAATGGCTTGGGATGCGATCTGCAACTGGACAAGAACAACTTAATTCAGCACATCTGACTTCCTATCAGGTATTTTAGTTATTAACATTGTACCGCCTACACATTTACAGAAGTGCCTTCCGAAGTGTTTGGGAAAATTGCGCCCTTTGGTTGATTTAGATTGTAAAATGTTGAATAATACCGTCAAGTTTTATTGCCTACATGTTGTTATGCGTTTCAAGTTTAGCTAAACGTTGTTGTACCATTATTGAAGTAATTGTCGCCAAATTCCAATCGTGTAACGTAGTTCTTTTGTGTCAAATTTAGAGTTATTACTGTTTGAAATGTAGCTATGTCACTTGATTGTCATTATACCGCTGTGTTTACTTTAAACGTCGCAATTTAACCTAACTAACCCCTTTGGCCTATTATTCTTAAATGTAACCAGTAAACTTTATCATGTTCATTGTCATATACTTTATTACTTTAATAGAGTTTATTGTTTATTACTTAAGTTTTTCATTGGTGTTGCATGCATATTTTGTGCTTTGTTTTGATGTAAAGGAAATTCGATGGATTGTAAGCAAGTGTAACGAAAGGTAGGTTCAATTCAGCTGTTGCTGCAGTTTAGCAGGCGAACCCTTTCTTACAGTTTATCGTAACGGGGTTGGGGCAGCGGATCTGCGTAATTTTCCCGATTTTGTAGTTTTACTGACGGTTTCGTCGTAAAGTCGCTGTCGTGTTGTAACACCTAGTATGTACTGGAACCCAGACCAGCTTAACATTCCATCTCCTTGTCGGCTACGCTAAAGCATCTCAACATTCCTAGGCGAGGGCTGGTCTTGTCCTGGCTGAATTGATTGCTTTTAATACAGCTTGGCTGTCAGAGCAAACATAGATTCTTCGCTTTGGTGACGTCTTGATCTCATCACTGATTGCCACCGATAGAATGGCATAAACTTCTGCTTGGAATACCGTGGTAAATTTTGATAAAGCAAAACCTTGTTGTACCCTTCGGTCTTCCACATAAATTCCTGCTCCAGAGGATGGACTTTCTGCCACTCTAGAGCCATCTGTGTAGCATATCAAGACATCCGCCTGGAACTTGTTTCTGCTCCCACTGATCTCTTGTTGGAATGGCGAGTGAGTATTTATTTTCCTACCTTTGCCGGTCTTCTGCTTCGGTTACCTTGTAAGTTGACAAATGTATTTCCTTCGCCAACACTTCGACAATCTTTGCATGGCCCATGCCTACTCCGTGACTATCCCAAAGTCCCGCATTCTAAGGTGGGTAACCTTGTCTTCCTTCTTCATCCAAGTGTCAAGGCCTGGGAGTCCCGGTATAACCACAAAACGGCTGTTGGAGTTGTCCTCATTGCTCCTGTAATTCCCAGGCACGCTAGTCGTTGGGCCTTTGCCAGTCTTGCTAAAATGGTAGATTGTTCTACCCTAGACCATCAGACCACTAAGCCATACTGAACTCTTGCCATAATTACCAATACAACATCTGAGGATTTATCCCCCAATTGTGTACTTACCACTCGGCGCAGTTGCCTTAAGGTCACTATAACTTTACTCACAGGTTTGTCAACATGTGACCCCCAACTTTATTTATTATCAAGGGTTACCCCCAAGTACTTGCTCCCTTGCACAGGTGCGTGTGGTCTTCCATTATGTGTGTCCTGAAACCTCCAAGTTTCCTTCTTTTAGTGAAGGGAATGATCTCAGTCTTGAGTGTGTTTACCGATAGAAATTTTTTTTCACGCCATCTTTCAATAATCTTGCAGGATACTTGCATTCTATCGAAAACGACATCTAGAAACTTTCCAGTCACAATACCAATCCATCATTTGCATATACTTGTGCGTAGAAGCCATCTGCTGTTAGGTGTTCCAGCAGACCATTCATTATAAAACACCATAGATGGGATGACAAGCAGTTGTCTTGCGGACAACTTACCGTCACCCCGACCCTCACTGAACAGTGCCCTAAGTTCACAATCACGGTTTTTCTTCCAACGCTGATCTCGCCCGACTGGTCATCAGGAAAGGGGTTTCTCTCGCCTGCAAGGTTTGACCTATTGTAGCCGTTCTTGCCTTATCAAAAGATCCTTAAATATCAAAAAGAATTGCTAGAGCCACTTCCTTATAACGGAGTGGTTTTTCAACCGTTTGCACGACTGCGTGGAGTGTAGTATCAGTCGATCTTTCGCGTTATATGCGTGGTGGTTTCTATGGAATGGATATACTTTTATTACCCTTTCCATTGGTTATCTATCGATAATCCTTTCTATGGTCTTTAAAAGAAGGAATGTAAGGCGAATGGGCCTAAATGCTGTGGCAGTCGAATAGTCTTTTTTTTCTCCCATTGTGAATAAAGACCACTCTAACCGCCTTCGATTGTTCTGGAACCCATCGCATTGTTACTCTGGATCTGTATAACCTTACGACACTGGGAAGAAGGATATGCAGTAGGGTGCATCGACTGCTTTACAAAACAATTTTTTTTTGTAAATTTAAAAGCGGCGGGTGTTTAAAACTTGTGTAGGTATTGGATTCATAAATGTTTGGTTAAAATCTCAGACCAAAATATTAATACGTAGGAGTAGCGGGTTTAGGTGAAAGGTCAAAAATGAATTTTTTTTTTAATTTTAGGTTTATCGGGACACAAGTAAATTTTATCTAAAAATGTTGGTAATGAATATTGTAGCCAAGAACAATGGCAACAATTTACTACAAAAAGTAATTTACAAAAAACTGAGGTGTCGTTTTTTGTTTTTAAACTTACCTTACATATACTTTTTTCATGATTTTTACGTTTTTCTTATTTGGACTACATAGAATTAGAATTTTTTTCAGAGGAACGTCTTATTGCAAAGCTTGAAACGTATTGCGCTTTGCAGTGCACAGTTGCGCATGCGCAGTTGCAGACAAGTTAGATTTCTATTTTACAGCCACACACAGTTGCCGCTTACGAGTGTAGTCTGTAGCACGTGTTTGTGATATTCCGAAGTGTATCCTGTAATTCATTTCTGTGCTATATGAAAATGTCCCAAAATTCAGTAAAAATTACCAGAAGTGTGGTTCATAATGACATTTTTGGAACACCTAAAGATTTAAGTAGATAGTCCTACCAACGTTAAGCGATGTGATGAAGTGCTTCTTGTTTGAACAAAACAAAGAATTTGAGAAAAACAAATCAATTAAGCGCAAAAGTGTTGTGAAAATAGTGGTCGAAAAAGTTGCAAATATCTAGCTTCGAGTCACAATACCTACAAACTCTTTGAAAATGATTGGCGAACGCAGTGATAATTATTATCAAAAATATAAAACTTAGATGAAAATGCAATATTTTCAAATAAAACTGACAAAGCTAAAAAGAGACAACGAGAACCGTTTTGATGTTGCAGCTTTCAAACGGCTCTTAAATGAAAGTTGTGATTGTGGTACTGCTAAAAAGGTTCCATATAAAGAGCGACAGTTCTTACAAGACCAAAGATCTTTCAGGAAAATGGCTACTGGAAACGTTGATAAAGTTACGTCGTCCATTCTGCAAAAAAGGCAGGAAACGAAGGAAACAGAAGCAGCTCGACTAGCAAGACTAAGAACAAGTTCACGTCCAAAATCAAAACTTTTAAGTAATCAAACTAAAGTAAAACCTACCAGCACCATTACTAGTGCCCAAAGAACCATAATGTCTCCTGTTAAAGGTGCAAATACTTCCAAAATTGTACCTCCTCGTAATAAGTACAGTCGCAACAATGCTCCAGTTCCGATCAAATATTTGAAGAAACCACTTCAATGGTTCATTTGCCAGCTGTATGTCAATGAACTTCCACTAAGGCATTTGATCGAGCATATGGACCTAGAGCATTCTCAGGAATAATAGGAAAATCGTTGATTAAATGTGAAAAAGTGCCAGTAATTAAATTTGAGATTATTGATTCCGAAATTCCTGTTATTCTGAAGCAAGATTTAAGCACCGACCTGTTATATCTTTATGAGATATGCCAAGCAATAACAAGGGGAACTGTTTCGCATAGTCTTTCAATGAGATGTCCTGGCAAGATGGTACACTCACGATGGCTGACAACAGCAAATAGAGTTCTTCGTTTATACGTATCGTCTCCTTCGCCTTCGCCAAACTTGATTATATTGGCGACGTAACTTTATGCGCCATTGTGGTTTTGTATTAAAACTCAACCATCGTGTTTGTATGGAGCTTGAACTGTATGGAAGACGATTCAATTGTCGAAATACTTGCCCGAAAATTTGGAAAAAATAGTTGATACCGTCATTCTGCGAATTGCATATATTGGTCATCCAGAAAACATATTACTGGGAATGCTGGGCAATGAAAGGAAACATATCAGAATGTTGGCTGTTCGCAGAATAATGACGCTTAGGACTAAAGTCAATCACACTTTAAGGAAGTTCATGGTTGGCGTTGGTGATGGTAGTCCCAGTCAGTTAAACTTGAATGCTAACGATTACTTTGAAATGGTTGACTGGCAAAGATTAGCTACAATAAACCACCAATAACAGCGACATTATCAGAAGAAAAATCGAATAATCCGCAATCGTCTGCGTTAACTGAAATACAACTTCCAAATCACACACAAGCAGTAGAAAGGGGTGTAAAACTTGTCACCAAAGCGTCTTCTCTTGTGTGTGGTTCTGAAAGAAGAGATGTCGAGGAAAGATTAGATTGCAGGATGAGATCTCAAAATTCAATACCAAAAAAGATTACTACAAGAAAAATTAACCTTGATGAATTCTTTTATATGCTTTCGTATTTTATTAATTTAAGTAAAGTTACTAAAAATAAAATTAATAGCATTAAATAAATATGTTTGATTTTCACTCTTTGTGCCAAAGATTTACTTAAAAACAGCGTCGAAAAAGTTGCAAAACATGAAAATAAAAGAAAATTTGATTTTCAAGGTAAGTTTAATGAAGAAGGACCTAAAAATCCCAATTTTTTGTACAGCATTTTTTTGTAGGGAATTAGATATATGGGCTACAATATTGCTTCGCCTTGTTTTTGAATAGCATTGCTGTTTGGCCCTTTAAGTTTGTAAAACCAGAAAAATTACCAAATTTTGACATTTGTTTCAAACCCGCTATTCTTAAATCTTAATATTTTAATCTGAGATTTTAACTATATCTTTATTAAGCCATTCCACAAGTTTTATGCAACCGGTATATTTTAAATTTCTAAAAAAACAATTTTCGATGCACCCTAATATGCAGGCCCTTTTGAAGTAGTACTGGGAAGATTCTAACTGGCCCTGGCAACGTAAAGGGTTTGAACTCATGCACTGTCCACGTGACTGCACCCTCTGTTATTACACCCTCGGCGAACTGCCAGTTCTCTATAAAAAAAATGTACTTGTTATGCCATTGCTGGTATTTTCGTATATAAATACTGGCATATCGCTCCTTATTTAATACCCGTTATGCGTGGTTTTGTTCAAAAACGATCAACTGTTTCTAATCTAAGAAATTTTACTCAAAATGCTTCTGATACTCTCGCTAACGGTGCGGTGCGTATTTCTGATATTCCATTAAGAAATAAATAAGAAGTTTGGTACGGCAAAATTAGTGGACATTTTTTAAATTTATATTTAGAGAGCGTAATTTAGAATATTTATTTTTCTAAATTTACATTGATTCGGGTACTCGACGTTTTCGGAAATTATAATTGGAAATTAACTGATTTTGATTTAGAGTATCTTAATTAATTTTAACATTAAAGTTGGAAAAAGTTAGAACATTTGATTAATCAAGTTGACAACATTTATTTTGATTTATTGTAATGTTAAGCCAATCTTTCAAATAGTACTAACTGACTGAGTAAGAATATTTAATTTAATGTACTAGAGAATGTAATTGACCCAAGAAGTCAATTTGGCAATAAGTTATAATAATTCAGTCTTCAACAATAAGAAGATTAGTAAGTTTAACATTAACCCATTCGGCTGAAGACGAAAGAGAGTCTCATTGCTTAATAACTGTCTAGCCGAGGTAATTTTTAAATAAGAATCACATGACAATTTCAAATGTCACTTTTCATTATTAAGAAATGTCAATTGAATATAATTCAATAAGTAGAAAGGTAGGTGTTTGAGAAACTATTCTTGATACTACTTCTTAATAAGCAAGAGGGTATACATTCATTTAATATTTGTTATATGAAAATTTTGGTTTGCAACGTGGAGCTGCGACCAAAAATATATGACATGGTGTATTGGCACGCTTTCCTGGTGTCTCGTCGACTATAGTCATTCCTGTGTAAAGCTTTTTCCACATGTCTCAGTTCTTGTGGTTTACTGTCCTCGTCACAAATAGCGTTGGCCCGATGAATAAGAGTCTTGATCAATAATATTTTTTGTTGGGGATGATGATGAGACGAAGCATGCAAATAGCGTTCAGTGTGAGTGTTCTTTCGATACACTGTACGGCTTAACCTGTTGTTAGCGGTTCGTTTCACTAACGTGTCCAGGAAAGATAGGCGACCATTTTCTTCTGTTTCCATAGTGAATCTTATTTTGGCATGGTGGTTGTTTAAGTGTGCCAAGAAAACTTCAAGAGCTGCTTTTTAATGGGGTCATATAACGAAAGTGTCATCGACGTAGCGGAACCAGCATTTAGGTTTGAGATGGCTGGACTGAATGGCTTCTTCAAAGGCTTCCATAAATATGTTAGCAATGACTGGAGATAACGGGGATTTTATAGCGGCTACTTCCTTTTGTTCGTAGTACATTCCTTTCCAAAGAAAGTAAGTCGTCGTGATGCACATTTTTACTAACTCTGGGATGTCCTCTCGGAGTCCTTAAGGAACCAATTATTGTTGTAAAAGATTTTCTAAATCTTCTACTCGTACGTTGGTAAACAGGGATTACTCATCAAAACTGACCAACATGTCCTGATCCGTTACTTCCAATTGAGCCAATATTTCCACGAAATGCTTAGAGTTCTTCACGTAGGATTCAGTTCTGTATACGTATGGTTGCAATATGTTAGCGAGGTATATGCTAGTTCATGCGTAAGAGATCCGCAAGTACTAACAATTGGCCTGACTGGAACTTCTGGTTTGTGGATCTTCGAAAGTCCGTAAAGTCTGGGCGGTCTAGTATCACTAGGCAGCAGTCGTCGGTGTTCCGACTCTGGTATTAATGAGCTCTTCATAGCTCCTCTGATCTGGCGTTCTATCCTCGATGTGGGGTCCTTCTTCAGTATTACGTACTGTTCATCGTTCAGTAGTGATTGAATTTTGTTCCGATAGTCCTTTCTGTTCATTACTACAGTGGCATTTCCTTTGTCAGCGCGTAGAACTACAATGTCTGGATTGCTGCAGATTTTCTTCAGAGCTTGTTTTTCGGCTCTGGCCACGTTTCTCGTTGGTGGTTTGGCACGCTTTAATATACGACAGGTCTCGTGTCTTACTTCCTCGGCTTCCTCAACTGGAAGTTTGTGGATAGCACTCTCAATTTCAGCGATGACTTCTTCAGTAGGTATGTGGGATGGAGTGATAGCAAAATTCAATCCTTTTGCCAAAATCGAGTTACAGTCCTCAGAGAGGGGTTGGTCCGAAAAGTTAATTATCGTTTTCTTGATATCTAATCCTGGCACCGATGTTATTTTGGATTGAAGCTTCTCGAACTTCTTGATATGTTTTTGGGTCGTATTGCTCATGTGGTGTTCTGAGTGGGCATAGCTGATACGATCCACTGTGTTCCAAAGGTTTTCATCCCAAATCTTACTGAGCTCAAGATGTGGGTAGTAGAACTCGGTAGATGTTCCTTGGAGTTCGTAATAAGTATGGCGTAGTCTTTCTCTAGTAAGAGCACTCTCGGTCCGATCAACAATCCTTCGGCCAGCAGCAATTTGTAAATGGTGTTGAATATTGACAAATTTAGGTTTGACTCCTCTGTCAAGGCAGCATTTCAAGAACGCCAACGATGTAAGCAGTTGACTCTTCTTCCTCCGTAACTCCTAGTTTTCTTGAATATGTCCCCCCCGTAGAGGCGTTTAATAGTTGAATACAGGCATGTGTTAATATTTAGCAATTTAGTAATAAGCGTTGACTTGATAGTGGGAGCGGAGGTGGAAAATCAAGGCACTCGGCTAGCAGCAGGGGCGTTAACCTCGATTTTGTTTACATTAAAAGGTAAAGCTAAAAAAACTTACTGATCTAGTTCGGAAGAAATTTCATGGACTCTACTCTGTAGTTCTGAGATATTAGCTTTGGGCCAGGAATTCCAAAGATGCGATTCCTTATTCCAACTACTGAAATAAAATACCTACGGGTGCACCTGCAGGGTGTAGGAATTTCAAAAAATAAAAAAGCAAGTTAAACTAACACTGTTAAACAAAAGAAATAATGAACCGCAATTTTAGCTACCTGGCTATAGAAAAATAACAGAAAAAGTATACTTTACACTATTACAAAGACAATGAACCGCTCTAGCTATGCTAAAGTGAAAATTAAAATAAACACAGGGCACGGAAACGATTGATGGGGAGAGGGAGGGTGGAGACATCTCTAAAATTATGTAAGTTACATAAATATTGTGTATATAAAAGTTGTAGGTACGAAGTTGAAGCACATTACTAAAACAGTTTTGATTGTACAGGGTGGCTCGAAAAGTGTGGCGAATCAAACTTACTTCTTTAAATGGAATGTTCTATGTTTAGGTAACTTGAAAGTTTTGCATCAAGTTGTATGGGCCTAACGTCCACTGTTTTGGTAATATTACCAGTTTTATGCAAAAAATTATGAATATTAGGCGGCTGTCGTGACAGAAAACAATTGCATAAAGAAATAGAAAAAGGGTGGTTCTGGGTATTACTGATATATACGGCGATCAACTTTTGCAAATTTATTTGGATATGTTACTTCATAACTCTAAATTCAACTGCTTTCGAGATATGCGTGTTTGAACATGAAAAACAATTTAAACCACTTAAGGTTCTCCATTTCAAGAAAAATTGACCGAAAAACTCTTTGTTTTATATGCGAATATGCAAGCCAAGTAGCTTTATTCAAATAACTAATATTAAAATATCTGTATTTACTTTCCCATGCAATTCGTTTTTTTTTAGAAAGGAAATGAACGATATTCAAGGAACGTAAGGGTTCCCCAGTAATTCTTTTTTCTTTAAATCAGAAGGACTCTTAGGAAGTGTATCAGTGCTGTCAAAATAAGCTCCGATGTCGTTTGACAAACTTTCTATCTTTCCATTATTGACAGAAATAGAGGTAGATGCAGTTTCAGTTTCTGTGGAATTTGTTGACAAATCATCTGCTTTCTATGGATTTTAAATTTATACCCTTATATTATTGATATGAAAAGCGGTAGTTTTTGGTATTTGTATAAAAGCGTTTAATGTTTGTTTGTTTTTTAGAAGGTGGCACCATTCTAAAAAATTTAACAAAACAAAGTGAATAAATTTGAACTAACAATTTATAAAACGATTTTACGAATTTATAAAATGAGGCATTTTCTCACTGGTTTTATAAATAGCTACTTCATTATTGGTTGTGAAATAGTTTTCTTTTCACAACTGATTGTAAAAGTGAGATGTTTTGAAACTTCACTCAATTTTGAAACGTGATATTTTATACCAACGGCAAGATTAGAGAAAATTTTATAAAATAAGAATTGTTTTACATGTGAGTACTTACCTTTAAAATTAAAATGTTGCGGGCTTTAATTATTTTAAACTTTAAACTAGTTGTACAATTTAAAAAAAACAACGAAAACATTATATTACTAGCAAAATTTAAAAAAATCGCCGGTTACGACACACCAGGTGCAGTTCATTTTTTTTCTAGTAGAGACTGGTAGACACTAGACAGGTCACAAAACCGACATCAACGAGTGACGAAAACCCCCACCAACGCTGGGGGGTGAGAGCAAATTTGTGCTATTGTAATTAACAAAAAAATAAAGAATGTGGAAGAGGCATCTCAGCATATTCAAATTTAAATTAGGGGATTCTATCAGGGTGCGTTTTGGTTATAATTAAAACAAAATAGTAAACTTTTTATCAGAATACATTTTTAAAAGGCCCAAGGGGGTGTCAATTGACCCCATTGGCACCCCCTTGGATCCACCATTGATTGAAGCTTTTGAAATGTGGTGCTGGTGACGTAGGTTACGAATTTCCTGGACAGAACACCGAACCAACGCTTCAATTCTAAACGAGTTAAACATCCATACCCGTTTATCCAGCATGGTATACAGCTTACATTTTTTGAAAATGTAGGATGTCTCAGAAATAAGCGCTTAAAAAATCCTGTAAAAAGAGCCAATAAGTTAACACAGTTTGTGAAATAATTATAAAAATCGGATTAGGCGCTGCTCAATTAAAATTCTACCTAAAAAATGTAGTGCCCCACCACCTTTTACTTTACTGTTGCTAATCTATTAATTATTGTTAAAAGTATTGTTGATCACCATAGCAACATTACTAAAATCTTGCCACTTTTGAATGTATTTCCTTATCAATTATGTATTTCTAAAAGCCAGCCGGTCCGTCTGGGTCGAATAAAATGGTTTTGTAATTAACTTTCCAAATGCGCAAAATGAAAAAAAAAATGTTTTTTGACAATTCTCACTTTTAGGTTGCTGCACTTTCTTCTGCACTTATTTCTGGTACACCCTGTATAGTACGACGAAGCCGTCATTTAGAGGAACTAATTATAGAAGGTAACATTAAGGGTAAACGACCTAAAGGACGCTCTCCAATCGGCTGCTCAGATCAAATTAAAATTGTAAGTGGCACATCCTAAACAACTGCTACTAGATTAACCGAAGATAGAAACCAGTGGAGAGATGTCAATATCTGTCTTCGACCGCCGTAGATCATGCATTTTTATTACTTCTTCTATTATTACATCATTTTGATCACCACAATCGTCTACGTCCTTTTTGTTTGTATCCACTTCACTACGATCTTGCCCTAATTCAACATTAAGTTCATACGTAATTATCGATACTCGTATTGGTAGTAGCAGTAGCCACCACAACTATTGAAGTGTCTGCATCAAGATCATCCTCCACCAACTGCATCTTGCTCCGCTTTACAGCCGCACTTCTTGGAATACTGTTAAATGCCATCTTTATATCCTACTGGCAATCAAATTTATGTGTCACTGTAGTTCCTTTCATTATTTTTATACCGAACATTAATTTCCATTTTACGTCGTTTTCCATGTTATTCTCCAACCGCAAGTTAAAATATACGTTAGTCTTTCAGACTTTGTAAAATTTAATAACTGTCAACTTACTAGTGTAAGCATAATGTGATTAATGTACTCAAACTATGCACATAAAAATGGTCCTCGCACACAAAAACACTGCCTGTTTTAGATGCAGCAGCAAACCATTGTTTCTTACAGTTTTCGTTATTGGGCACTTGTATAAACGTCTTTTCTGGGGTTACTATGCTGGTATTTTTACAGTTTGGAACTATGCACACACGACAGTAAGACTAATCTTGTCTTTCAGACATTTTTACTCACCGGAACAGTCACAAAAGCACACACAACTTGACTTTTCGATGTTTGCAGTAGATTCGCTAATGCATACGCGCTAGTTTACTTACTCATAAGGTCAAGAAGAGGCCATGCAATAACTTGTTAATATAGCTTTAATAAAAAAAATGGTATGATGCATCGGTCATACTACTTTAAAGACCGCATTTAAGCTACTTTTGTTAACAGTCCAAAACCCTATTTCTGACAACCAAATAGACAAATTAATACACCTTATTACTACGACAATTCTAATGGCGTACATCACGAAAATCTAATAATTGTGCCCTGTCATCTTTCAGGCAAAAGGTTAAGTAAGCATTATTGTCTTGGCCCGTTCTAAAAGTGTAACGCCATAATTCTTACTCCGTACTTTGTGCTCTGGGCGTATTTTGGTTTTCACTATGCAAACACTACCCTCTCGTTTCACTTGCAGAGAACCTATTGTTGAATCACCATAGCTGCCTCTGCCAGCACTGAATACTAAAAAACAAAAAAAAATTTTTTTGTTCATTAAACAGTTGTGGACAAAGCCTGTAGCATATTATTTGCACGAACTAAATTAATAGGTATTAAGAGTGGCAAGCAAACTCCTGTCGGCTTTTATGTCGCTGATTTCAGCTGATGTATATAAAGGACTGTTTGAAAAAAATCGGCTATCATTAGCGAGTTAATCTGCGGAAGATTATCCGATTGAGCTTGAACAAATCCTTCGTTGGTCATTGTAAGAAAATGCAATCACTTTTAACAACACAAAATACAATCAGATCAGCAAATGGAAACGATACTAAACTACAGCTGAAGCGGCAACCCGACTGACCCGTACGCACGTGCTGCTGTTTACTTACGTCAAACTAATGGAAAAACGTTGCGCCTCACATGACAAATGTTGAATATTAGTTGATTTATTTATATTATTCTTTTGTTTTAGATCGAAATTGCATCGTATTTTTTTTAGTTTATAGTGAAATAGCCTATATCCAATTTAGATTTAATTACACATGTCTTTCTTCAAAACTGTTAACCACCGCAAGTACCCTATTCTTGATACCCATGTGAAAACAAACGTACGTTTGTTATAATTGCCTTGACTGTCCAGAATGTTAGGGTTATGGAAATCCATGTTTTGTTTAGTAGAATGAACATGCCGTAAGAGAGCTCGACTTGCATCTAGATTTTATTCTAGCGTTATTTTCCCATTGTGTTATTCTATTTTTAGCACTCGGTAAGACAAAACAATAAATTTTATATATTATATTGCATTTCTGAATTGTATGGATTTTATCCTTAAGCTGAGAAAACAAATTTTTATTAGTCAAAACACTTATTATTTGGCACAATTAGTTGAAAACCCCTCACCACATAAATATTTAACAAACAATAAAAACGTACATATATCAACAACTAAGCTGTAAACCTCAGCAGCCCTGAAGAAAGAGACCAACCCGCCAAATTTGGCCAAAAATGAGCTTTTCACCAAATCATTAGTAGGTACTTACACGACTTTTACTGGTCATTGGTATATATATAGTCATTTGAAAAAAATATATCTGGATTTTATGAAACAATTAACTATGATTTAAATTGGATACCTAAACTAATTTATAACTTTTAACCTGTTCTACTGGTCAAGATATGATTTGCTCCTTGTTCACTGCGTCAATTCTGTTTTTTTTTTAATTTCTGCCTTGAAGAACGAAACCCAATTATCAACTATCTTGTTTAAATTTAAGCTTACAATTTCTAATTAGCTCAAATAATAACATTGTTGAGTTAAGAGTTGCCAGCTACGTCGTAAGATTATGATAAGAGCTACGACTTCAATACAAATTTTTGGCACTAATTTGTTAAATTCTCAACAAACAGTCAAGCGCTTGCGAAACCCCTTTTATCGAAAACCCAAGAAATTCATGGTTCACTATAGTTACCTGTTGCGAGACATACTGTATACCACAGTAGTTCTTTTAAATTCCATTTGATCTAACCTCAAACCTTTGAATATATTTTATTCAAAGTGTCAAACTTTGCTAGTCCATTCTCTGAGCGTGTTAACGTTCCAAATTTCATATTATTCTATGTAAGTAAGAATATTAGACTTACAATAGAAAGCTTGTAACTGAATTTCGTAACACGTTTTATTTTCAGATATTGAAGGTATTAAATCCAGATTCTTCATTTTTGTCATAATAATGGACCTGGGACATGAAATAGTTGAATATAATTTGCCTAATGCAATAACCACCATGACAAAAGTCAATGAAAATAAAATAGTTGCAAGTTTAGATGTTCGGCACGAAATCATTCAAGAAACTATCGACAACTCGGCCTGTCATGACGTGGATATAAAGCAGGAGAAAGCTGATGTAAAAGATGAATTGCTTGATTCGTCTCCAACAAGTGGAATTCTCTTAGAAGAACAGTTATTTTCCAAGGTTTGTGATTATGAAGCAAAAGTCGATAGTACTTTTTTGGAACGTGTTAAAACTCATGCGGAACAATTTTACACATCTTCAATTTGCAAAGATGAAACAGCAGGGAAATGTAAGTTACTAACCATTTTAAGACCCATACAAATGAAAAACTATTCATTTTCTAGTTAGCTCAGTGAATTGTATCAAGACGCAGATACGAGAAAAACCGCATTCATGTTCTACCTGTGAATATAAAACAGGACAGATAAGTTATTTAGTTAGACATATGAAGACACATACCAAAGAAAAACCATTTCCATGTGCAATTTGTGGGTATAAAACAGCAGTGAGTAGCAATTTAGTGAGGCATATGAAGACACATACAGGAGAAAAACCTCATTCATGTGGCATTTGCGAATATAAATCGACACAAAAAGGTCATTTAATGGAGCATATGAAGATGCATACAGGAGAAAAACCTTATTTATGTTCGATTTGCGGGTATAAAACGTCACTGAAAGGTAGTTTAGTGAGGCATGTAAAGACACATACAGGAGAAAAACCTTATTCATGTTCTCTCTGCGATTACAAAGCATCACAAAAAAGTAGTATAGTTAGACATATGAAGATTCATACCGGAGAAAAACCTTATTCATGTTGTATTTGCAAGTATAAAACATCACGAAATGGTGATTTAGTTAAACATATGAAGATGCATATAGGTGAAAAACCTTATGCATGTTCTATCTGCGATTACAAAGCATCACAAAAACGTAGTATAGTTATACATATTAAGATGCACACAGGAGAAAAACCTTATTCTTGTTCTATTTGCGATTACAAAACAGCAGAAAAAGGTCACTTAGTTCGGCATATGAAGACGCATACAGGAGAAAAACCTCATTCATGTGGAATTTGCGAATATAAATCGGCACAAAAAGGCCATTTAATGGAGCATATGAAGATGCATACAAGAGAAAAACCTTATTTCTGTTCAATTTGTGAATATAAAGCAGCTCAAAAGCGTGCTTTAGTGGACCATATGAAGGCGCATACAGGAGAAAAACCTTATTCATGTTCGATTTGCGGATATAAAGCGTCACTCAAGGGTAGTTTAGTGAAGCATGTAACGACGCATACAGGAGAAAAACCTTATTCATGTTCTTTTTGCGATTACAAGGCATCACAAAAAGGTAATTTAGTTAAACATATGAAGATGCATACAGGAGAAAAACCTTATTTATGTTGTATTTGCGAGTATAAAACATCACGAAATGGTGATTTAGTTAGACATATGAAGACGCATACAAGAGAAAAACCTTTATTTTAAACATTGCAACTAGCATTAAAACATGAGTTGGTCAAAATTTAATTTTGTTTTAAAAGCCGATTTCAAACACATTGCGGATATTTGCAAAGAAGGATATTTACGATACGCATAGGGCTGGATACCAATTTATCAAGCTCACACTTGCTGCTACTTGCAAACACCAACTGGCTGTTGGTAAATTGATGTGAGTCAAAGGCAAAGGAGAGATTTGTATATTCATTTTTCCTTTATTCCAATAATAATGTGACTAGTGCACTTGATTGTTATATTTAAATGCAGTTGCATAAGTTGTGTGGGAGCTCACAGTTCAGAATTAAATATACAATTTGCATGTCGCATCTACTGTTAGCCATAGACAAATTAACATTGTAAAATTGTTGGGCGATCAATTACTGCTCTGTAGGCCATAAATGACGAACGTCAAATTTATTTAAAATTGTTTTCATTTGTGACTCGTGTATCTCAATGCATACAGGGTAGTAGTTGACCCTTTTATAATTTCCGTATGTTTGATACTTCGTGAAACACACCGTAGAATCATACACACGTACATAGCCCGGTCGCCTTGTACCCGAAGGTGTCGAGGTCTGTAGAATCATACATGGGGATATATCTGATGTATTTATACTTAATAGCTTATGCAACAAGCAAGGTGCCCGCTAAGCCATACATTCTGTGCTCTGTATTCCTCTTACTAACTTGTAAGGATTAATTTAAAATTAAACTATTATTATTTGCAACTAATGTATAATTCTATATTGACAATAAAATCCTAATGTTTGCTGTAAATATTTAGTAAGGTACTGCATATTTACAAATGATTTGTTATTTTACATTTTCACAAGATAAATAAGAATGGAGAGAGATTTTTACATATTATATTTTGCTAAGTTGTATAATTTCTATTTGATTTTGCATGGGCATCACAATATTGCTTAAAATTTAAGGTAAAAAATTAACTTGATTTTTATTTAACATTTCCAATACAGAGGACTGAGCAACACTCAGATTAAGAAATAATTCATCATCAAGCCTGCCTGTGTACCTATATAAAATAGTTCAAAAACTAGAAACGATGCTCAGCAAAAAAAAAGTAATTGCAATTTTATTTTTAATAATACCAAATTACATCACAGTTTTTAAATTTAAACGCGACTGCACCCACAGTCCCGATAAGACCATTCAACATTTTTACATATTTACAGATCTATCTACAGCTGTGGTGTTAGCAGACTGAGCGGAACGAGGAGTCTCTAACCTCTTTAACCACCGAACGCTCGAATAGCAAATTAAAATAAACTAATTAAAACGAAATAACTTCATATGACACTTCATTGTAAATCAAATAGTGAGTTGAGAATACTCTTTTGCGTTCAACGGGGCCCACTGCTAATCCACAGAGGCAGGGATGGGTTCTCAATCTATTTTTATGATATGATTTTGCATAAAAATAAAGGTTTAAAACTAACAACCATTGCTGATAACAAACGAGGCTGGCCGTTGCTACGTCACATAATTAATCATCTTTACCTGATGCATTCTTGCCATTTTGCCGTTTGAAAATTCAATTTTACGTTATTTTCCACTGATGGATCATTTGTCGATTGCACTAAATTTAGAGGTTATTTAAATGTCAGTTGGGAATGGTGCATTTGCCCTAATAATTGATAGTAATTATCATACAAGGAATTATTGCATACAAAGTTTTCTACTTATTTTATGAACCGACCCCCTGAGTTAAGAATTGTTTGATGTTCACCAGAGCTAAGTCCTAATTTATTGCAAATAAGTAAACTAGAGAAAGAGCATAAACCATTCATTTTTTGTAATTATTAATACATTCGTTTAATCTGAGCTGAATTCGACAGGTAGTTCTTGATAGAACCTATACAATTAATAAAGTGTAGTAACCCTTGCCAATAATTTGAAATTTTATATTTTATAAACCCTATTATTATGTATAAAGCGAGGCTATTATTACAATTCATATGTAGCTTCAGAAGGTGACGAAATCGCCGATGATATGCTATCATCTTGCTCTTCTGCTTAACTAGCAGTAGTAGTAAGAAGAGGAAGCGGTTCAGATTGAAGTTTTCGTTTTTTAGTTTGAGTCGACGTAGTAGAATCTTATTGCTGATGCTGCTGCTCTGCTGATGACTTCAAGTATGACGTCCTGGATATGGTTTTTGTAGTACTAAATTTGAAGCAGCGGCGATATTTTGTAACGGTTCGATAATTTGTTTATACGTTTGAAAATAATGTTCTTCGGCTTCGCGTAAATCACGTTTATAATCGGTTTATTCTAATAATTTTAGTCGCTTCGATTACTTTGTTCTTCAGCGGTGATGTAGTCTCCATGACGTCGAATTGTAATGTGATGTTTAGCGTTTATAAATATATAAATGAATCGAAATCAATACGATATCTTCCACCACCGCTGTTTATACAGCTGTCTTTGTCGATTACCAAAAATCCATAATCATCCTTCCAACACCGACCACACATATTCTTAAACTGTTGGAATGTCATGTCGGTGGTGACGTGATCATCATAAACATGTTATAAATTCAACTCGTCTTGTTTGAATAGTACCAGTAAATTAATATTGTCTCGGATAAGACGTTTGGAAATTCTAGCGTACGTTTGACTAAGATAAAAACAATCGATTTAATTATGACGACCCTTTATTTTCTTTCTTTTCAGCCTTCTTGCGTCCATTGTTGAACATAGGCCTCCTTTAACGATTTCTATCTTTCGCGATGTTGTGCTGTTTCTATCCATTTCAATCCTGCGATCTTCTTAATGTCGTTGTACTATCTCGTGTTTGGTCTCCACGGTCCCCAGTTATCTTAGTGCACCATCTCTTATCTTTTCTCCTTGCAACGTGTCCGGAAAAATCCCATTTCATTTGAGTTATTCTTTCTATTATGTCCGTTACCTTGGTTGTCTGTATTATACTTTCATTTGTCTTCCTGTCCCTGAGAGAAATATTCATCATAGACCTTTCCAGTCCTCTTTGTGTTGTTCTTAGTTTGTGTGTTATGTGTTTTGTAAGGGTCCATGTTTGGACGTCATATGTCATTACGGGTAGCAGGCACTGGTCGAATATTTTTGTACGTATTCGTTGAGGAATCTTTTTATTTTTAAGTATTTTAGAAAGTTTACCTACTGCCGCCCAGCCCTGACATCTTCTCCGTTCAATTTCAGCGTCTTTGTTTCCCTTTCCAAGTTGTATTTGTTGGCCTAGGTATATGTATTTTTTAACATTTTCTAATTGAGTGTTGTTTATCTTTATGACCGTATTTTCTGGGCTCATTATTTTTGTTTTTTGTATGTTTATTTTTAATCCGGCCCTTTTCGATTTTTCTTCTAGCTCCACTAGCATTTGTTTGAGGTCGCCTTCGTTGTCTGCAAATATCACAACATCCGTCTGCAAACCTCAGGTGGCTCAACATTTCTCTGTTTATGTTTATATCTCGCTCCGACCAGTCAAGTTGCTTAAACACTCTCTCTAGCCCCAGATTGAAAAGCTTGGAGGACATTCTATACTCTTGACGTATGCCTCTTTTGATTGAGATTGGTTTAGTGTCCTCGTGCAATCTTATTTTTGATGTTGCTTGTTTGTATGTTTTTTATTAAGTTTTTATATCGGCTGTCGATACGTGCGTCAACCAATTCTTTCATGATTGCCCAGTGCTCTATACAATCGAAGGCTTTTTCATAATCTACGTAGGCCATCAATAAGGGTAGGTTGTATCCTGCTGCTTTTTCAACCAGGATTCTTACTGTTAGGAGGTGGTCTGCTGTACTAAACCCCTTACGGAATGCGGCCTGCTCTACCGGTTGATATTCATCCAGTTTATTCGTTATTCTGTTGGTTATATTTTCATAAAGAGCTTCTATAGGTGGGAAAATAAACTTATGGGTCTGTAGTTCTCCAACAACGTTATATCCCCTTTTTGAAGAGCACTATCAAGATTGCGTTGTTCCAGTTATAGGGTATTTTTTCTTCATTTAAACATAAGTTAAATAGTTTTGTCAGTTTTGGTATTACTATATATTTTGCTTCTTTTATCATTTAATGAGAATATCGTCCTCTCCGGAAACTTTGTTATTTTGCATGAACCTCAGAGCATGGATGACCTCCTCATCGTTTATTTGTTCTAGTTCTTCTGAGCCTACATTTATAATCTTTTGCTCTATAAGTGTTTAAGGTTTTTCTACTTTCGTATCATATAGTTTTTGTAGAATGTCTTAGCTGTTTCCATTATTTAGTCTTTGTCTTTTTCTTCTTCTTTATTTGTGTTTTTAATCGCTATTATATGTTGTTTTCCTTCTTGTTTTTCCAAGCATCTCATGTTTTTGTTGTTCTGTATGATATATTCTGCCATTTTATCGTAGTGATTTTCAAGGTTCTTCCTTATCATCTTCCTTGTTTCCCTCCTTATTTGTCTGTATTCGTCTGATGCGCATTTGGCATCTTTGTAAAGTGACCCCCATTCCTCTATCTTCTCTTTAGTTTCTTTTGTTAATCTGTTTGTCTTTGTTCGTGTTTTCTTTGCTATTTTCTTTGATGCTTTTACCAGAGCTGTTCTTAAGGTCTTTTCCTGTTCATTTATATCGGGCGGTATACTTTCGTCTTGTCTAAAATACTGCCGTAGTTCTTTTTGATATTTTTATTTATTTTGTTTGACGACCCATGCTAAGTTATTGTTGTATCTTCTTATTGGTTATTTGATATTACTCGATATCAAGTTTAGCAGAGTAAATGAGTTAGAAGTCCCAAAGTCAGAAGAAAATAGTTTATTCAGTTTGTTTACAAAACAACTCTCATTTGTTACCTTGTTATCAAACCTTAACACTCGATTTAGAATAGGGAATACATAATATAATAACTATTCAATAACAAGCCAACTATTACTTAAGTTAACACTCCCACTCTTGTATATTGAATGTATTTTGAACAAGTGCTAAGGCTTTCCGATTTAATACAAATTTATCTCGGGTCAACGGTTTTGTGAAGAAATCTGCCAGTTGATTTTCCGAACGAACATAACAAACTTCAATGTCTCTATCGTCAACCCGTTCGCGGATGTAGTGGTATTTGATATCAATGTGTTTTGTACTTTTGTGATGATCTACGTTTTTGACCAAACGTATGGCGCTTTGATTGTCCACATAGAGCTTGGTTGGTTCCTCTCCCACTGATACCAATTTCTCGTAGAAAGTTGCGTAGCCACATTGCTTCCGTTGCTGCGTCTGAAGCTGCAATATACTCAGCCTCCGTTGTGGATTTGGTTACACATTTTTGTCTATGTGAAGACCAAATAACAGGACCGTTTGCTAGCAGACTCACATAGCCAGTGGTTGACCGACGTGTGTCGCTGTCCCCAGCAAAGTCGACATCTGAGTAAACAACCAACTCAACATGATTTGCTTTGTACCGGATTGCCATGTGTTTGGTACCTTGCAGATATTTCAAAATTCTTTTAACAGCCGTCCAATGTTCCAATCCAGGATTATTTAAAAACCTACTCGCATGGCTCACGGCAAACATGATATCAGGCCGTGATATTGTTGCAGCGAACATTCGGCTACCCACTGCTTCCCGGTATGGCTTGTTCCTCATCTGCTTTGGTTCTTGATCATCAGCAGGACATTGTCCACTGTGGAGCGTGACTCCAGGTACGCAAGGAATGGAACTTGAATTAGAATCACCCATGTTAAATTTCAGCAGTAAGCGACTGATGTACCCCTCTTGACTTATACGGATTTCCTTTTTCTCGTGATCTCGTTGTATTTCCAGTCCACAGAAGTATCTACCATCGCCAACAGTAATTTCAAAGATCGATCTCAGTTCCGATAAAATTCTGTCAAGAATGTTTAATGATTTACAGAATAAAAGCCCGTCGTCTACGTACAACGCCATATAAACGTCGATATCTTTAATTTTTGTGCAAAAAACGCATTTATCTGCTTTTAATTGCCTGCAACCAAACATCGTGAGAAAGTATACAAACTTTTGGTTCCAGCTTCTTGGTGACTGTTTAAGTCCATATAAACTTTTTCGTAATTTGCAAACTAAATTGGGGTTTTCTGAAGTAAAGCCTTTCGGCTGTGTCATAAAAATCTCTTCATTTAAATCTCCATAAAGAAAGGCAGTCTTCACGTCGAATTGCTTTATTTCCATGTTCTTTGTAGCTGCCAAAGCCAAGAGAACTCTAATCGAATCGTACCGAACAACGGGTGCGAAAGTCTCTATGTAGTCAATACCCGCTTTTTGTGAATAACCTTTAGCACATAGCCTTGCCTTGAATCGATCAATAGATCTATCTGATTTTTGCTTTATTCGGTAAACCCACTTACAGCTAACAGGTTTTCGATCATTAGGTAATGGCACTAGTTCCCAGATATTGGTTTTCTTCAACGAAGCCATTTCCTCTTTCATTGCTTGCATCTACTGTGATGATTCATCAGATGCCATCGCTTCTTCGAAGGACTGTGGTTCACTGATGATTGCTGAGCAAACAAAGTTAGGATCCCGAAAACGAATTGGTTGCCGTATTGCGTTTCTCTCTCTTAGATTCATACCTCTGTTGTCGTCTACAACATCCTCAAATTCCTCTTGAACGTATTCTTCTTGTATCGCTTCTTCTTCCAACTGTGTATCAGGCCAATCAAATTGGTTATAACTCTTTCTAGAGTGTAAATCTTGAACCGTTGATTCTTCATTGAATGTGACGTCGCGTGAAATGGTAACTTTCTTAGTCTGTGGTTTGAAAAGTCTGTAATTCGGACTGTGTCCATTATACCCAACCATAATCATCTTTTTTGACTTGCTTTCCCATTTGGATGTGAACTGCTTTGGAGTATGTACAAAGGCCACTGATCCAAATTTCTTCATGTGCGTTAGAGATGGTGTCTTGCCAAACCATTTTTCATATGGAGTTTTGTTGTCATTTGCCTTGCAAGGCCGCCGATTCAGAAAGTATGCCGCACAATCAACCTCCTCTGCCCACATGTCCGAAGATTGATTTCAATCAAACAACATCGTTCGAGCGCTTTCAGTAATGGACCTATTGTCTCTTTCAATTCGATCGTTCTGTTGTGGTGTGGAGGGGCTCGTAGTGATTGCATTCTTGAAGGCAATATAGTAATCTACGCCTCCCAGTGACGTCGTTGGCATTTTCCCACTTAAATCAGTGTGGATGAATTCCCCTGGAGTATTCGACCTTGATCTCAAATTTCTCTCAAATGGTTTTCTACAAATTTTGCCATATTGACAAAGCTCACAAAAAAATCCGTCTTCATCCTTTAGTTTTAATCCGGGGATTAAACGCTCGTCCGCCACGTTTTTCAATGCCTGAAAATGAACATGACCTAACCTCTTATGCCAGAGTATTGTCGAAGCTGAATTAGCTTGTTCCTATACTGGAAGTTTAAACAACATGCTGTAGCATTGATTTGTTGTCTTGATTCCAGCTGAAATTAGGTTAGAATTTCTTACTTCTATTATGTCATCGTCAAAAATGACCTTAAACTTCTTTTGTGTGACTGCTCCCACTGAAAATAAGTTTTTCTTTAATTTTGGTACATACAATGTATTTTCAAGGGTTCGAGACAGCCACTTTCCGTTGATTAGTGACATAACGTCAACAGTTCCTATACCATCTGCTCTAACAAAGGAATTGTTACCAATCTGTACTGACACATCGTCAGTGTGAATCGATTTGAATGATGTAAACCATTCTCTATGCGATGTCATATGTCTTGATGTTGCACTATCAGCCAACCAAACATCTTCGTAACCTGATACGGAAATATTTCTTATTTCTGCACTAAGAGCGGAGTGCTCGGAATTAATATTATTTACTGCGTTACTTTTGGCCAGCAGTTTGCGACATTCAGATTTAAAGTGCCCTTTGGCGTGACAGTAAAAACATTCCACATTTTTCTTACTCACGAATTTTGGCTTTTGATCCTTTTCAATACTGTGTTATATCTTTTTAGTCGATTTTGACTTGTCATCTTTAACAGCAGCAAAAGCTGTTGACATTCCGTCAACCTGCGATAATCGTTGTTCTTCCATCAACAAGCGAGCTATTAGATTGTCGAATGTTTGCCTCTCTTCAGTACAAAAACTCCACGCAGTTATGAACGAACCATATTTTGCTGGAAGACCACCTAACATTTTCGCAATCTTGTCGACTTCACCCATTGGTTCGCCAATTATCATTAAGAGCTTGTACGAGAGACTCGACTTAACTAATGTGCTGCGCTATTGTGTCCGTTGTTGACATCTGATAGCTGAAAAACCTTTTCTTAAGCGTGATTTTATTTACCGCTGAACGTTGCTCATGGAATCATGGATTGTCTTGAGTCGTTTCCACATTTCCGTCGAATTAGCACATGTCATGACAACCTGCAGTTGATCAAATTCCATCGCTGTCGAAATAATGAGCATGGCTTTTGCATTTGCCTCATCCTATGTTGTCTGTTCGCTACCTGCGACTTCCGGTCGTTTTGTTATACCATTTACCACTTCCAAAATTCCTTCAGCGCAAAAAATAATTTCTAACTGATATTTACAAAGCTGGAAATTTTTGCCGTCAAACTTCTGAACATGATAACCTTTCATCCTGTCCATCTTTTCCATAGCCTCGATCCAAATTATTATCCAAAAACGGGCTGACCTCGATGTAACTAGAAAAATAACCTTAAAAACTAAGGTGACAATCGGCTCCAAAAAAGCAGCAACTTCTTACTCTTCATAAATATCTCAGCGATTACCTGGGCGCATAACCTATTGGTTATTTGATATTACTCGATATCAAGTTTAGCAGAGTAAATGAGTTAAAAGTCCCAAAGTCAAAAGAAAATAGTTTATTCAGTTTGTTTACAAAACAACTCTCATTTGTTACCTTGTTATCAAACCTTAACACTGCATTTAGAATGGGGAATACATAATATAATAACTATTCAATAACAAGCCAACTATTACTTAAGTGAACACTTCTCTTGTTTCAATTCATGTCCAGTATCGTCGAATATAATTATTACTCTACGGTTTTGCATGATTCGGTTCTGTTATTTCCTCTTCCTCATTAAATTCGTGGTAACCGAGACCTTTAACGGGTTTAAGAATAATTCGTAATTATTCGTATTTGGGTTGAGAGAGCGATTTTGAGTACACATAGATATTTTTAAATATTAAACCGTTTGCATCTGTTATTAAACTTAGTATTGTATTCGTTATACAGCAGTTTGAATGACCAACCAAAGTAGCGCGAATAGTTTGCGGCAACAGTGGTCGATGCCTGGGTATTCGATTATTTCGTTGTTCCACTAAATTGTCAATATTTGTTATAGGCAGCGAAGTTTCCTGTTTAATAATTTTTATTATACTAATCCATTCAACATTCACACACACTTGTATTTGTATAAAATTGGAAGTAAAATATACACCATTTTTGTTTACACATCTATTTACATATGAATATTACAATTGCTATCGACTAGATTTATAACCAAACAAAAAATAAAAACAATTCTAATTTGTATTCACAAACACACTATTGTTATTAACGGTATTATTATTATTGCTGTTTTTTAATCTCTAACAAATTTTGTCACCATTTCCGTGAACGGATTGTATTGAATGAAGTTATCGTGAATGAGAACTGCATAAGATGAAGATCCTACAGAAAAAAATTCAGGCGATTCTTTTACAGACTCCAATTAATTGTCCTATACAATCGATTACGAAAATGGATTTCTGCAAAAATTTACTATAATCTAGCAAACACTTTTCCGTTTTGACGGCGGCAGTGGCGATGTCACCATAGTATTAAGTTCGGAATAATTTTTTATGGCGAATTCCAGTTTCATACGTTGCTTAGATTGCTATTTTTCACGGCATACCCTACATAAAAGTGACATTTTCTCATTTCAGATATGAAAATGGGAATTTCAAATTACGATTTTCTTCATTAAAATGCTAAACCAACTACATTTGCGTGAACTTTTTTACCAATTAATTAAATTTCAATGGAATATTTTATGTACAAACCTAAAATGAGTCTGAAAGTGTTTAAAAAACGAAAATAAAATGATGACCGATTTCAATTGAAAAGTATCATCTTTTATGAGAATGCAACTATACGTTACTATGGAAACCACTAAACTTGAAATTAAATTTGTGTTGACAGTTTGCTTCGAATTAAATTTAAAGTCATTGCAAATCGAATAATATGGATTCTAAAACCGATATAAGTGAACCAGCCACACCGCCGGGGATTATTGAAGCGGCTAAGTCCGCCTCTAATAATATCCTAGGTACCCGAAAGCAAGGTATGAATTTGTATAAGTACAAAAAGTTCATGGATTGGAGAAATGGCAACCAAATAATAGTTATTTTCATGACAAGCGTCGAAAGTAGCAATTATCGTGCGAGTGTTGAATAGACAAACGAGGGCGTAGCGAAGCGAAGCCCGAGTGGATCTAAAACACGAGCACAGATATTTGCACGTTCGGGCGAGTTATGAACACTATTTTTTAGACGACCACTCAAAGTAAATTCTATTTTTAAGAATTGTTTTTATTTTGTTTGCAAAATTGATCGTTATATTATTATTGGTACAATAATTATAAAAAATTAGAGCTTGTTGGAAGCAGAGCAACGAATAAAGCAAAAGCGTCTGGATTATTTGAATCACGGTCTGCTTAATTGTGTGACAAACGTCAAAGTGACGTTTGTCACACAATTAAGCAGGCCGTGATGAGGCCGTGATGTGAATAACTTTTTCGTTGACCGCTTATTAATTTCAATATTAATGAATTATTTTTCCTAAAAAAGGATGCATTAATAGATGTCATTAATACACTGTTTTTGATTAATACACTCTTTTTCATTAATTAACTGTTTTTTAAAAAAGGATGTATTAATAGAGCCATTAATACACTGTTTTTGATTAATACACTCTTTTTCATTAATTAAATGTTTTTGTGATTTTGACGTTTTGATGATATTTTGCATGGAGGTTAGTTGTATTAATCAAATTAGAGTACTTGATATAATTATTTTATATTAATATTCACAACAAAATTAGTAATACTGCAATTTTCCAAATTTTTTCACCACAAAAAAAGATTTTGTGGTCAACAAAAAAATTTTGTAATCAACTCGTTTGTTAATGGGCGATTAATAATCTCAACTATTAAAGGCACTCACTCGCTATCGCTCGTTCGTGCTTTAAACAGTTTCGATTATTAATCGCCTGCATTAACACACTTGTTGGTTAAATAACTATTGTGCCGTTACGATATGACTAGCACGATATAATATCGTGCTAGTGTATGAAATTGTCAACTTTCTGTAGTAGGCTGCTGTCGCGATAATGTTACTTTCATACGTGGTCGTCTAAAAACTTATTTTCGGAAAACGTTCATCTGGCTTATATTGGAAAAATATCTAACGATGTAAAGCTATCTACCGTTTGGAGTATGTATTCCATGCTACACTATAGCATTAACATCAAGCATAATGTGGACATTTCGAAATACCCTAAGCTCAAAGCATATTTAAAGCGAAACTTGATGGGGATCAGAAGCAAAAAAATAAAGGGTTAGCATCAAAACAAATTCAAGCATTTATCCATGATGCACCTGACGATAAATTCTTGTTTACGAAGGTAATTAGGTATTACAAGTAATGTTCCCTATGTGAAAATACATTTTATTCATTATGGGTAGCATTAATTTTTGGCATAGCTGGCGCTTGTCGTTTCCATGAATTACGAGATTTAGAAGTTAATAATGTTCAGGATTTAAAAAAAAACTTTACTTGTGGCTATCCCTAGCACGAAAACCCACACCCCACGTTCCGTCGTAATTATTGGTACCTACTTAGTACAATATTTGTAAGAATTATATTAATCTTCGCCCGTCAGGAATGAACAATACAACAGTTCGATTTTTTCTCAATTATCAAAATGGCAGATACACAAGACAATTAATAGGAATCAATAAATTTGGAAATGTTCCAAAGCAAAGTGCCACATTTCTTAATTTGTGGGATCCCCAAATGTATACAGGCCATTCAATACGAAGGTCTTCTACTCCTGTTCTTGCTGGTACTGCAGCCAATCTTAATAGCATGGCGGTTTGAAGTCGAGCGCAGTAGCAGAACAATAAAAGTCAATAAATAATAAAACAAAACGAGGACAGAAAATATTCTAATCTATTGAAAATACGTCAGAAGCTGCAAATAGACTTGAAACTACAAATGGCTTTGATGGCCAAACCTTTGAGTTCGACAACAGACCACCAAATCTGACTGTACCTACCAACAACTTCTACAACTAAAAACTTACCCTCAACAAGTACCACAGAAGTCAGCACTCTAAATAACAAGGCCGTCAATAATTATTATTGGCAAAAATAAACGATCTAATATAATATTTTATAAATTACAATATCATAGAAAACACGGCTATTTTCATAGAATTGTATTTACTACTCGACATGAAAGTGAGGTTTTTTTGGTTCGGTGGGATTGCTAACTCGCTACGCTCGGGAGCAGACTCTCACCTCACAAAGAAACTCACTTTCATCTCTTGTAAAATATACTATTTTTTGTTAGTAAGTGTACGGTAGGCTTATATAAAAATTCTGCATAAAATGATAATCTTTAATTGTTCATTTATACATATAAGAGAAGTAAGTTGACACTATCACACTTTATTTTATAAACGGAGCTTGTAAATTTATTAGACCATAAGCTATTACTATTGACTACTACTTCCATGTACAGTATCAATTTTCGACTAACATACAGATTGTGGCTTTAATAGTTGATATTTTCGTAACCGTGCGATCACTCTTTCAATATGGATTCTGAAACTACCAATATGCTTAGTTTCGAGACTTTGCGTCTTACTCAGTTTTTGTTCACTGCTCATACTAGGAATCCTAAGTAATTTGCTTTTTTTTTTTGACGAAGGAGTTATTCAGTGTGTGAAACCTCGGTCGGCCATGATTACACTTCCAAATTGTAATTTATCCAAATATCCAGATTTTTCTACTATAAGCAGCGTACATAAATCAAACAAGTAGAGATACTCACTGTCGGTTCCTTTGATGTCAAAATTCCGATTTGGATGACCTTGATCGGCTCCTGGGGGTAATTTCCGATAGTACTAACAGATGGCGCCACTACTTTGTCACATCATGGCCAACTAAATTACTATGGCCTGCACATAGGGAACACCTCCTGTAGCCACCTATTGTGGGAATTTAAAAGCATTTAGTGTGTTTCTAAGCTCAAATGTCAAAATCTGACGTTTAACTTTAAAAGGTTAGTTGCACCATGAAATCTCAGTTTATTGTTTTTGTTGAAATTTAACACAATTTCTAATAAATCAATACATAAAATAAGTTTATTTGTGGAAGTTTTAATCCACAGTCTTGCAGATAAATTAAACGTAGCAAGGGTTCTGGCACAGTAGTTGACAATAATGGAGAGATGCAATTATCACAGGTAATCTTTTGTTGTATTTTTAATATGCAAATGCTATGGGTGCTGACTAAATGTTGGTTTCAGGCATATCATTGATTTCTAAACTTTGGATTTTCAACCGTAGTTCTACTGGTAATAACAATTCTTCGCTATTGATGGGTGCTGTTGGAGAGATGACAGTTGGGAAATACTACTAATAAAACTAAAATGTTCTGCGCTATTTGAACTGGCAGATGATTTAACTATTCCACAGCGCAAAATTTGCCTTAGTGCATATTCTGCTGTTTGGGCATCTGTAGCTTCATTGAGAGAAAGGTGCTTAAACTGCATCAGAACTGAATGCTCGTGTTAATACATAATAGAAACCAGCTTGCTCAAGAAGAAATTCTATGCATAAATAAGTACTTTCTGAAGAGAATTCTAGAGCGTGTGCGGTTTCCTTTGTCAATCCTGGTAATCCCGTACTACATGAACGTAAGGTGCAATGCTGCTATCCAAGGAACGAATGTATTGACTTTTGTTTGAAACATGTATTTGGAAAAAATTATAAATATTCCCCATGCATGTTACTGTAGTATTAACGTTAAGAAAATTGTCACCGGATTCTTTCAAAAATTTAAATAAACTAGTCACTGTAGGAGCAAATATTGGGATAGCTCACAGAACATTCATCTTTTCAAAATTTGTGGAATATAAATGCATTCTTGTTAAATATCGAACAGATTTAACTGGTAATCCCTTCTGTAAATTATATAATAATCTCAAATACGTTGAAGTAATTTTCCATTCGAGGAATACATATCACATTCTAAAAACAAATTTCTGGCAATTTTAAAGCACGACAATAATCGAATAACAAAAATAGCGATAGTGGCGAAAGAAAAGGATGCTCAATGTAATTTCTAATTGATCCCCCATTTAACATTTTAAAAAGTGCGACATTAGATGAAAAATTGTCCGTTACCAGTCGTAACACAACAAAACCACAATCAGTTAAAAGTTGCAGAAATTACCGCTGTTAACAAGCTGCTGTGGTTCGAAATGATTTTTACATAAGGCTGTATAGTCTGTAATTTTATAGATATGTGCAATAAAAATGTAGTTAACATGCAACATGTAGTTTTTTTACAGTTTATTAATACCACAAAATTCTTGTACAAATTCAACCCATTGCTGCCGAACACACAATTCAGTAGGCAGTTGGCACTAACCATTTTAAAATTTAGTAGAATATTTTCATAACTAAGGATGTACACAGAGCTGGACTGAGTGTGGAGTGAAAGTTAAAAAGTGTTTCGGCGATAACGAGAAGACCTGAACTGTTACGATAGTGATAACCTTATGGGTGCCAATGGTTAACTGCACAGCTTGTTTAACCTTTATCAGCAGACACCCGCAAAGAGTTTGTTGGGAAGGCTTCAAAAAGCAATACCATGCTTCTTATATGACAAAAAACGACGATATTATTATACCGGGGCTACTATAGAAATTCTCCCAATGTGCAAAGAATTGTCTGGTGCTTGATATTGCAGGTGTTCAAAGCCTGGTTGAGATAAAACTGTTTTGTAATTGGGTATTTATACTGTAAAACAGGTTAAAATAAAATAAATAAATAATAATATTCAATACTTTTAACAAGCAAAGTACTAATAAGTGCTATAACTATATTGATTGTTAGAATGACATTTAAGTTGTCAATACATTTTCAAAGGTGACTTAATCTATTCATATTTCAATTTTCGACATTGTAAAAATAAGCATTTCTATAGAAACAACATGCTATATTCCATATGTTAAAAATTTAAATTTGCCGCCATACATAAAACACGTTTCAGTATTAATTACTAGATGTCTCTAGGTGGTGTTCCCTATGTGCAGGCCATAGCATTTAATTTAGTCGGCCATGGTCACATATGATTGGTAGCAGAGCTAGTAACTGGCTCTGATTGGTAGAATTTTGTGCTGCCATCTGATAGTCTATCTTAGAAATACCCCCCGAGTTACTGTCCTTGGCACTCTAGACAGGTTTCAACATTTGGCATGAGTGTCTCTACTTGTTTGATGTATGTACAGTGGCTTTATACAAGACAGTGTGGCCATAAGGATGCCTTCGCCGCTATTGGTCGACGCGAATATCCGCCATTAACAGGCAAAATATTTAGTTACTACTAAGTTGTTCTCAAAGAGGTTGGTAGAACCTGTTCATTTGGTTATGGAAGAAAATAAAACCTTTCAAATCTGACAATTGTAAATTGTCAGTGTCAAATAATTCATTAGCGTCGCAAGCGGGTGAAATTTTATCATTTATTGCCCTGAAAAACTAATATTCTGCACAGTATTTAAATGTAACAATTTCGAATTGTGCTATTGTTGTACCTAATAGCACAAGATGCGTTCGACTTGGAATGTATGATAAAGGGATTACATCGGTGCTACGATGAATGGGGCTTTAGCATAAGTTTATAGAAAACGGAGTATCTATTTAGTAATCAACTCGGAAGCACAATATGAAGTCTTAATAAATGAAGATGTCGCAGTAAGACAAGTAGAAAGGTTTAAATACCTCGGTGCTACAATACAATCGATGAAAAAGGTTTGGGAACAGAAGAGATCAAAACTCGAATAGTACAAAGTAAGAAGATAATGGGATGCTTGAAATCAATTTGATGGGACAATACTATCTCTAACAAAACCAAAAAAAGAATAGGTGAAGTAATGGTAGAGTCGATGCTATGTTATGGCAGTGAGGTATGGACTGTAACAGTGGAAATGAAACGAAGACTAGACACAGTTCAAATGGACGAAAAAGCACAAAGGTATCGAAACGAGATAGAGTGACGAACGAGGAAATAAGACGCAGAATGGAGGCACCAGAATTAGTTGTGGACAGAACTGAACGGAAAGCGTTCAACTGGTTTGGTCATCTGATGAGAATAGAGAAGACGACCTGGCCTATGAAGATCTTTAAATGGTCGCCGCCGGGTAAGAAAAAAAGAGGTAGACCACACAAACCGTGGAATGAGGGTATTCGGAAAGCCATGGAGTAGAGGAACCTGGAAGAAGACCAAGCACAGGACAGAGAGGTTTGGAGACAGGGAACACGAAGACGGTATTTAGTTGTATTGTAAGCTACCATAACTGAAACAGGTTGTAAACTTCGTGCAACACTCTAAAGCATCACGAATGAACGCCAATAAAAAATGTCAAACGTTCAAACATAACACTGCACGTGCAGCTAACATCAACTAGTTAAAATAACTAGCGCCAAAATAATGACCACTCAAAAACGTTTGATTATTTCTAAAGACACTGTATATCTCTACGCTCAAATTTGCCTGAAAATGGCCCACAACAATCGTATGGCCACACTGTCTTGTATATAGTCACTGTAGATGTATGTACGCTGCTATAAGCACATCTGACGTTCGTCCTCCAAATACAGTTGAAATGAATGTTACTATGTGATCAGGGTTTGAAGATATTAACAGCCGTATTCATAGTCGTTCGCCAGCGGCTCGCCGGCGAGTCGCTGGAGTTTCGTTACGAATAGTATGTTGGCGGCACTGTACGTCTATGTCAAATTCGAGGTTAGCAGTTTAGATTTTGTGTCAATTTCTGTCAAAACTGACGGAAAACCTAACCTGATAACCTCGAATTTGACATAGACGTACAGTGCCGCCTACATACTATTCATAACGAAACTCCGGCGACTCGCCGGCGAGCCGCTGGCGAACGACTATGAATACGGGTGTTAGTGTTTTGTTTGAGGGTGTTTGTTTTTTTATACTGTCACCACGTTAGAGCGTGCTTAACAGTTTCACTGGGTTTCTGAATTTCGATCTCCAAACAGTCAAAAATGTATTGTACTTTGTTGTATCGTCGAAGGTAACAATTCTCGTATTTTCTCTTTTGCAGGTAACATTAGGAATTCTTTCATTAATTCACTGATAAGGAATGCAGATTTCGAAAAATGTCAACTTGCAGTGCTCTCCAAAAACCTATATGCATCTCCAAGCTCTGTGAAATTATGAGCCCGACTAATTTTTTGTCAAGTTAAGTAAATGCAAATTTATTTAAAGAGTGTATGCTACTGAATAAGTGCAACAATAAACATGCACGCCTTTGGTACTCCTATATAAAGCTTCGACTATAAACACACTGCTCGTGTAGTATCCTTAAGAGGATTTTTCTAACAGTAATTAATTCATTAACAGGGCTAGATTAGAGTTTTTCGAAGCCATTTAAATAGATATTAATTATCATTGAAAAATATGTCTCCTAAAAGGCGCCTTGCATCAAAAACGTAAAAATTATGCGAACATATTACTTTTCGGTAAATCATAAAAAACTTAAAAGGTACTTAACATTTTATATTATTTTTCCAATTATAAATCTTTGTATGTGAAATTTTTAAAAATATTTAAACAATTGAAAAATTAAATGTTTGCTAACGTGTTAGAACAATTTGTCAAATCTTAGCATTTTTCACAATTCACGCAATTCAGTGATGTACTCAGTATTTATTTCCATACGAAAGTTATTTCCGATTTATTTAAGTCCAAATTTAATAGTGTTAGCAAAAGTTATTTCCATAAGAACCTTATTTCCACGTGGGTCGTTTATTAACACTCAGCAGTTTTTTTACATTTATCAAAATTCAGTTATACATCCAGCTTTTCTTCTCTTTTGCGAGCAATGCGGTTTCAGCTCATCGATTTCTCCGTATTTATTGTTGTTCTGGCATACTCAAGGTTCCCTTTGAGTTTCGTCAGAAGTATTGAGTCATATTTCGTCATTCTAAAACTTTCCTGTAGCTTTAAGCAGAAGTGTTTAGTCAGCTCTTGTCGTTCTAGAATTTCTGAAGCGTTTTGCAACGAGTGCAACAAAGAACGTAGATAAGCCGCGTCTGCGCTTGGTCATTTTCGCGCCTGCACCTTCGGAGTAGCGTCACTGTTTCGTAGAGTCAGGCAATTCTAAATACGCATATAGAGGATTATTATTTAAATGAAGCCCTTGCTCATTGTGTTAAACCATTAGTGGAATGCACGAGTTCCGTTATCGTCATCTGCCTGTGTCGACGTGCTTCACTCAAGTTTACCCGTTACGGTGATGTTATACCGCACCTTCATGGGGCTTTCAGCAGCTTTTCTGTCGTTTCCGTCCGTTTGGCACTGGCTTGAAATGCGACTTGCAGCTGAGGAGGACCATACAGTAACCAGTCTATCATTCTAAGTTCCTATCAAGGTAAATTGTTAGCCGTTAAATTTATAGTGAAGTGATTTGCCAAAGTATAGTTTGGGCCAATTGTGCCTATTTGGTTGATTTAAATCGAAAGATGTTGAACAATTCCGTCAAGTTTTATTGTCTTCATGTTGTCTTTGTGTTTTAAGCTCACGTAACCGTTGGTGTACTATTATTGAAGTGTTTGTCGCTAAATTTTGATACTGTAAAGTAGATTTTGTAGTAGAGCTTGCAGTTAATATTGTTTGTAATTGTAAACATGTCATTTGTGGCCGTTTGGTCATTCGAGTTTAGAGTATAAATTGCGTCGTTAACCCAACTAACATTTTTGCATCTTTTCGGTCATAATATTTAATCATTGTAACGTTTATTGTAATTTGTTTCATATGTTATTTCATCAATATAGTTTATTGTTAATTGTTTATACGTTTTTCTCATTGGTGTTTGCATGCCTTGTTGTGTCTATGTTTTATACAGGAACCTAGATGGTGTAAGTAAGTGTAACTTGATGCCATTTAAGGTAGGTTTGATCCAGCTGTTTGCAGTCGCTACCTCAAGTTGTACCCATCGACATATAGAAATGGACCGCTAGTCAGAGCTGCGCGAGCCAAACGGGATAGAAAGAGAACGCATATGACTTGAGAACGCTCTGTCCTTGTTGGCGCACATTAGCGTACGGCGCGACCGCCCTGTCGCTCTGACGTCATTTTCTGTCGGCCAATAGAAGGCCGGCAGGAAAAGGAACATTTTCTGTCGGCCAATAGGAGGCCGGCAGGAAAAGAAAAGATAGTTCTGAAAGTGTTCTCTTTCTCTTTCTAACGCAAAGAGTTGCGCAGTCGTCCATTAGCGGTCCATTTCTATATGTCGATGGTTGTACCAAGGTGACAGTAGAAAGGCGGCCTACTAATTTCACATTCGAGTGGGCTCACCTATAGTTTAATGTTGTTAAGGTTTTCCCGAATTCTGTCAAATGTGGTGGAGCATCAATTTTAACATAATTTACCACTCTGTGCCGAAGCACAGCGCTAAGTTTCAGGTAATATAGAACCACGACCTTCTTCACTGAGCATCCAAAGCTGGAGCACCTGGTTACAGCACATCTCGTAACGAGGTTGGGGCTGCGTATTCGGTTAAATTCCTCGTTTCCTGAATGACAGATTTGGCTCTCAAGCGTATGATTTTGTTTTGCACGCTTGAGGGGTTGGTTGTTATGTCGTTAACAAGTTTTCGTGATGTAACAAACGTTTAAGAAAAACAAGTGTGTTCTGGCGTGGAATATATTCAGTTAACTAAAACTAAGACAATCTAAAAAGAGCTCATTGAAATCTTACTTAATTTCCGAAAAATTGCACTTTTTAGATTTCGACAATTTCGAAAAGCGCTATTTTCTAAGTAAAAATAATTCGGTATATATGATGAAAGGATACCATAGGTTTCTAGACAATCACTAATTACTGTCGTAAAAATTTTTTTGAAAGATCAAAATTTTTTTCCCATATAATGCCAACTTTTCGGCGATCACTGTATAGTCATTTGAAAAGTAATAATCTGTATTTTATGAAACAATTAACTATGATGTAAATTGGCTACGTAACCTATTGTTTTTAACTTTTAACCTGGTCTATTAGTCAATATATGTTTTACTCCTTGTTCTCTGTGCCAAATATGTTTTTTTTTAAATTGCTGCCTTGAAGAACGAAACCCAATTATTAACTATCTTGTTTAAATTTAACTAGCAATTTCGAATTAGCTCAAATAACAAAATTGTTGAGTTAAGAGTCGCGAGCTACGTCGGAAGATTATAAGAGCTACGACTTCAATTACATTCACAGAAAAAAATGTTATAAATTGTTGGTACTAATTTGTTATTTTCTGGACAAACAATCAAGTATAAGCTATTGCGAAAAGCCTTTTATGTAAGATAACCAAAGAACTTCATGGTTAACTATAGCTACCTGTTGCGAGACACACTGTATACCACAGTAGTTCTTTTAAATTCCATTTGATCTAACCGATTTTCCCAAAATGTAATGGCTGGCGATGGTGGTTTGTGATTGTTGCTAGCTCATTCTTTTAACGAATTACTTTTCCAAATTTCGTGTAATTCTATGTAAGTAAGAATATCAGACGTAGAATAGAAAGCTTGTTCTAACTGAATATCGTTACGCGTTTCATTTTCAGATATTGCATGTATTAAATCCAGATTATTCATTTTTGTCATAATAATGGACCTGGGACATGAAATAGTTGAATATAATTTGCCTAATGCAATAACCACCATGTTAAGTCAACCACTGACAAAAGTTAATGAAAATAAAGTAGTATCAAATTCACATGTTCGGCACAACATCATTCAAGAAACTATTGACAACACGGCCTGTCAAGAATTGGATATAAAGCAGGAGGAAGTTGACGTAAAAGATGAATTGCTAGATTTGTCTCCAGCAAGTGAGATTCTTTCCAAGGTTTGTGAATATGAAGCAAAAGACGATAGTAATTCTGTAGAACATATTAAAACTCATACGGTACAATTTTACACTTCTTCAATTTGCAAAAATAAAACCGCAGGGAAATGTAAGTTACTTTACAATTTCAAGACCCATACAAGTGAAAATCTATTTATTTTTTAGGTGACTTATTGAACCGTATGCAGACGCAGATAGGAGAAAAACTGCATTCATGTTCTATTTGCGAGTATAAAGCAGGACAGAAAAGTGATTTAGTTAGACATGTAAAGTCTCATACAGGAGAAAAGCCTTATTCATGTTGTATGTGCAATTATAAAACAGCCCACAGAGGTGCTTTAGTGAACCATGTGAAGACACATACAGGAGAGAAGCCTTTTTCATGTTCTATATGCGATTATAAAGCAGCATATAAAAGTAATTTACTTCGCCATATGACGATGCACACGGGAGAGAAACCTTATTCATGTTGTATGTGCGAGTATAGAACAGCACAAAATAGTCATTTAATTAAACACATGAAGACGCATACTGGTGAAAAACATTATACATGTTCTATCTGTGATTACAAAGCATCACAAAAAGGTCTTATAGTTATACATATGAAGATGCATAAAGGAGAAAAACCGTATTCATGTTCTATTTGTGGGTATAAAGCATCACTGAAAAGTACTTTAGTGAGGCATGTCAAGACGCATACAGGAGAAAAGCCTTATTCATGTTCTATTTGCGATTATAAAACAGCCCACAAAGGTGCTTTAGTGAACCATATGAAAACACACACAGGAGAGAAGCCTTTTTCATGTTCTATATGTGATTATAAAACCGCATATCAAAGTTATTTAGTTCGCCATATGAAGATGCACACGGGAGAGAAACCTTATTCTTGTTGTATGTGTAAGTATAAAGCAGCACAAAATGGTGATTTAATTAAACACATGAAGACGCATACAGGTGAAAAACCTTATGTATGTTCTATCTGCGATTACAAAGCATCACAAAAAGGTAGTATAGTTTTACATATGAAGATGCATACAGGAGAAAAACCTTTTTCTTGTTCTATTTGCAATTACAAAGCAGCACAGAAAAGTCAAATAGTTCGCCATTTGAAGATGCATACAGGAGAAAAACCTCATTCATGTGGTATTTGCGAATATAAGGCGGCACAAAAATGGCATTTAATGGAGCATATGAAGACTCATACCGGAGAAAAACCTTATTTCTGTTCAATTTGCGAGTATAAAACATCACAAAGTGGCGTTTTAGTTAGACATATGAAGACGCATACAGGTGAAAAACCTTATGCATGTTCTATTTGCGATTACAAAGCAGCACAAAAAAGTTCTCTAGCTATACATTTGAAGAAGCATACAGGAGAGAAACCTTATTTTTGTTCAATTTGTGTGTATAAAACAGCCCAAAAGTGTTCTTTAGTGAACCATATGAAGACACATACAGGAGAAAAACCTTATTTATGTCCTATTTGCGATTATAAAGCAGTACAGAAAAGTCATTTAGTTCGCCATATGAAGACGCATCCAGGAGAAAAACCCTAATCAAGTGTAATTTGCGAATATAAAGCTGCAGGAAAATCTACTATATTTAAACATTGCAACTAGCATTAAAACATGACGTGGTCAAAATTGAACAACTTTGTTGTAAAAGTCAATTTCAAACACTTTGCGAATATCTGCAAAGAAGGATATTAGCGATACGCATAGAGCTGGATACGAATTTATCAAGCTCACACTTGCTCGTACATGCAAACATCAACTGGCTGTTGGTAAATAGATGTGAGTCAAAGGCAAATCAGAGATTTGTCTGTTCTTGTATTTTTCCATTATTACAATAATAATGTCCCTAGTGCACTTGACTGTTATATTTAAATGCAGTTGCATAAGTTGTGTGGGAGCTCGCAGAATTAAATATACAATTTGCGTCAGCCATAGACAAATTAACATTATAAAATTATTAGACGATCAACTATTGCTGTGTAGGCCTTAAATGAGGAACGTCAAATTAACTTAAAATTGTTTTCATTTGTGACTAATCGTGTACCTTTATACATATAGGGTACTAGTTGATCCTTTCATAATTTCCCTATGTCTGATACTCTGTGAGACACGCTGTAGAATCATACATGGGGATATATCTAATGTGTTTACGACCTGCTTTAACATAAAACTATTATATCTTACTTAATAGCCTACGCAACAATCAAGGTGCCCGCTAAGCCATATATTCTGTGCTATGTATTCCTCTATTTCTAACTTAAGAATGAATTTAAAATTAAACTTTTTGTATTTGTAGATTATGTTATTCTATATGGACAATAAAATATAAAATCCTAATGTTTGGTGTAAATATTTAGTAAGCATATTTACATGTGATTTATTATTTTAGGACTTCACAAATTAAATAAGTAAAACGAGCGATTTTTACACATTAGATTTTGCAAAGTTGTATCATTTCTATTTGATTTTGCATAGTCCTCACAATATTGCATAAAATTTATGGTAAAAGATTAACTTTATTATTATTTATTATTCTTAATACAGAGGACTGCGCAGCAGTCTGATTAGGAAATATTCTTGTCTGTGTACCTATATAAAATTGTTCAAAAACTAGAATCGATGCTCAACCAAAATAAAGTAATTGCAATTGTATTTTTAATAATACCTAAATTACATCACAATTATTAAATTTAAATGCGACTGCACCCACAGTCCCGATAAGTCCATTCAACATTTTTACATATTTACAGATCTGTCTACAGCAGTGGTGTTAGCAGATCAGGCGCAACAAGGAGTCCCTAACTTCTTTAACCACTGAACACTGCAATAGCAAATTAAAATAAACTAACTAAAGCGAAAGAACTTCATATGGCACTTCAATATAAATCAAATAGAGTTGAAAATATCCTTTTGCGTTCAACGGGGTCCACTAGCTAATCCGCAGAGGCAGGGATGGGTTCTCAATAATCTATATCTGTGATATGAGTTCGCATAAAAATAAAGGTTTAAAACTGGCAACTTATGTCTTAATTAAATTATAAATAGGCTAATTAAAGCAAAAGGCTTACTCCCTGGACCATGATTTGCTCAAAATGTAGCTAAATAACTACAAGGAAATTAGAAATATGAAACCTTCCCCATAAAATGTATATATTTTCCAAAAAGGCAACAAAATAATTAAGTAATAAAACGAACCTTACTTAATTATTGCTAATACATGGATAGCTTACGGAGTCTAGTAATTACAAAGGTAACTTAAAGACAACTTATCAGATGAAATTCTAGGTTAGACCTTGAATAGGTTAACAGTGAGGCACCAAAGGATTTAGCCTCCTCTGCCTAACTCGCAAATTATAAGAAAAACGGCTACTAGTCTTAGTTTCGTGTATGCTACAATGTGGAACAATATTATAAAAAGGGGCTAACTAACTAGTTATGAAAAAAATATGGTGTGATACACGCCCACAACTACCTTTTACAGTGATCTTATAATTAGCCAAAAATTTGATTTTGAATTCTTAAGCATTTGTCAAAAATTTTCAAAAATTACAAATTCTACAGAAACCGTACAAAATAGAGCATTAGCTGAAGCGACAAATTTTCTCTAAAATATTAAGCTAAATTTAAAAATGTAATAATATACTGGAGGAAGCCGCGTAGCGGAGTTGGGTAAGCGCTTGGCTTGCATTAAGCAAGTCCTCGGTTCGAACCCAGCAGGGGTCGGAATTTTTTCGCAGTCTTGGCGATTGGAATCGGGCTCACTGAGGCCATTGAAAGTTGGGCACCAATTAACTGTGCTCTTCTGAGAATCACAGACCTAAGAAATAGAGTAACAAAATTAACACATCACCATGACACACCTCACACAATGGTTGCTGCGGAAGCACAAAAGGCATGTTCCAATTTTGTATCCCGAACCCGGGCCAAGTTGAGCATTGTGTCGCCAAATGCAAGTGCATAAAGCACCAGCCTTTACATCTCAAACTAAAATGAGGTTATCGATAATACATACATACATGCAATAATATACCGGTTGTTCGATTTAAAAAAGGAGTTAATAAAATAAAAGGATAAAAAAACAAAAGAAACCCATGTTATAGGTATTCAACTGCAAAATCACCTATCTCACATCAATACACATTAAAAATGTAAAGTTTGAAAAAAATCGTCAGAGCCGTTTTTGAAAAAATCGAAAAAACTGAAAAATCAAAAGAGGAAACACCATACTTTCGGTTATGCGATTTTCTTCAAAAGCTTGTTGTCGCTTCTAAATAGCACATATGAAGTTTAGAAATATTCTGTTTACAGACAGACAGACGGGCACAGACACACAAAGAACCAAACAACAAAACATGTTTTTTGGGTTCAGGGGGGACTCGAAAACGTAACGGGCTAAAACGACAATTACGACAACGCGCCAGTTTGTAACGACCGACGCGGTTATTACGATATCAAACTGTTTTAACGACACTCACGAGGAAGGGAGTGCCAAATACTGAAACATATACGGGAAACCTCTACACTTACCCTGGAAATCGCACAAAACAAGTTAAAGGCCACGGCTCGATACGCTCAGTGAGACGGGCGTGATCCTAGAAACGGTACACCACAGGGCAAGAGTGACGGTATGTATAGGGTGTTACAAAATAAATTGGCACCACAAGCTTCAATCGGGGAAACCCACGCTTAACCAAACCTTGAAGGCCAAACGGGGCGGGATACAAACTCTGGGCTTCCAACAGCGGAGCGGACAAGCGCCTCGACCTACCTACAACGCTTATAATCCGCTCTCAGGCCTCACCTTACATCAATCTTGGCACAGTGACTGAGTCACCCTGTAAATAAGCATGCACAAATGCAAGGGATAATCATAAGTCAAATACAGTGAACAGATCTATTAGACCAAATTCATGGCCGAAAGTTACAGCAGTGCCGACGTGGTCGGCGTATACAACAAACTCACAAACTATACAAGGGCTAAACCTAAAAAGGAAAGAGATCCCAGCTCGGAACGCCTTCTCTAAAAATAGCACTTAAACATGGGAAACTGGCGACGTCCATTGATCCCGAAATGATTCGGGGAGAATTGCGTAACGCCTGCCTGGCAACCACAAAAAACCTGCGAGGCCGTTAGGTAGCCCACTCGTAAGATGAGATCCCGATTTGAGAAGTCGGAACAATTAGCCAAACAATAAGAATTAACGAGCGGCTTAGCCATCGATAGAGACATCACACCAGCACCCAGAAGCACACCCTGCCACAGCTCGTCGAGAACCGTCTGCTCGATAAAACAACAAGCCACCTTTTCGCGCTCGCTGCCTGTAAAATGCGACAGACGTTAAAATTATTTAGGAAGATATCCTGCTTGCTCCCATTGACTGTGTTTTGAAAATGCTGTAACCAAGCGCTCTTAAACGCGACGAGACAAAAACAGTTGCACATACGACGGCATAGAGATTAGAGCGGTTCTGCTGAACCTTTTTAGAAAACCAAAAGCTACGTGCGTGTTACCTTTAGAATTGTTAGATGCAAGTAGCTGAAATCTTGTATGATAAAATATGACTGAGAAAAGGAATCAATATACAGGTAAACTCGTCAACTTTGTACCCAAAAACTGCTCCAAATGGCCACGTACCTATTGAATGTAAAAATTGCTTGACACGGTATTTATGCAAAGCCAAAATACAGCTAAACGACTAGCGCGTACAATAACTCAAAATCGGGAATGTATCGCATAGGACCGCTGCCCCACGCTCGCTACAAAAGGGTCTGCCTTCAGCGGAGCGAAAAGGGGGGGGTTCAACACGAGATAACACAAGGGCAACGGCCTAATAAACGGTAAGCAGATCTAAAGTGGTAAGGCACGACCACATTTCCTACACTAGAAAAATGCATAGGTGAACCCGCTGAGACAAAGTGGAAGCATATGAATTTACTTTTCCACTTTAAGCTTGGCCGTAATCTGGTCAGCGAGCCGGTTCAGCACCATCGAACCACTAGTCTACATTTAATTACGGAAGATACTCAAAGTAAACTGAATAAAAACAGGTTTCCTATAATGTTTACATTTACGTTTTTGACAAGGCAAGCAAAGATGGAACAACAAAATTTGGAGATGTGAGCGAAAAGCGGAAAAGTGTCTAAGGCGTGTCGATACAACACCGGACGATGAATATTTGTATTCCTGTGGTAACCACAATCATAGTAGTGATGATTTTATTGAAGAATACTGGATCAGAGCAGCCAGACCAATTTAGAATATTAATATTTGAGAAGGAAGATAACACACGATGAAACTAACACATGAAACACATTTTTATGGGTGGGACATTTGGGCAAGCACCTCCGCTATTCGACCAATTTTCTCTTGTTTTGGCAAATAGGGGTAGATTAGTTTTTCCCGTTTTGTACGTAAAAAAAGCGACGGCAGACGTACGAACGGCTGTTTGCAATTATAAAAGAAATGTGGCCGCAATTTCAACCCGAAACTGTTTCGTTGGATTATGAAATAGCCGTAATCAGTTACTCAAGCATTTCCAACAGCTCGATTACTAGGCTGTTTGTTTGATCTTGTTCATTATGTTAAGAAACAAATAGCCATTCATGGGACGACAGTACAATATAATACCGATCTCGAATTTGCTCTTTCGGAACGGATGATAGTTGCATTAGCCGTTACTCTTCCAGATCACATCGATGACGAAATTGAAGAGCATTCTGCACAATTGCGAAAATAAATTCCAATTAATTTCAAACTGGTTTGAGGGTAACTACGTTGAAAGGCGAAATAGAAATCACACACGCAGAAGAGCATTATTTTCGCCAAATATTTGGAACATGTACCATGCACCAAAGAATGCTTAATAATGAAGATCGTACCAATAATTTTGTGGAGGCATCGTAGTTTGCAGTGCGAATTAGGTGTGGACCATCCGTCACTGTGGAAATTTATGAACAAGTTGCGAAGCATTCAGAAAGGACGCAACGCATTGTATGAAAACTTTGTAGGTGGCCAAGCATCTCCTCATATAAGGTTAAAATACCAAGTTGCGGATAACAGAATTGCACAATTCAAGACTTTGAGAACCGAACAATTATTGAGTATCTCAGGGACTTCTCATAACTTATTAATGAACTGAAAGTGAAATTGTATTTACATGCATTTTTTTTGTAAACCAACGGAGTAGTCCAGTAGCAAATTAGTTTTACCCTGCAAAAGGTCGTGTAGTATCTACTTTTTAATATGTTTACTAGATCCGAGTTCTAATCAAAATTCCAAGTTTTCCAACTTTTCGAGCCGCCGGCGCCGCGCCGCTCGCGCCGCCATTTTGATAAAATGGCACTCAAAACCGATTTTTCCACATTATCTCCCTACCAGTGCATTCTAGGTGAAAAGTAGCAATATAATGAATATAAAAGAAATAATTATCTACAACTTTTGTATGAAAATATTTTTTATAAATGAAATAACTATCGAGCTGTAGGCTATAAATTGGAGCGGATTAATGAAAATTTCGACAAAGCTCCATTTTGAGCTGATTTTATAATGATTATTGTTTATAATTATACAGTGTCTCCCCGGATAGGTGAAACGATTCTTGTAGAAAGTAAACAATTCTCGATTGAAATTTTATTTTTTTTGGGTTCAGTCTTGCTTGGTTAAAGGCGAATTTCTAACATAATTTCAGTTTTGAAAAATCAGGTATGCCTTGGAAATGTTCAAAAGTCCTATTTTGCTGTACAGTAAATTGCCTTTTATGTGACAAATACGACGAAAGTTATTAAAAAAAGTTGTTTAGAATCAATATCTAGGCCCCTATACAAAAATTCAAAATTCTCGGCCAACTTTGATCTGTCTCACATTTTCTTTTGTTTATTTCCCAAATCAAAGAATTTTATATTTAACAAAGTTTGTTAAAAATATTTGTTTTCCACGTTTTTGTTAAAATTAATATTCTTTGATATGAGGCCTAAACATAAAGTTTTTGTACCCTGCAAATATTTTAATACTATTTTTGCCTGCTAACAATGATATTGAGTATAACAGTTATTAAACTGGCTTAAATAACTAACTGCAAATGCTACATCAGGGCGAGTTAATACTGCCAGGTACATTAAACTACCAATTAATTTCTGATAAGGCAAATTCTCATCACATATTTTTACATTCTGATCAACAATATTTTTATTACACTCCAAGGGAGTATTAACACTTTTACATTCTGACATATTAAATCCTTTTAAGACCTGATTCACATATTGTTCTGGATCTAATGTAACACTATACCCTTTGTGATCTCTTCTGATTCGCATACCCAAGATCTGTCTAGCCTCGCCTAGATCTTTTAGTTTAAACTTTGAATTTAAATAACATTTCAAAAAATTGGTACTTTCAGAATCGTTAGAAAACACAAAGAAGTCGTCGACATACATAATTAAATCACTATTTCTTTAAACATAACGCAAAGCTCGGAATCTGACCGTTTATAACCTAAACCTAATAAAACCTCGTCAGCACGTTTATTCCAAGCTCTTGAAGCCTATTGAAGTTCATGAATTGCTCTCTTTAATTTACATACCTGTTGTTCGCTACCTGCCTTAAAAAACCTTCTGGTTGTTCCATATACACATTTTCTTCTAAATGTCCGTTCAAAAAAGCTGTTATGACATCAAGATGGGTAATTTTTAGACCCCATTTAACAGATAAACCTATCAGCAAACGTAAAGTTGTGTGTCGCACTACTGGAGCAAACGTTTCATCATAGTCGATACCTGCCCTCTGCGAGAACCCTTTAGCTACAAGACGCGCTCTGTACCGCACCTGATTTTCACTGTCACGCTTCCGTTTAAACACCCACTTACATTTTACCACTTTTCCATTTTCTGGCAGATCTGTTAAATCCCATGCTTGATTTTCTTCAAAACTTTCCATTTCTTCCAACATTGCTTGTCTCCACTTATTTCCATCGGGCCTCGACAAAGCTTCTTGAACTGTTAGAGGATCGTCTAAAACTGATTTATCAACACACATATATTGCTATGGTTTTAAGCCCTATAAATCAAAACTCTGTTAGCATTGCCAAATTAATGGACATTTCATAAAAGCTCAGAGTGAGATATTTTATATAACTGTAAAGCTAAAATTTGAATTTGCCAGAATGAATACATTTGTAATGAGATGCCAGTAATTGCAGAATAATTATTTAATGAACGCAATAAGCAAAGCTCATTTCGCACAGGGATCCAAATTGGATGTAAGTTCAGTTAATTGATTAGGTTTGTGCTAAAGTAAATGCCAAGCCGAATGAAATTTAATAATTACAAGATGGATCGCAAACGCAAGCGAATGAAGCGTAGAATTCAGGCACAGTTTAATAGTGAAATCCAATCAGGGTTTTATCAGAAAGGTAATTGAAGGCATTAAAGCATTTGAAGGAAACCGTAAAAATCAAAAGGCAAGGTTTATAGGAATTGCAGAAAAGCAGACACATATGAACTTAAAAATGTGTAAAAAGAAAACAATGAATTCAAAAGAAGCCAGTGCAGGAAGTGCGCGAATTAAATACTCGAGTTAGTGCAGTGACATGTGAATATAAAAACGCAAATTAGGAAGACGTGCAGTGACAAATAGACAAGCAAAATTAATATAAATGTAAACAATTGTTTTAGAATTCATATTAGTGTACAAAATCCTAGTTTTAAGTAGAATTATTGTTAAAAGTCAGTATTTTGAACCATGTTAACATCTGTAATTAATTTTAACGTAACTAGCTTTTGTTTATAACAAAATAATGTGAGGTGAAGAACTGAATAAATTATTTTAATGACAGCCAGTTTTTGTGTCTCCAAATAAATTAAGTTTTTACATAGAAACTAATTGAGTTCATTAATAGAAAGTACACCATTGTGTTGACAATTTACCCGGGTACAAGTGGAAGTGTGGGTTTCATTTTCCCTAATACAAAAATAATTTTCCACCGTTGACGTCTCCGAGAGCTTCGCCATTCCCATCCCCGCTTACGATCTTGAGCCACAGCACGTCCGTCCAGCCTATAGGAGTCCGGCACGTCAATCCCAGCACCCCAGGAGAAGATCCGGCCACTTGACGCAATCCGAGGAGCTTGCCGCAGACTGCAGAAATCGCAGGTTAGTTTTACAAGAAAATATTGGCGCTAGAAGCCTGAAACTTACCATAAAGCAAGAGTACGACCTGAGAAAGCCGATCCCAGGCATATTAAACATCTATTAAAAGCCAGAGAGCCGGAAATTGCAATAATCAAAGTTGAGGTCATGTGTTTCCAAAAACCGACGATATAAAAACAAATGAAATAGCGTGCCCGCAAGATCTGAAACAAAAGACAAATTAATGCCGGGATCGATTTCACGATATTTATCAGTCAATAGACGCAATTTTGCAAACGGTGTCCATCTTGGTTGACACTTGAACTAATTTCAGATTTTCGATTGTGCGCGTTTGAGCTTATGCGGAGACAGATCCGTATTTAAATAATTTCAATAAATTATGCATTCAGGGTTGACCTAACCGAGACGAGTCTTTGCTTTATCGATTTGCCCTAGCGTATGAGATTAATTGCAGATAAATAAAATATTATTAAGGGCATACAATTATTTATTTGTATCTATCAATTTACAAGCAACCTTTAATCAACCTAAGATTTGATAACACGAATACAAAATATATTTGCGTGGTACCCTTATTAACATATTACAGCACTAATTAGACATACCATTACAATATGTCACATAATCTAGGTTTTACTTCTCTTCCTGATCTTCGAACTGTTACTGGAGTTTCTACTTCATATGGTGGTCGTCTCTTCTAAGGTGCTACTGAAATCCTCTTCACTTCCTTGAATTATGTCATCCTGTTCATCGAGCTCTTCTGCGGTTTGATCTACCCCCACTGAATCTGGGTAATCCGTCTTAGTTTTGTTCGTGTCTTTGTTAGTATCGGTATGTGTTTTCCATTATCACCACATTTCTACTTGTTATAACACTGTTCCAACTTGGATCGTATAACCTATCTCCTTTTACATCTTCACCAAAACCGACCAAAATAATTTTTTCTGCCTTTTTATCCCATTTATTGCGTTTTTGTTTTGGTATGTGTACCATAACCTCACTTCCAAAAACCCCAATGATACTCACGTCAGGTTTTAAGCTTGTCCACTTTTCATAAGGTGTTTTGCCTTTTAGACCACTCACGACAGATCTATTTCTTAAGTAGACAGCACAGTTTACAGCCTCTGCCCCGAAACGTTTATCTAACTTAGCCTTAAACTGTAAACACCTTGCTTTTTCAGCCAAGGTTTTGTTTATCATTTCCAGCATTCCATTCTGCTCCGCAGTGTACGGATTAGTTTTCTGATGAACTATACCACTCTGCCTAAGAACATTTTCCAAATCGTGGTTGCAAAACTCACCACCGTTGTCTGTTCTGAGCATTTTAATCTGAATATTCTTCTGATTTTCTACCAGGCTTTTGAAATTGATCTTTGGTCTTCAAAAAATACACGAAGGTCATCCGACTGAAATCATTTTCGAACACCAAATATATCTCGATCCGCTAATCGAATTTACCTCCATCCAGAGATCTGCATGAATAACTTTTAGGCAAGCAGTAGCTTCCTTTCCCTCATGTTTAAAAGGTAGTCTGCACTGTTTGCCTTCAAAACACACTTGACAAATACTGTTGCTCCTAAAATCGCCTTTGCTATTCATGCCTTCCACAGCGCCGTCTTTCATGAGTTTTAAGTCACCGTAGTTTAAATGACCAAACCTACGATGCCACACGACATCTGTCGCTATTGAGATTGCTGCTAAACATTTTTCTGATGTTTAAATCAGCCACTGCAATCAACTGGTTTTGTTTGTTGTAAATCTTACAACTATTTTCATCAAAACATATATTGTTGCCATTTTTTATAATCTGGCTTACTTAACAGATTCGTTGTCAGTTGTGGTACGAATAAAACATCCCGAATTTTGATACTATGTTTCTGTTTACCGACAAGACTAGTGACGTTAGTTTCACCTGCAATAAGTACTGGTATTGTTGTTCTGTTTGCCACCATTATTTCTGAAATTCCTGGTTTATCATGCAAATTTTCTAGCCAATCCTTTCTTGCGGTTAAATACGCACTGGCCCCTGAACCGATATACCAATCGGTGTCGTGAAACTGACCACTTAAAAATACTGCATTAAAAGCATTTGGTTTCTGAGCATTATTTGTACCAGTTTGACCACTTGAGCTGTTTGGACATTTGTTTTTAAAATGCCCAAACTGTTTACACCGATAACATTCAACGTCTGATCGCTCTCGATTCGTATTCGTCCCGCCATTATTTTGTTTATTTTTTAATTCCAAAGCTTCGATGTTTTGCCGATGAAAGCGCCACCCGTTGAGTTTTCACCGAACTGCATATCCAACAGCTTTGCCTTGATGGAATCTGTTTTAATTTTAATTCCCGAATGCTCGATGGCCATTATCATGGGTTCAAACCTTTGCGGTAACCCTGCAAGGAGCAATGATCCATTGATCATCTACCTTGAAACCCGTCCTATTCAATTTCTGTGAAAGTTCTATCACTTGATTTACGTAGGTTTCCATTGATTCACAGTTTTCCAATCTTATAGATATGAGCGAACGAAGCAAACCGATTTTTCGCGCGAAACCAGAGTCGTTATACAGGGATTTTAACTTGTCCAACAAATCTTTGGCACTTGTTGCTTCTTTTATATGCACGAATAAGGAAGAGTCTATTGTCAAAACCAACTTCGCTTTTGCTTTCGCTTTTTTTTCGTTATCTATCTCTGTGCCGTCAATACACTTTGTTAACCCGTCAAGCACTATAAAATTTTCTACAGCAAATGTCCATTCTTCGTAATGTTCGCGACCTAACAACTTCGGCACACTCGACATATAATTGATAGCCATTCTTGTGCAACTCACCGCTAGTTACATTAATTTCCCAATATTTGAAGCCTTGACCCCATAACCTATTAGAAAATGAAACCACTGCGGTTGAGTTTTTAGCACAGACTATTTTTATTCTTTGTACGAACAACTGAGTAATTTCCATTATAGCTGGTTACAAGGAACCTTCCACAGATGGCGTTAACAACATAGTTTTTAGATATAATTGCAATAGAATTTACTAATGTCTAAATGGCAGTGATATTTTCTATTGTCTGGAAAGTACTGCTATCACAGAAATCTATTCGTGGCATCCTGCTGAACTGAAAGGATCAGTTACTTTATTTTCAACAACTTTAGCTTGCTTGATAAATGAATATTGATGAACCGTCAAAATTTGCTTTGACTTTGGTAATTGTATTGTTATCAAGTGTGCCTTACGCTATTAAAAGAATGCACATACAAAGCCAGCTCAGAATTACAGTTGAAATAACTTTCGTTTATATAAAACAATAAAAATTGAATAAAAAACCAAACCAAGGCTTACCTTTGTTTGCCAATTAATAATAAACGGCCTATTATAAAAAAATATTTTTTATAGAGTTCGGTTATTTGTGAAGATAAGTGTAACAAGAAAAATAAGTTCGTATCAACTGTGGCACAACCATCCCTGATATGAATTTAAAATAAGTTGATCATCTCGAAAATTGTGAAAATCGAAATCCAGATTTGAATTCTTCTTAAGAAAGTGTCCTTAGAATGTTACGATAGTTTTATTCTAATTAACATAATAATCAACTTATAGTAGAAACCAAAATAACTTTTTTTGTGTTGTTTGGACATCCCGAAAACTGGGAATGCTAGATCTAATTTATTTTTAAAATATTACTCAGAATAAGAATTTACTACTTTGCCTCAAGTTAGAGAGTTACAATTTTAACACTTTATGATAATGGTTTGCATTTTTTGCCTCAAAATGGCGGTTAGTAGGCCATACACTAACTTTAATAAATTCAGGTAACTGCGTTGTTTAACGAACGTTTACAGGTACAGTAGAATCATTCTAGCTTTGCAAGCGTCAAAAAGCAGAACTAATATTAAAATCTAGTAATTTCTAAGCTTCATATTGGTAACAATTTTTGACATCTATCAAACGGAACGGCCACTATTGCAGCATGAGAAACTGGCTATAGTAAGATACTGCAGTGACAAAAATATGGAAAAACCAAATATGTTAATGAAATCTCCGATACAGCTTCTCGTATACCTATTTGGCGTAATGACTTGTTTTTTAAATTCAAGGTTCGTTTGCAATCGCGTTTAAAATCATGAACGAATTTAATGATTCTCATATGGTTAAAGCTTCAAAAAGAAAATAACGGCATAAAGTTAGATCTAAGGCGAATCTGAATGTTTATTATACATACATAAAAGGGGAATGAGGTCAGCAAATTCATGGGTATCATTCAAAAGACAACATTTCGTGATAGATAACCTGCATAAGTACTTAAATATGAATGCGAGTTTATTTGAATTAAATCAAAACTATACGTAGAAAATATTGAAATTCATGAGGTACCATCACAATATAGCACCCCTTGCCTTTGAATTCGTTCATTTTGTCACATGAATCATGATCCGTCACATGTGACGTTACTTATTATGGCATAACCTCAATAATTATGTGGGGTGAAATGAAGATACAGCAGGTCTATATGTGAATGTTTTAGGGTGATATAGCATGGTGTTTTCATTTGTACTATAAACAAACAAAAGCTTCAACATATTTTGCCTCCAGGCGGCCGATTCGAGCGACCAATAAAAAAGAATACACCCTATTGTCGCCACTATCTCATATAAAGTCACTGTAAGTAGCACTAATTATAATTTGAGTGAGAATGGTTGGAATTAGAAAAGGCAGAATTCGAAAGGGGTACGTTCAGCGTTTGATTAATAATTGATGTTCGGAATGGTACACGCAGCTTAATTTCTGTAGCTGACAGGTTTGACTTGGGTGAAATCAATACAATGATATGAATTTTAATATAATACAAAGATGAGTACGCAAATTATATGAGCGTTATGATTAAAAATTGTATCACCAGCAAATGACAAGACAACTGAAGAGTAAAGAAACGGTGCGAAGAAGTACGAGGAAGTAAAGATTGCAAAGAGCAATTAGGCTAACTTTCAAAGAAAACGGACATCGTGCAGTGCTAAAATAAACATGTTAAACCGTGCATTAAAAACTGAGGTGATTAAAAAGCAGAGATGTAGAGTGTAAAAGTTACAATTCCAATGAAAAGACAGTTTAGTAGTTAAGCAAAGACAGTGTATAAAAACTATAGTTCATAGGTTAAAGCATGATATCAAAACTCACTTTTATAAAAGCAATTGTAAATCTAGGTTACTATGATACGAGATAGTGAATTGCTAAAAAGATCGAAAACAAGCTTACAACTTTTATGTTGGGTGCAAGAAGTGCTCCTAGTTTTGGAGTAAAATTGTTAATAAAAGTTATTTGTATGAACCAAAAAGTGTTTTCCATATTCACCAGTGTGCAGGGCATCTTTAAGTGTAATTTTCATATTGATAACAGTTCCCAGTAAAAAGGGATAGCCAGCTGCAAGATTTGCCCAAGTGCGATCAACTTCGGAGCCCCTTTTCGACTACTTGGAGGTATCGGACAGCAAGAATCGTATGTGCTACGCTTAAAGCAGACTTTCCTTTGTGCCTGAGTGCAGACATTTTGAGAAAGAACCCATAATACGAAGCCCCTTTGCGAGATAAAATTCACAGGGAAGCTGTCGCTGAAAGCCCGTAAAGCCAGGGTTGTATCAAGATTGGACGTCGTACAAGGTCGTGAACTTGGTCTCAGCTGCAGAGATACATACAGATTCGGGTAATCGAGATAGCGTCCCTCGAATTTGTGGTTTGAAGCGGACTTTGCAAGATTTGCCGAAAATAGAACAAAAGTAGATCAGAGCCTCGTTTTGCGTCACTGAAACAATACCCGGTTAGCCGGAAATTACGTCACATCAATTACATTGTATTTACCTGATGTTAACTTTGCTATTGGGCTGCTTGGAATTCAAATTACACAACTTTTTATACGTGCAGTTAATCTTTGTGGTTGCAATCAATTTGAGGTTAAAGCTGTCAAATACGAATTCAAGCGTCTGCCATACTAGTAAATATGTCATACACAAAAGTATTTGTAATACTATTTGTTTAACCTACCTCTGTGATAAGAGTTTATTCATGCTAGACCGGAGCTTTAATTCAATTAGTTGCAAATGAATAAAATACATAAGAGCGATAAACCATTTATTTAACTAATAATTATTACATAATTTTTAATTAGCCCTGAGATTAACACAATATTAAATTCTATTATTAAAACCATTTTATTGTAGTCTGTGTGATACGTTCCTACCTATTTATTTATCTTATATATGTTTTTACATAATTAATTTGTGAGAGTGTAATGTTACATGCAGTCTGCATGGCACATTTATTCATATAAAATATATCCAGATAGTTAATTTAAAAAGTTTATGTACAATCGATATGTTGTGAATAGTTACGGGTAACCAAAGAGAAGTAAATAAACAATATTATAAAAAAGTTCAATTTTGAAATTCGACTCGAGACGGTCATATTAAAACCGATGGTGGTTCAATCCCAACCAATTGGTATTTTTAATTGAATTTAAGTAAAAGATCATTACACAGAAAGTATCTGGTAATGATACAAAGTAAATTCAACAAATCAAACCGTCTATCAAGTCGACATAATTGAAGTGTTTTCAATTTCATATTGAAGTTATATTACAAAGTAAATAACTTACAATATACTTAACGTAGAGTCAGTGTTTACGTGAGTGTTGTGCATTCAATTGAGAAGTGCTATCTGGGAGATAGCAACATATCCAAAGAGCTTTTTGGAAGGGGATTGGAGATTTCAACCAGCCAGTTACTGTTAGCTGTCCTGCTTCGTTTGCAGAGGAATTCTATAGGTTGCTGATCAGGTTACGCTAAAGCGACGCTAAGGTCAGTGTTTGTTTCATAACTTTTCGAACAACTTTTGGGAATACTTCAAGAATATTTAAATTGTGTGTTTAATATTAAGTAAATTGTATTTAGAACTAAGAATTATTATTATTTATCTAAATTCTTTTCGTGTTCTGAGTACTCGGCGAGTTTAGGCCATTATATTTTGAAATTATAACCTTTTTGATTTAATTTAAGATTGGGAATTGTAAATTAGGGATTTTGGGTTTTAAATATTTATTAAAAGTTATATAAAACAAACTGACTATCCTTACGTCATTGATAAGTCAATAAGCATATATGAATGTCGTTAAGATATTTAAAATATCAGTAAAGACCTGAAAGTAACTGTAAAATTACTTTATATATTAATCAGAAATTTGAACAAGCAGTAATACTTGTTATTAAGAAGCACCATTCAGCTGAGGGTAAGGAGTATTTCTTTAGCTTTACTGACTAGCCGGAGCAAATATTTAAATAATTAGAAAGATATAACTGAACAATATTTGTATGTCAAATATTGACGTTTGTGAGGTAAGTTATATATTAAATTTATCATATAAATATTTCAATTGACGTACCAAGTGGGACGTTATACTTCAATTGACGCGTCAACGTGGAGCTCGATAGGGCTTATATAACAAGGAAACTTTTTAGTTCATGAATTTAAGGTCAGGTTTTAAAAAAACAGCAAGAAACCTTAATAAAATGGAGGTAATTAGATTAGAACAAGGTGACAATGTAACAAATATGGAAGTCAATCCAATAGTAGAGGCTAGTACATCAAGGGTTAATACAGGGAATAGTATCAGTGAAAATAACATATTAAAATTAATGCAACAAATGATGACTCAAATGTCAACCGATATAAAAGGGGAAATGTCAACTAATAGTCAGGAAATTTTGAACAGGGTAAATTCAGTAGAAAACACAATGTCAAACAAAATAGACACAATTGAGGCCAAATTGATGACATTTCAAGAGGTAAATGAAATTAATATAAATAGAGTACAAGAACAGGTAGAAAACCAGTTAGTTAACAAAATAGAGCCAATTGAAAAGGAAATAGGTTTGGTTAAAGCAGGAGTTGTTCAAAATAAAGTTCAGTTGGATCATTTAGAAGTGAATTTTGACAGATTACAAAATAAAGTCGAACGTCAAATAGTAACTTTGCATGATGAAGTCAAAGATTTAAATGAGGAAAGGCAAGTACATACAAACAGCGGTAATGTCAATTTTACAGGAGGGATAATAATGCCAACGAGTAGTGAGAAACCAAAATTTGATGGGAACAGGCAGGTTTTACATCCCGTCAAATTTTTGAAAAAACTTGAAAATTATTTTACTACTATGCGAATTACAGGACGACAAAGATTAAATATCGCAGTAGAATGTTTAGTAAATGAAATCAACATTTGGGCGGAAAGTCATATTAACGAATGGGCAAATTATGAAGCGTTTCGAACTGACTTCATTAATAGGTGTTGGTCACAATACATTCAAGAGAAAGCTAGGGCCGAAATTCATATACCAAGGGTATATAATCCTAAGTTTGGCAGTTTCACTAAGCATGTATGGTACTGGATAGGAAGAGTGCAATACTTAGAACCAAAAATATCCGAGGAAATCCTTGTTGAAGCGCTAAGTAAACACTTCCCTATTGACATTCAAACGGCTTTAGTAGCGTCTCAAGTTAGAAATGTAGAAAATATGTTAAAGTTATTGGAAGGTTTAGAAAATAGACAGTTTAATAGCAAATTTGACACAAGAGAAAGAATGTCAGATGGAAATCACCAGAATAATCAGATGGTAGATACACGAAATAATACAATGAACTTTGCTAACAGGAATACGAACAACTTTGGTACTAGAAATAGATTTAACAACAATTCTTATGGTCAAAGTGACAATAATAATAGAAATGTCAGGTTTGCAAATTATGGGCAAGGTAGAGATAGGAATGCAAATACTTTTACTGTACAAACCGGCAATAATTCAAACATGCCAATACAAACTAGGAGTGTTACACCTAGTAATGACCAAGTCCAGGAAAACTAAATGACCCTAGACAACAAGCTCCGATTGTTAAAAGTAGGGTTACAAAGGAGCAAGTAAATCACATAAATTTTGTAAGAAATTACTTTAAGCAATGTCAAAATTCAAAAATAGTTAGAAATGTTAACAATGTAATTGATTTGGAAACTGAAGATTTAGAAACAGAAAAAGAATTAGTTATTCAAGAATTGCCGTATTTAAATGTTGAAATTGAGGGTATACAACAAAAACTATTGATAGATACAGGTAGTACTGTCAGTGTTATGTCAGAGGAAATGTTAGAAAGAATTTTAACAAATAATAATAAAATACCTATTTTACCAGCAATAAACTTAACAATTCAAGGTGTCACTGGGGGAATACGTAAGGTTAAAAAACAAGTGTTACTTTTGGTAAATATGGGATATTCAAAGCACCAGATAGTATTTTTGATTGTAGGTCAATTAAATACCACGTCAATACTAGGTATGGATTGGATGTACAAAGTTAAAGGTAATCTCGATTTTCATACTAAAAAGATGGAATTTATAGATCAAAACCAAAAGTATGAAGTTTCTTTTAAAAAGAATGTAAGTAGTAATAAATTAGTCTCAAACGAATTGAAATTAATAGCACCTTTAAACTGGGATATACAAAATATCAAACGATTTGATATAAACATGATTTTGTTAGAAGATGATGAAGTAAAGGAACCATTTCAATCACCAAAGGAATTAGGTTATATAGTAAACGAACAAATATCGATTAATAATATACAACATTTTATCAATAATAAGCAATTAGTTAATATACAAGATATTTTAGAAAAATATGAAAACACATTTTCTGATAGACCTGGTTTATGTAATAAATACATATGTAAACTACAGGTAAAAGATGAAACAGTATTTGTACAGAAATCGTATCCGATACCATTTTCCAAAAGAGCAGCTGTTGAAAATGAAATAAAAAGGATGTTAGATTTCGGTATTATAGAACATTCAAATTCACCATATTCTAATCCTATTGTAGTAGTAACAAAAAAGAATGGTTCAGTAAGGATATGTTTGGATGCAAGAAGATTAAATACAATATTGATAGAAGACAGAGAATCACCACCGTCGATAAATGAGTTACTACAAAAATTCAACGGGGTGAAATTTTTATCATCGTTAGATTTAACTTGTGGTTATTGGCAAATAAAGCTACATGAAAGTTCAAGAAAATATACTGCTTTTCTAGTTAATGGAAGAAGTTATCATTTTAAAGTATTACCTTTTGGCTTAAATGTTTCAATTGCAGTATTCAGTAAATGTCTTGACCATGTGTTAGGTCCACAAGTTTTAAGTTTTGCAACAGTATACGTCGATGATATTCTCTTGGCTTCTAGAACACTAGAAGAACATCGAAACCAGTTAACATTGGTTTTGGAAAAATTAAAGAATGCTAACATGACTGTAAATGGTGAGAAAACAGACTTGTTAATGAATCAAATTAAATTTTTAGGATATATAATTAGTCCGCAAGGAATAGAGGTTGATCCTGAAAAAATCAAAACAATACAAGATTTTAAAGCACCAAAGAACAAAAAAGAATTACAATCTTTCTTAGGGGTATGTAATTTTTATAGAAAATTTGTAAATAACTATGCGAATTCGGTAAATAAATTAGCACATTTATTAAAGAAAAATAATAAATGGACATGGAAAGAGGAGGAACAACAAGCATTCCAACTTATAAAGGAAAGATTTTTGAAAATCATAACTTTATCACATCCAGATTTTAATAAAACTTTTTATATTGCAACAGATGCATCGGGATGTGCATTAGGTGCACATTTATTTCAATTGAACGAAGATGGGACTACAGAAAATGTCATATTTGCTAGTAGAACATTATTAGAAGCCGAAAAGAACTATATGATTACTGAACTAGAACTATTAGCTATAGTGTTTGCATGTAAAAAATTCAGAACGTACATTTTAGGTTATGAAACTATTATTTTAACTGACCATAAAGCTCTAGAATTTTTAAATAGTTGCAAAGCTTTAAGTGCTAGATTAATGAGATGGAGTATGTATTTACAAGAATATAAATTAACCATTAAATATTGTAAAAGTAAAGATAATCTAGTAGCAGATTTCTTATCCAGGTATGTGTATGGTGATGAAAAGAAGAGTAATCCTTTAATAGTGGCTTTAACTCAAGAATTGGTACCTAAAACACAATTACCAAGATTATTTAGTAATTTAGAAAATGATCAGAACAACGATAGAAATATAAGGTGGATAAAGAATGAAATGAATACAAACAATCATGGAAAAGGGGAAGAATTGAAAATAAATTTCAAATTACATGAAAATATTTTATTTAGAAAATGTAAAAGAAGTGAAGAGTGGTGGTTAATATGCATACCAAAAATTTTAGAGAATGAATTAATAAACGAATATCACCAACTATACGGACATTTTGGAACAAAAAAATGTACGGCATTATTAAAAGAAACATGTTATATCACAAATATAAATAGGAAAGTGCATCAGGTGTTAAAGTATTGCGAATTATGTCAAAAGACTAAAATAAACAATCAAAGTCAACAGAGTAAAATGAAAACTATTGAGGCATTAGAACCGTTACAACTAATATCTGTAGATTTGTTTGGGCCTTTACCTCAAGGGAGATATGGAATGACTTGTATTTTTGTAATCAAGGACATATTTACGAAATTTGTAAAACTATACGGTATTAAAAAACCAAATACTCGTACTTTATTAAATAAAATAATAAACGATTTTATAATTAATGTAGGTAAACCTATATCTATACTATCCGATCATGGATCTCAATTTACTAGCCGAATGTGGAAAGAAAAATTGCACGAGGAAGGTATCGAATGTAAATATTCAGCGGTATATCATCCACAATCTAATCCAGTTGAACGAGTTATGAGGGAATTAGGTAGGATGTTTCGATGCTATTGTAGTGAGCAACACACAAAATGGCCTAATTATGTAAAATTAATAGAAGATTGGTTTAATTGCGTAGAAAATGATACGATTGGAATGACACCATATGAACTTATGAAAGGTCAGAAACCAGATAGGTTGATAGAAAAATTAGTTAAGTTTTCTGAAAGAACTGACTTGAACTTAGAAATAAAAATAAGATTAGCACAAGAGAGATTTTTAGCAAAGGGTCAAAGACGAAAACGTAGACATGATCAAGCTATAAAACGTCCAATTAAATTTAAAAAAGGAGATTTAGTACTAGTTAGAAATCATGTTCAATCATCGACATTAGAAAGAACAATAAAAAAGTTTTTCTTGTTATATGAAGGACCTTACGAAGTCGTAAAAGAAATAGGCGAAAACGCTTATGTATTAAATTATCCAGGTCAAAATAAATATAAATATACACAAAATGTAATTAATTTGAAAAAATACCACACAGAAACGTCAAATAATGATGTACCAAATGATGTGATTGTATCTAATGTCAAAGTCAAAAATAATATTGATTGGAAAGAGGTTATGTCTTGGTATAAAAGTCAATGAATTCTTTATGTCATTGTATAACTGTCAATGAATTAATCCAATGGTGGGTTGATTAGTGATTAAAGTTATAGGTACGTTAATTATTTAACAATTATTAGTTTGCAATGGTTATAGTTATTAGAATGGAGATTTAACAATTTTAAACAAAAAGCTCTTTGCGATCTTTTGCTCTAAAATTGGAGGGAATAACTGTAATGTTACATGCAGTCTGCATGGCACATTTATTCATATAAAATATATCCAGATAGTTAATTTAAAAAGTTTATGTACAATCGATATGTTGTGAATAGTTACGGGTAACCAAAGAGAAGTAAATAAACAATATTATAAAAAAGTTCAATTTTGAAATTCGACTCGAGACGGTCATATTAAAACCGATGGTGGTTCAATCCCAACCAATTGGTATTTTTAATTGAATTTAAGTAAAAGATCATTACACAGAAAGTATCTGGTAATGATACAAAGTAAATTCAACAAATCAAACCGTCTATCAAGTCGACATAATTGAAGTGTTTTCAATTTCATATTGAAGTTATATTACAAAGTAAATAACTTACAATATACTTAACGTAGAGTCAGTGTTTACGTGAGTGTTGTGCATTCAATTGAGAAGTGCTATCTGGGAGATAGCAACATATCCAAAGAGCTTTTTGGAAGGGGATTGGAGATTTCAACCAGCCAGTTACTGTTAGCTGTCCTGCTTCGTTTGCAGAGGAATTCTATAGGTTGCTGATCAGGTTACGCTAAAGCGACGCTAAGGTCAGTGTTTGTTTCATAACTTTTCGAACAACTTTTGGGAATACTTCAAGAATATTTAAATTGTGTGTTTAATATTAAGTAAATTGTATTTAGAACTAAGAATTATTATTATTTATCTAAATTCTTTTCGTGTTCTGAGTACTCGGCGAGTTTAGGCCATTATATTTTGAAATTATAACCTTTTTGATTTAATTTAAGATTGGGAATTGTAAATTAGGGATTTTGGGTTTTAAATATTTATTAAAAGTTATATAAAACAAACTGACTATCCTTACGTCATTGATAAGTCAATAAGCATATATGAATGTCGTTAAGATATTTAAAATATCAGTAAAGACCTGAAAGTAACTGTAAAATTACTTTATATATTAATCAGAAATTTGAACAAGCAGTAATACTTGTTATTAAGAAGCACCATTCAGCTGAGGGTAAGGAGTATTTCTTTAGCTTTACTGACTAGCCGGAGCAAATATTTAAATAATTAGAAAGATATAACTGAACAATATTTGTATGTCAAATATTGACGTTTGTGAGGTAAGTTATATATTAAATTTATCATATAAATATTTCAATTGACGTACCAAGTGGGACGTTATACTTCAAGAGCGATCATTACAATATATTAACATTATTTTCTTCGCTCTTGCGTGTGAGACGAAAGTATTTTTACTTACAGTTTCATAGTTAGAAATAATTTAATCTATTCTCCTATGATATAAGACCACGTGTACTATTTATCAATAATTTTTCTGTATTAATTTGCATCCACGACCACTGCGATATCATTGATTTTCTCGTGTATGTGACTTCATATGTAAAATTAATTTATTTTTATCTGTCCTTTTGGAGTTATAATACAAGCAAATCTAAGGTTTTTCTCCTATATGAGTTCTCATATGTTTAACTATACACATTTTCTGTGCTGCTCTGTATTCACAAACAGAGCAACTGTATGGTTTTTCTCCTGTATGAGTTCTCATATGTCGAACTAAATGACTTTTTTGTGTTAGTTTGTATTCACATACAGAGCAACTGTATGGTTTTTCTCCTGTATGAGATCTCACATGTTTAACTAAACTACTTTTTTGTGTTGCTTTGTATTCACATACAGAGCAACTGTATGGCTTTTCTCCTGTATGAGTTCTCATATGTCGAACTAAATGACTTTTTTGTGTTGTTTTATATTCACATACAGAGCAACTATATGGTTTTTCTCCTCTATGAGATCTGATATGTTTAACTAAAGAACTTTTCTTTGTTGCTTTGTATTCACATACAGAGCGACTATACGGTTTCTCCTCTCTACAAGCCGCCCTAGCAATATTTATATACTTATTGTGAAATGTTCTGTTCTCACAGTTTTCATTGTTTAATGTGAAGTCTTCATGTTTAATATTTATTTCTGTATGAATACCAATTTTATCAACACTTTCTATGATTTCTTGTTTTATGGACGGCTTATCCAAATTTTCACTGTTATCCATTATCTGTAATATACAAGATGCAGTTCCTGCGATACTACAAGGCTTACTTCTCCACAGTTTAGTGTTTGTTAGGTTTGCTTTTAATTTCTTTTAATGATATGTGAGAAGAAGGAAGTTGGACATCTTCACTCCTACAACAAAAATATTGATATTAACTCATCAAGAATTTACTGATATAGCAAAATTGTAATGCAGAGTGATTAACAAATTAGTAACAATATTTTTTATTATTTTTTTTTATTATTTATTTGCTCTACAATCTGTCATACATAGACATTCAGTAGATAGTTTAACAAGTGTAAGTGGATGAAGACATGAAGGTTGAGCCTCCAGTGAGAGCTCACCTATAGTAAACTAAAAGTAATTTAACAAATTCTGACTAACCTAGGGGTGTACGACACTCACTGCATAGTTACTCAAATCTGTTTATGAGGTCGAGCGGTTTAAATCTTTTTAGGCGCGGTTGAACTTCGTAGTCGATTACAAGTAATGATTCCACGAGGGCGTTTGGGTGACCACTAATCCGGTCTCGATAGCGCGCACTGAACCTTTGAATCTCTTCGTTAACTGTAGCCACTTCAAGATCGCGTCTTATAATTTCATTGGGGACGTACCATGGTGCGTTTACAATCATTCTGAGAACTTTGGATTGAAATCTTCTAAGGATTTCGACATTGGATGTCTTGGCAGTGCCCCAGAGTTGTATTCCATAAGACCATATGGGCTTGATCATGGTTTTGTAGAGGAGCAGCTTGTTGTCCAGGGATAGTTGGGATTGGCGCCCTAGTAGCCAGTACATTTTTTGTAGTTTTAATCCCATCTGTTTGCGCTTTGTCCATATGTGCGTTCTCCATGTCAGCTTTTTGTCCAGGTGAATGCCGAGGTATTTGGCACTATCAGCTTGGGGGATCTGTTGATTATTTAGCGTCAATGGTGGACAGGTTCCTCTCCGTAGGGTGAAAGTTACGTGAACTGATTTGCTCCTGTTTATGGAAACACGCCACATATTGCACCAGAGCTGTATGTCGTGTAGGTGGACTTGCAACTGGTGAGATGCTATGTTGGGATCGGTGTGCGAAGACAGTATAGCCGTATCATCGGCGAAAGTAGCAACCATGGTACTGGGTGTTGTGGGGAGATCCGCCGTGAATAGCAGGTATAAAATTGGGCCCAGCACGCTACCCCGAGGTACGCCCGAGTTGATGGGATATAGTGGTGTTACCTCGCTGCCATATCTGACAAGAAAGTGCCGATTGGTTAAGTATGACTCCAGCAGTACAAAGTAATCCATAGGTAGGGTTTTCTTAATTTTACAAAGTAGGCCGTCAAACCAGACCTTGTCGAAGGCCTGTGTAACGTCCAAGAATACAGCGGTGCAGTATCTACGCTCCTCGAAGTCTTTATGGATTTTATCCACAACTCTGTGAACTTGTTCGATTGTCGCATGATTTGCCCGGAAGCCAAATTGATGGTCAGGGATGAGATGTTTTTCTAAGAGTATTGGGTATAACCTCTGTAGCAGCATTTTTTCGAACACTTTGGACAGAGTCGGCAGTAGGCTGATTGGTCTATAAGAGGCCGGTTGATCAATAGGTTTGCCTGGCTTTGGGATTAGGATGATGACAGCAGTTTTCCATTGCTCGGGGAAGTATCGAAGTCGTAAGACTGAATTGAAGAGATGAGTTATGAACTGGTACCCATTCTGGGGTAGATTTTTGAGGATACAGCCGGTAATGACATCTTGGCCCGGGGCTTTGCGTGAATTTACTTGTCTGCGAATGGTGTCTTCTACCTGATGAACTTTGAATTTTTTAATTGGAAAGCTCATTTGATGTGGAGTGTCAAGTATATTACTGATGTCGTCCCTATTGTCTATTTCAGCTGGAAATGGTTTGAAGACGTTGACTAGATGATCAGCAAAGGTCAGAGCTTTTTCAAGATCGCTTTTGGCCCAGGTGTTATTGGCAGTGCGGATTGGAGCTTTGTGTTGCTGGGGTTGTTTGAGGTACCTTGTGGCTTTCCAAAGCGAGTAGTCATCTACTTCCAGCGGAGAGAGGTGCTTCAAGAAGGTTTGCACATTTTGGTTTCTAATACTAGAAAGTAAGTCTTTAAGCTCAGTAGTTGCATGGTTTAAGGCTCTTTTGTCGTTTGGATGTCGTGTTGTCTGCCATATTCTCCGTAGTCTGCGCTTTTCTGCAATTTTTTGTTTGACTATGACGGGGCAGTTTACTGGGCTGATGTACTGAGTGTGTTCCGGAGTGGTTTGGTGATCCGCTTCTTGGATAACTTGATTGAAGTGTTGTACCGCTTCGTCCAAGTTTGCAGTTGTTTTTAACGGGATATCCATTCGTAGGGATGCGTAGACCAGCTCCTGGAAAAGGTCCCAGTTTGTACATTTATTTGTAAGTGAATGCACTTTCTTCTTCATGATTACTGTAGTACCCAGGGTTACTATAATCGGGGAGTGATCCGTAGAGAGGTCAAGGCAGGAAGTGGCATTAAGGAAGTTAGTGCTTATTCCTTTTACATAGCACAGGTCAAGCAGGTCCGGCTGTTTTCTCGGGTCTGTGGGCCAGTATGTGGGTTCACCAGTGGACAAGGGTAGCAGTCCCAGGTTGGTTACAGCTTTTAACACTTCTCGGCCTTTAGTGGTACTTAGTCTAGATCCCCAGTGGGTATGCTTAGCATTAAAGTCGCCTCCCAAGATAAATCTATTACCTAGAGTACTGAAATAATGCTCGTATGTTTCTTGTTTGTTATTATGCCTTGGTGGGCAATAGGCAGCTGATATTGTAAGAGGGCCCTGCCAGTCTTCTACTAATATTGACGTGGCTTGTACGTGCGGGAAACTGTAACTGGGAAGTTCATGATGCTTAATTGAGTCCTTGACGAGTATGGCCGTGCCAGCATGTGCCGTCCCATCCGGATGTAGCGTTGCATAAACGGTGTATTTTGGGATTTTGAAGTAGCTACGTTCTGTAAAGTGCGCTTCTGAAATTAAAACAATGTCGATGCAGTGGTTTGTAGTAAAAGCAATGAGTTCGCCTCTATGGTGGGACAGCCCGTTGGCGTTCCATACCGCAATTTTAAGGTGTTTGTTCATTATATGTTCGAGCTACGACTGTGGTTAAAAGGTTTAACATTGTGCTCATTTGTTCCATGAGTTGTTTGAGCATCTGTTTTAATTCAGCCATGTCGTTAGATTGGGGTGTTGGCCCTGTAGTCTGTTGTTGAGGCGTGATATTGTTGGAGTGTTGCGCGTTGCTTATTAATGCTTGAGAGAATGATAGTCCTGGTTGGTAGGGTCTTGCGCTTGGAAGAATTTTTTGACGTAGTGGTGGGAATATTCTTTGCTGCAGTTCCTTATAGATAGGGCATCCTTTATAGCTTGCTGGATGGTTTCCCTTACAGTTGACGCACGTCACTTCTTTGTATTTTTCTTTGTGTTCGCATTGTGTCGTAGGATGCGCACCTATGCATTTTACGCATCGGGGAGTTCTGTTGCAAAAATTTTTCGTGTGTCCGTGTTTCTGACATCTGGAACATTGCGGGATTGTTCGCTTTGCTCGTGGAGGTTCAAATTTGACAATACAATGCATAAGTGTAGTTATGTTGTATATGTCTTTGTTGTTGTCAGATGGTTTTAAGTCAACAACAAAGAGGGGTAGTTCTTTTTTCGTACTAGTCTGTTTAACATTCCATACGTTGGTTGCTGTGTGTCCAAGTGTTTTTAGTTCATTCTGGATTCCACTAGTGCTCGTGGACGGGTGTAAGTTCCTTAGGAAGACTCGAAACTTACGCTCCTGCTTGACCTGGTAGGTGTGGAATTCCGTATTTTTTTCCGCTAGGCCTTTGGTAATTAACAAGTATTTTTCAGATGTTTTCAGAATTATTTTGATTTCATCGTTTGGTAGTGCCTTTAGTGTGTATTCATTTTTGGCTGTGCTTTCTAAAAATTTGAGTAGTGGCTCAATGGATTTCACACCCGAGACAAATATCGGTGGAGGTTTAGGATCACTTTTTTGTGAGGTAGTTGGCGCTTGCTCCTGTGGGCTTTCATCTGTAAGCACACTAAAGCGGTTTTCCGGGTTTAACCAGTAGTTCGCAGTTTTAGCTTGTTTGTTTTGAGTTGTTTGATTATTATTATTGATGTTTTCTTGTCGGGTGCGTTTTTTGTTATTGACTATTTGCCATTCTGAGTTGTGAGATACTGCAGGAAATTGTTGCTGATGGTAGGCAGGCTGAGGCTGATTAGATGCGGCATTTGGAGTTACGGATATATCTTGTGCAGGAAAATGTGTGAATGTTTGATTTAAATTTGGCACAATGTGCGCGTATTGATAACTTTGCGGGGCAAAATGCATTTGTTGGACTTGTTCGGTTTGCATTGGAATGTATTGCTGGGCCGTCGGCATCGGTGTGGTTTGATTTTGGTAATATGCCATGCCGGTCTCGGATATAAGTTACCGATAAGACGATGATAAATATTATATATAAAAAAAATAAGAACTCTTACGGCACGTGACCGCGAGGTCACTTGCTGATCTTGTCGCCTGGCTTCAGCTGCGGGGGAGCACAACCTTACACTGTGAAAGACAGGCAACAACTAGTAACAATATCAATAAAACTTTCATAAAACAAAGCTGCACAGTAGACCCCCACCAACCGGTAGCGTTCGTATACAGGGTGCTGCACTGCGTACGCAACAAATGAAATCCCCAGCCAATTACGCATTCGAATATGGCTGGCTTCCCTAATTATTTTTTTAGAAAAGTTTCATTTGATTAAATGAAACAACAGTACATGATGTAATGATGTAGTACAAATTTTAAATCAAAACATCAATTCGGCCTTGTTCAGTGAGTGTTAAAATTTGACAAGTGACTGATAATAGTATATTACGCAAAAAGTTTAGAAAAGTGAAATTTTACTCAACAAGTATGGCTGGTTTGCGTACGAGCGTTAGCGAGTCACTGAAAGTCTATGTCATATTCGAGGTTAGCAGGTTAGGTTATGCGTCAGTCTGTGTCAAAACTGACGCAAAACCTAACCTGTTAACCTCGACTTCAACATTTTTTACTAAGTGTTGGACAGTGGATCTGTTTTTATTGGTTTGTCTGGAAATTCAACAGAAAGCTCATCGCACACATTATAGACGCTATTTCCTACATAATACAGTTTTATTACGAATATTTTCTCTAGTGTTGTGGAACTCACTTTCAGAAATGCTGTACCTGTTTCATAAAATTAATGTCAAAAGTTTGATACTAAACAGCTCACTTTGCTTGGATGTCTTTATTTCAAAATTACAAATATTATTAAATATTTCAACACTTTGAAATTAGCGTGAAATTTGCCTATGCTTGAGTATTTAAAATTTATTTTATTTTTATTTTTAGTTCATGTACAATACATATAAAATGATAAACACACGTCACACAGCACAGATAATATCCGCAATTATTTACGTTATTGTAATTTATTACATAAGTAAGTTTATCTACTTTGATATCACAATATGGTTATTATAACACCGAAAACAGTGCTACAATGGAGTCCATTATAGCACTGTTTTTGCATTGTTATTTTCATATGAAAAATATTGAAACAACCTACCTTGTTTCAGACAACTGACAGATTGTCACATTTATGACATGTCAAAATTCAAAGTTGTTGATGATTTTTGTATGCTAAGTAGATAAAATAGTATATTATACTCGTTTAATAAAAGAGGCATTGTAACAATCGTTCCATTGCAGCACTCCTTGGTACGCTCGTCGTGCCCCAAATTCACTCGTGCTACAATAGGCTCTCTTATTAAACCAGTATAATAATATACTATTACACACTCTAAAAACTCATCTGTGGAATAAAATGTTTTTTTAAGTAGTTTTAATCGTACCGCGAAATTCACTGTAATTTAAGTATCGTGTTGATGGTGGTACTATGGATCCAGCCAAAGATGATCCCTGCGTCATCGTTACACGAAGTTAGCACATAAATCGTTTTTGTATGCGTCACTCTCATTATTTGCGAGTGCGACAAGGACAGCATAACATTAGCACATCTCTGGGTCTTTGGGAGTGGATTTGACTAGCGCGGTATGCGTCTGTAAAATATAGTGTTGCCGACGTTAATAATAAATCCGTAGATTAAATAAAGATATTATCAGTAAACGGTAAATAAACTAGATATATCGGAAAAATTATTTTGAAAAAATTGAGTGTGGTTAATTCAGAAATTACAGATAAATAAGATTAATTTTACAAACAATTTAAGATTTTTTACAGATTTTTGTAAAAAAATCCGTAAGTGTAGACAACGTTGTATGCGTCCACAAACATATGATGAACATCTAACTTGTCCCTCACATTTTTTGAGGTTAGTTTTCCCGTACAAACGTTTTTTGACAGTTTTGGCCAACAATAAGCAGCAGTTCTTGTCAGAACTAATAAGACGTACGTATTAATATGTCAGTGCAAGGCAAGACTTTGCGTTCGCAGTCTCAACAATTGATGCTGAATCTGTTAAGTTATTTTGAGAAGGAAAAAGAAAATGGTGGCCATTTACTTCCTTTATCTTGTGTGCAAGAGGTATGACACGTTAATTAAGTGCTTACGATATTATTGTACAATTGCTTGTTTATTGCAGCGAGCAGCTGAGGCTTTAGGGATAGGCATTGCTACGAGTACTGTGAAAAGGATCAAGGCTCGTAGTAGAAACCAACCAGTTTTATTTAGTCCTGGTAAAAAAAGATCTCGCAAGAAATCGAAAACTGCAGACCTGCCAGTGTCTTCTAAACTGGTCATCAGGGAAACTATATATAAGATGTACAGTGAAAGTAAAGCGTACTTATAAAGTTTATTTGATTTTATAAATGTGAATTTTTATATTTATTCTAGAAAAACACATTACTCTCAAATCTTTAAATGATGAACTTCAAGAGTATCACACTCTAATAGGCAGAAGCAGTTTAAACGTTTTTCTGCATGACCTTGGGTTTAAATTTCGCAAAGACAACAATCATAGAGCATTAGTTGAAAAATGAAATATCGCCAGTTTGCGTCTTCAGTTTTTAAAAAGTTATATGGTAAACATCAATTTTTCGTCACCATTGCAAACAGTTTTCATGGATGAAACTTGCACTATTTTAAAGGAAATCCTGGTAAATCATGGCAGGACTCAAACATACAAAGTGTTGATGTTGACAGTAAGATTAATTAAAAATGCATCTCTGTTATTTGCAACAAAATCTTTGAAAGAAGATTATCATGGAGAGATGAATTCAGAAATGTTTAAGAAATGGCTTGTTGACAATTTACTCAATAGTTTAGAAGAACCGTCTCTCATAATCATGGACAATGTCCCATATCATTCTACCCTCGTTGAAAAGCAGCCTTCTTCATCATGGACAAAACGACGCATTATAGATTGGTTAAATAACAACAACATCCCTCATGATCCAACTTCATTTAGATTAGATTTATTGAAGTTAGCCAAATTGCATAGAAAAGACAAAGTATATGAAGTAGACGATTTTATAAGAAGTCATGGGCATGAAGTTTTGCGATTACCACCATACCACTGTGAGTTCAACGCTATTGAATTAATATGGGCATATGCAAAAAAATATTACGATGACCACATTGGTAGAGATGGGTATGGAGATGATAAAGTTCTTGCAATGTGGACTGAAGCATTAGAGAGGTGTTCACCTGAAATTTGGAGCGCATGTGTTGCAAGCACTGAGAGAAAGATTAAAGAATGGTATGAACGTGAGACAGTTCTAGATCTAACTGTTGATAAGTTGCTTATAGATGTTTCGAATGATAGCAGTAATTCCAGTTCAGATAGCGACACTGACTAATGAAATTAATTATTACTATTAATGCATACAAGGTTTGGCTACAATCATACACAGGATAACAGCTTTCAATAAAACGGAAGTCGACTGCTATTTTCAAAATTTCCAATAAGTACAGAAAAAATAGAAGTTTCTGACATAAATTAGAGCCCCATGACGTAAGATTTTTTGCTGCATTAAAAATACGTGTAGTCGCCATTGTAATTCTTTTTTAAAATCCAAGATCACCAACTCAAGATTTGAAGATAAGATAACTCCATATGATGTGGCTGAAATGTTTAAGTATGACCAGATTGCTAATATTGAAAGAACTGCTTCTGGAGTCAAGGCTTGTAATATTTTCCGCTGAACTATGATACGTTCAAGATGACTCTTCATCTGTATTTCCATCCATGGATTACCATAGATTTCTTGGACGTTATCACTTTCTCTTTCTGCTTGGTATCCAGATATTTCGGGGCATAAGCTCTGCTTAGGCTGAAACCACTACGTTTTTCTTCTTTTTTACTTTTTTCGTTTTGGAATTTTATAGTTTGTTTTGCTACATTTATGTTCTTTTAGTTTCTAGTTGTGTTGTGTGTTGTTACTGTAGTTGTGTTGCTGTTTGAAGTAGACTGTTAGTCCTCATTCTTACCGTATACCCATACCATGATAATTGCTTTTCTTTCGACGTTATTTTGAAATTGTGGTCCCTTGACAATGCCGCTTTCACACTATTGGGTCAATAGACATCATTAATTTCCTTGTGATTTTTCTAAGATTGTTTCTTGTTTTCCTAGTAATTTCTGTTTGAGCGCTGCTCATAAGTTTACCAACTTCATCATCTTTATATTTTCAGAAGACATTTTCTGCGTTTAGAGTTTCTCTTTTGATAAGAGTATTGCATCGCAAGGGGTTAAAAATGGAATACTAAAGTGCAACACCTAGTCCCTCTTACGCAAATGCCAACCTTACCTACTATCCTCTTTTTACTTAACAAGGCTTTGATGACCAAATAAAGGAGAAATAGCCTTAACATAAGATGTGGAGCAAATGCCGCATTCATCCGGTGTAACCCGAGGCATGTCCGGAGGCTACCGATGACAGACCCAGCACCAGACTCAAGCACAATCTGCAGACACATTGTCTAAGATTAAAACATGGAAAAAGGTTAAAGGAAGAAAGGCTACAGAGCACAACTAGTAGCTAACAAGATTAAGACAAGAATACAGAGAGGCCAGCACCACTGCTAAGAGAGCTAAAAGACGCGATAAAAGTAATGGATATATTACCTCCCCATCTAGCACAAGTAGCAGGGAAATTCAACAACGCACGAGAGCCAATCGTGAGCAAAGAGCTGTACACCAACATCTAAGGAATTCTTCAAATGAACCCACTGTCGACGACATTAAGAAAGAAATTAACCAACTAAAACTTTGAAAACAGCCGGAACAGATAGTATACCACCTGAGCTATTCAGATTCAATACAACTAGCAGTCCAGTGAGACAAATGTCTCATTTAATAAAACAAAAAAGACCGTTTTGCATATAGAACGCGTATTAAATAAAAACTGTACCCAGACCTGGAAGGTGTCAAAGTGGTTGCCTAACCGATCGACGTTTTAAGGCGCAGAGGGTCGCAGCTCCGTTTGGCTGCTGAAACAGTTTTTATCTACGACAGTATGTAAAATTGCCTTTTAGTTGGCAGTTTTCAGTTTGTAAAACGACTGCTTAATAACATGTTTTCATTAGTTTACGTCGTCAGTAGTTACACGTTTAAAAGATTTCATTAGGCACGTTGCCAGTAGCAACGTGTTTTAAAATTTTTAAAACACGCAAAATTACGACCGGTTGCTGGTAATCCTAAGTTACAGTAAAAACTATTTTTTATATTTACCGTGTTTTCTAGATTCTATCGTAGATAAAATATTGTACGATACACATGCGTAAAGCATCTTTAGTCACTCGAGGGGCTTAAAACGCTCGCTCACTCGCGTTTTAACTCTACCCCACTCGTGACTAAAGAGTAGCTTTACGCACTTGTATCGTAAATTACTATTATTTAATACGCATTCTATTTGAAAAACGGCCTTTTTTGTGATTTCTCGAAAACCGGAAGTGTCACGTGACTGAAATTCGGTTCCTGACCTGACATGACCATTCCAAACATATAACTTTCATAACTTTTTTCTCTGTCTCTTACGGTTTGGCTGCTGAAACAGCGTCCCGGACAGACAAAACGGCGTCCCAGACAGACACGTCTATTAGATAAAGGATACCTACAGAGTGGAAGGACGGTCTGATTATCAAACTCCTAAAGAAGGATTATCTTGGTGAGTGCCTAAATTGGCAAGAGAAATTGTTAATATGATAAATAAAATTATTCCTACTATTATAACCAAACTGGCAGAGACCGTAGAACCCACCCTTCGCAATTAACAAGCAGATTTCAGAACTCATCGAATACTTCATTTTTTTGCGTTCAATTCTGGTACGTTTCAGTATCCCATATGCATGTACTGATTTGTAACTTTTGTTGTCCTAAAAAGTTTCTATCCTTGATTTGACATGATATCAATGTTAATTCTAATTAGGTGCTTGATAATATTTCTGATTGGGCCATGGTATTTTAAGTGTAAAAACTTCCAAACTGTATTTACCATTGTATTTTATTATTTTATTATATAATAGTACCTAAATAGTATTTTATTAGTTAATTTATATAATATGTATATTATCAAAATATCAAAAACCTTCCCTACCGTTAGGTGTAACGTATAAATACATAACCAAATAACTACAACTAAAATAACAGAATTTACAATTTTGTACCAATAATTAAAATAACTTCATTCCCCTATACATCGTATAAACGCCTTGCCCATTCTTTTTTTTATTTTTGGCGGTCTTTTCCCTTCACTCCAAGTCATTACTTTTTCAATTAGGCTTTCTTCTACTCTCTTGCCCATAATTGTCTTGCTCTTCACCCATTCTTATTGTGTCTAAACCATTTCATTTGGTAAATAATAAAAATGAAATAAGTATTGTTAAAGAATCTTGTGTCTTTAATTTTAACTAAAGCCAAATGAAAGCTAGAACCGCATACCTAACCTCAAAAAGTATATTGTATGACAACTCTGTCAACCTCAATTAATTGTCAAATTATGGATGCTGATTTGACTAGGAATTTTTTAATCTTATACCACACAGACAGCATTGATGACCAGGGATCTTCTTTCGTCGGATGCATAGTAGATAATTAAAAAAGCAAATGGTTGATAGATGGAGCATGCCTCCACGAAATTATCGCGTAAGTTAAAATGGAATGGCACTGCGCCAAATATAGTCTAGACGTTTTATGTTCCCTAAGTTTTATTACGGAGCTTTGTTAAACATCTCTAGGAGTATAAAAAAAAAATGATCACATGGTCCAGATCATGGTCGTTTAATCACCATATATAAAAATGGCCGCCATATTGCCTGATTTTTTTTAAGTATATCTCCGTATCCAGTACCCCGATTTTAATTTTTTTAAATCTCATTTTACTCCTCATTGTGTAAAATGCAAACAACTAGTGGAGGATCAAATTTCTCTTATACTCAGCCACACTTTAACCAAAGCTACTTTTATGGTAACTCAAATTACGCTACTAATTATGAGTTTCCATTAAGCCAACAAGCATACAACTTTACTCAACAGCAATTTCCGCAGTCACAACCGTGTTTAATGCCGCAAGCCGTATTCTACACGGCACCTTTACAAATAAATCCAGCACAACCTAACCTTGGATATTACCAATCATATATAACGGAACCAACGAGTAATTTTACTTTTAACAATCCACAAGGACCGACCACAACTCTCTACAACACAACAAATCAAACACCTTACAGCACACAAACAATAGAAACATATTACCCACTAAATCAGAAATCAAAACTGCCAAACCCAAGCAAAGCTGAAAATAACGGAAGCCTAGATACGCAACCAGAAACTAACCAAGAAGAAGTAATTATTAAAATAAATTACTTCCAAGTACGCTCAAGAAAAAAGAAAAAATACCCAAACAGCCCCAACTCGCAGGAAAGAAAAGTAAAAGCCAAATAAAATGTATATAGTACACAGAACAAATTCCAAGCACTAGCAGCCCCTAAGCAGAATGCTAAATCTGATTCCTCTCAAGATAACGCCGAAAATAATGGAGTAAATAAAAACTCAGAGGCGATACCACCTTTTATAATACATCATATTACTAATCTAGCAGCAATACTGCAAATATTTGAGACTGCAGTTCAAAAAACAGAGTATCATTATCAAATATTATAAGGTAATAAAATTAAATTGCAAATTAACAACGTAGAGAACTATAAGAAGGTGAGAACTGTACTCGACCAGAATAACGTTGCTCGTCACACTTTTAGCTTAGAGCAAGAAAAATGTTACAGAATCGTGATTAAAAACCTTTATCACACAACTGACTTAAAAGATGTAAAGAACGCATTAATTGAAAAAGGGTCACAAACCTAGAAATATTATAGGCTGTAAAAGCAAAGAATCGAAAACAAATAGAAATTTATTCTTTGCTGATCTTGAACCGCAAGAAAACAACAAAGAAATCTTCAATGTACAGTATCTTTTAAATGCCAAAATAATAATTGAACCACCACACATATAAAAAAGTATAGTTCAATGCAAGCGGTGCCAATGCTATGGGCATACACGTAATTTTTGCATGCAACCTTATAGATGTGTCAAATGCGGAGCAAACTACGACACTACAGACTGCAAAAAAAATAAAGAAACAGCACCAGTATGTGCTCTTTGTAAAAGTAACCATCCTGCCAATTACAAAGGGTGCCAAGTCTACAAAGAAATATTAGAAAAACGCAAACCCAACATCCCAACTACACAAGGTCAACAGCAGAAAACGGTACCACCACTAACAGAGTTTCCCCCACTACAGCAAAAACACTAACAAATACCAATAATACAACATCAAAGCCTAACGCCATGGGTGCAAGATACAGGTATTTCAATGAACAAAACCGTGCAACCGGGAGCACCTTTACAATCACATCCATATCTTAACCAAACACACAACATACAATTCATGCAAGACACAATCATAAATCAAAATAAAATCATAATAGACCTTATGAACGAAGCCAGAGAAATGAGACAGGTAATCCAAGACATATCTAAAGAAATTACACTGTTAAGAGAAAACATCACCAGTAATGGACCAGTATAAAATTGTTACGTGGAACTCTAACGGCTTGACGCAACGTCGTCAGGAAGTAGAAGTATTCTTAAGCACATACCAAATAGATATACTACTAATTTCTGAAGCACATTTCACTGACCGTATATATTTCAAAATTTCGGGATTTAGGATCTACGACACAAAGCATCCAAATGGGAATGCTAGAGGAGGCACTGTAATACTTATTAGACAAAACATAAAACATTATGAAGCAACTAAATATGAAACGGACTATCTGCAAGCAACTACAGTGATGGTAACGGACTGGAGAGGTCCTCTGGCTGTGTCGGCAGTGAACTGCCTTCCAAGATATAGACCAAGTAAAGATGGGTTTATTGCGTATTTCTAAGCACTAGGAACAAGGTTTATTTCTGGCGGGGATTTTAACGCAAAGCATTACCAGTGGGGCTCCCGATTGTGCACCCCTAGAGGCAGAATTCTGCAAACTGCTACAGCCGAAAAACACTACAATACCGTATCAACAGGCAAACCTACCTTCTGGCCGTCCGACCCGCAAAAAATACCCGATTGCATAGATATATTTATTACCAATGGTATCGCCAATACAAATATGATGGTGGATGAAAATTTTTACTTATGTTACGATCACTCACCAGTTATCCTAACCCTGAGCTCATCTATTATACTAAAAACAAAAGCTCCGCCATTACATACGCACCTTACCAATTGGGATGAGTTTAGAGAGACATTAGATAAGAACCTTTCTTTAAAAAGCAACGGGGATATTGAAAATGCTGTTGAAATCCTAACTACTACCATACAAAACACGGCCTGGAATGCTACACCAACAGCACAAGCGCAACCAACCAAACGTTATCTTCCGGATGTGATCATGGATAAAATTGCTGATAAAAGAAGATTACGCAAGATATGGCAAACTAGATGCTACCCAGAAGAAAAACGTAGGTATAACAACGCCTGTAGAGAATTAAAGAAATTAATCAGCGATTACAAAAATGAAGCCTTTACGCGCTACCTTGAAGGTCTCACTGCAACGGAGGCTACTGACTATTCCTTGTGGAAGGCCATCAAACGCCTCAAACAACCTCAACAAACAATTTCTCCGATCCGCAGGAACGATGGAAGCTGGGCCAAGAGTGACCCTGAAAAGGCAGAGGTTTTTGCAGAGCACCTAGGTAAAGTCTTCCAACCAAATGAAGCTATCTCAGCAATAGAACGTGACGAAATACAAACTCTCTTGGATGTACCCCTACAATTATCCTTGCCGATTAAATACCTCTCATATAACGAGGTCAGGAAAATGATTGAAGGCGTGAAAGACAAAAAATCACCTGGGTATGATTTGATTACGGGACGTGTCCTAAAAGAGCTACCAAATAAAGGGACCACGCTGATAACACACATTTTTAGCGCCATACTAAGAACTGGCTACTTCCCTGCACAATGGAAGATATCCAAGATTATCCTAATCTTAAAACCAGGAAAACCAGCCTACGAAGTAACATCCTACAGACCGACCAGTCTCTTGCCTATTTTAAGTAAATTATTCGAGAAGCTGTTAATGAAACGTCTAATGCCCATACTACACGAAACAAAAATAATACCGGAACATCAGTTCGGGTTTAGAAAGCAGCATTCGACGATCAAACAGGTACATCGTGTGGTACATTACATAACTGCAGCGTTCGAAGCAAAACAATACTGCCCTGCTATCTTGATCGATGTAAGTCAAGCATTTGATAAAGTATGGCACGAGGGACTTCTTTTGAAACTAAAGCAATGTCTACCGGATGCGTTTTATGTAATATTAAAATCATATCTACAAGAAAGATATTTCCTAGTCAAGCACGAAGAATAGATGACAAAACTGGCAGAGATAAAAGCGGGAGTTCCCCAAGGAAGCGTCATGGGACCCCTATTATATCTTATATTTACAGCTGACCTGCCTACTGACAACAATGCTATGTTTGTCACATTTTCCGATAATACGGCTATTTTAACCACCAATGAAAACCCAGTTAGGGGCAGTACAAAAGAAACTAAGTCTGTATATGTTCCGTTCACAAAGCGAAGAGGCATATGTCCCCCTATTGCACTAAATGGAAAGGAAATACTACCATCAGACAGTGCTAAGTACTTGGGTATTCATATAGATAAGACTCTTACATGGCGAACTCATATTTGGAAAAAGCGACTACAACTGAATTTGAAATTTAAAAGCTACTACTGGCTGCTAGGCAGAAACTTCCAGCTTAGCCTGGACAACAAATTGTTAATATATAAAGTGATCTTTAAACCCGTTTGGCTCTACGGAATCCAAATATGGGGGACAGCGTCAAATTCGAACATATCCATTCTAGAGAGATTCAAATCAAAGATATTACGGACCATCACCAACGCTCCACAGTTTATTACCAACGCTGAAACAAACATCGACCTTAAGATGAATACAATAAAATAGTGCGCGTAAGTGAAAAATACTTAGAGAAATTACAAATGCATCCGAATAGTCTAGCGTTAAATCCACTTGACAATAGTGAGGACAATCGCAGACTTAAGAGATATTATACCCTAGATTTACCATATAGATTTAATTAGCAGATCTATTTTATATGTAATAGTTTAAGGCAAGCATTTCTATTGATTTAGTTAAGCAACTGAAAGTGTCATCACTGGATGATTACTTTGCATGTCATTTTTGCATTTCAAGAATTTACTTAATGCTAAGTAGCAGATTGTAAATAGTTAATCGTTGACAATAAAAAAATACTCCTTTTTTGGAGACAAACAAATCTTGTAATTACAAATTTTTTGGCAAATCCAACAGATATTGAGATACACTAAGGTTTTTTTAAATTTTCAGCTCGCGAAGGAATTTAGACTCATTGCGTTTTTAGTGTAATTATATAATAACCCAGTATTCCCGTCTTTTTGTTACAGGTAGTGGATTAAACCAAGTGAAACAAGATGAGTGACTCAGTGAAGCTGGTTAATCCTAAGAAGAAACGTAGAGACGATGGAGAAGACATTAATTTGTGCATTTTCTTTCAAAAAATGAAACGTTCTTTACAATTGTGTTCAAGTAAAAATGGTATAAAAAACATAAAAAGTACTTCTTAACACATTGAGGACGATGGGTTGAAAAGCTTTGATGATGAAGAAAGCATAAAATATCACATGGCTTGCTACAGACCTTACATACTTAAGGGAAACCAAGTTGAAGACAAACGAGAAAAAGATGCTGAAGAATCTAGCCCGAAAGAGGAGGGCAATACCGGCACCCAACACAGAGCTAGAAAAGTAGAACTCGATCTAGTGGGCTACAATATAAAACCTGTGTATCCAATAAAAAGTAATAGGAGACTCGAAACTGTGCCGTATTTGTGAGAAGTTTAGAGCAGCAACTACTTAGAGCCTCTCGGTTTTACCTTGATGCAGTTTTTCAGCGAGTAGGTAAATTGGAAGATGTAAACAGCGGTTTTGCTGCAGACGTCCACTGTCACAACAACTGTATAAGGAAATATATTTTGAATTATCAGAGATATAGTGAAAAAGATGTGGCTGAAGAAACTGCTGAGGGCCTAAGAGAATCTTTTACATTTTTGGCTACACTTGAATTTGAAACCAGAGGATACCCAATTGCATACCTACGCAATAAATTCACCGCGAAATATTTGTACAGTGAAATGCATATTTCAAATAGTAAGAAGAATAGTTTACTTATAGAACACTTTAGCGATAGTATTTATTTTACTTACGCAAAGGATCCTTCTGTATCACAAATTGTATTTTCAAATCAAATAACTTAACGACACTTGGAGCAGAAATTCGCAACTCTGATTCTATTAAAGAATTTGCTGAAACCTTGCACAGTAACATTAAAAGCTATCATTTTGGGTTAGAAAATACAGACTGTAACGCAAAAGATCTGTTTCAATCGTTTACAGCTGCAGAGAACAAAGTACCAAACTAATGGTCAAAATCTTGCTCAGCTATGTGTCTTTGCTACCAGACTTATCGTGAAGTACAGTTGAAATGTCTAGCAGTTTTCCAGATACTATTTTATCTAGCACACAATGGCACTAAGAGTACCCCATTGCACGTTGGATTGGCACAAACTATTCATGAAATGACTCGCTCTAAATTGTTACTTAAGGTTATCAACATTCTTGGAATGACTGTTACTTTTAACGCGTTGGAGAGATATACGTGGTACTTGCTTCAAGCAGTGTTTTGGAGCAATGCAAAAACTCTCATAAATAATTCTATTGAAGTATGTATCTTTGTAATATTTACAATATCAATTTTATTTAATTGTTTGTACCATGTTATAGATTTCTATCAGTGTTGAGTGTTGTCCACTCCAACGTATTTGTTGAAGAGTACTTAGTAAACACTTTAATTCCACTGTTTTACCTTCACCCGAAAACACGCCATTGTTCCATTTTTTTCAAAACCACGCTATACTTCAGAAACTACGAGGTTGGCCAAAAAATGTGTAATTACAATATTTGTTTGTCTTCAAAAAAGGAGCAAAATAACCTTGAAAAAATAAAAATCGGACCATTAGGTACGGATATATACTTAAACAAAAAATCAAGCAATATGGCCGCCATGTTTAAATATGGCGATCAAACGACCATGATCTGGACCATGTGACCATTTTTTTTAATACTCCTATGGGGGTTTAACAAAACCCTGCAATAGAACTTAGGGGACACAAAACTTCACATGCGACATGCGCTAGCACTAATAAGGAATATGCAATACGTTGTTAGATACCCTTAATATAAAGATATTTTTGGATAATTTATTTGCTACAAAGTCAATATAGCGTAACCAGTTTAGTGTGGGGTCTAAGTAAACTTTGAGAAATTTAGTCTTTCCTAGATTTCTAAAATGTACTGTACGCAAGGTAAATAGATTAGATAACTTGCATTCAAAGAAACTCTCTGTCCCTATTTAGAAGCTAATGATTGTGAATTATTCATTTTATATAAGGGTGTTTGTATCTAAATCTGCGTTCACAAGACTAGTGTCATCGGCAAACAGTAGCAGGCGGGCACCTATTAAATCATTTATATAAATAAAAAGTGTATGTCCAAATACCGATATCTGCAGTACAACAAATATTAATTCTGATTGTCGACTCATTTACAAAGATAAGAAAGAAACATCAGACAACAATTTTGACTCAAACCATAATATTCCAATTTATTTATTAATAAATTTTGGTCGACACGATTAAAGACATTCGTTAAGTCACAAAATGTTGAGCCCAAATAAAAACCTTTCACCAGAGTTTCCGAGATCATGTCACAAAACTTTCTAAAGTCACTTTCGAGTAAGGTATTGCAAACGTTCTTGAAACTGATTCTATTACTAAGTGAACACAAAATATATATCTACGAAGACTGTTCTGTTAACTGTTAGTTATAAGAAGAAATAGGGACTTTCTAGAGGAAATAACTTAAGTGTTTTTCAAATAATTCCCCTCGCCATAATACATTTGCACATTCCTTGAAACCACTTCTCAAAACAAGCAGAGAATTCAATTTTTGGAAGCTCGTCACACATCCTCTGCTTTTTTAATCTTTAGAAAAATTAGCATTATCGTGATGTAATAAAATGCCACGCAAATCGGATTTCCGGCTATTACTACACAATCTGTCAGAGACTCAGAGACGTTACAGTTTTTCAATAGTAAGAGAAAATTAATTAGTGCAAATAAATCACGAAGTTTGAGAAAAGCAGCAATCATTTTTTTGTTTGCACTTTTACCACATGACATAGCTTCACTTTCAAAAACCGAAACACTTAATTGCCTAGTCTCGGGGTCATAATTATAGATCCAAGACTCTTACATCTAACTACATTAAACACACTAGAACGCGTGGCCAGCCTACGTCTGGCCCTGCCAGCGTAAAGAAACGGTTAACCATAAAAATGCTTGCTTAGGCTGGTGGCCAGCCGACGTCCGGCCTTGCCAGCGTTAACAATACAAATGCGGTCTCGCCATTTGTGCGCGCGCGCCACTTGCTTACGGTCTGGACGGCCGTCATCGGCTCTTATAATATAAGATGTTTGGAAGATCTTGCGTTGAACTTTTCTAACATAAATCGGCACTAACCTGCCTATGTTTGATTGTTCGCTGGCTAACGAAAATATGGAATCCACCAGCTTTCCAAATTCTTTACAGCTGTTGGTGTAAAATATTATCTACTGTGAATGATCCTATACCTGGTTTTTGTTGAACCTCTCTGGAAGTTCTGTTCTAATTTTCTTTACGCAGCTTTTCCGTAGCACTAACGGTTTAGACACAAACAGCTACTGGAGGTTGTCCAGGTCTCAGTTCATCTTCGAACGTACATTGAGTGTTTACATTTATGGAACCAGTAACTGTGGATAACAAAGCAATTTCGTAATGTCTAGTGGGTAACCAACAACTTGTAAAAATCAAAGTTTCTCTTCAACCTCTCAAAGTTGCAAGAAACTGTCAAAAGAATGAGTTGCAAATGTTTTCATTTTTATTGCCATCCAAGGCCCACTAGTAGCAATTAGCAGAAAAGATCTCATATATTAGGACAACGATAAATAATAAATTTTATGAAAGATTAACTACAACCTTCTTCTTCTTTAATTCTCCAGCGTTAGCGAGAACAGTACCTAATCAATTGTAATCATACAAGGGAGGATATGACATTTTAGTCCAGAGTTATGCATATGACACTTTTACATTTTATGATGAGACTATCTCTTGTATTCAGCTGCAATCAAAAATATTTAAATATGAAGATCAGGAGGCTAGTTGATTTATTATTAATCACATTGCCTCCCGTCTCTAATGGCAACGGAGGTCAATGTATTATATTCCTTCCCACTGCCATTGGATACCGCGGGAACCAAACGTATATTTTCGGGAGTCTAGCAGGCGAAAGAAAATTTCACTTTCGTATAAAGGGAAAAAAGGGATTTTCGAAATAAGCCCACAAAAAAGCCTAAGTTGCGCCAATTGGATTACTATGTAGTATTCTTTACAAAATATAAATAGAATTTTGCTGTCAAACAATTAATAAATCCACGACTGCATCCTGTATACTTGGGTAAGTTACATATTTGCGCCATTCAGCCTCATTTTAGGCGTATTTAATAGTAGATCGTTATACAAGTTAGGAAAAGTGAGTTTTTCAACGCTTAATTTACGAGCGAACGATGTAAAGCGAGTGGATTAACTTTACACGAACATGGAAAAATCACTCTTATAACATATTCAGCGTGATATTTTTTCTAGTGTCGTTACAAAATCTCGCCAAAATGAATTTCGAGATTTCTTCATATTCTAAAAAATATATATCTTTTAAATCGGCAGTGAAGAACGTCGAAATCGTCATTAAAATACGAGAAATCGGCAGTGAAGTAATCCATTGTTTTACAACTTTGTGCATGAGGCTGGGCGATAGGTAATCGTCCACCGACGTCAACATAACCTACCAAAGTTGGTTAAAATGTTGTAATTTCGCGATTTCTCGATTTAAAAAAACAATGTACCTCTCGGCAGTGGAAGTTCCTTTTTATCCCTCATGTAGTTTATTTGCTTTGGCCCTACGGACCTCGGCAACTAAACCCACATTCGTGATAAAAAAAAACTCAACGTCAGGGATAACATATGTGGGTATTAATATAAAAATAAAAGAAAAGTTAAACTTCTACGTCCCTATACCTTCTTACTGAAGAAACTTTGTTTATAGTTATATTAGGTTTAATCGGTTTATTATAACCTAAGGAATCTATGACCAATCGGTGTCCCATTCTTTTTGGGACTGGAGTTATCTTAAAAAAACTGAATATTTGTATTTTCAATTCTATTTTTTCTGGTGTTAATATTAAAATTAGAACGAAACAGATACAACTTCTTTACAACAACTTTTAATTGACTTAACCATTAGGTTATCAATTTTTTATCCGACATTTCGTCTCCGAGTAACCATCTTTAACTTCATTTTTTTACGGTCCTTATTTTCTGATGCCAAATCTTAGAAACCCTATTTATTTTGAATTTAACAATGTATCATACATTATGGTTTAGTTACGTTTGGAGTCTCTTTTGAGTATTATCAAGACATTTTTGGATACGGAACTGTGCCCTAGGGCATTTCAAACGTTTCAGAACATTTGGCGGTGGGATACAATTAACGTCGCTCTCCTTTAAAGACTGGTCTATGAAGTAGAGTAACAAGACTACATTCAAAACATACAGACACACGACTTGGAGGTAGCACAACGGGCCCATTGAGGCCGCAGTGCGCGTGAACCTAGTTCACCCTCCACCAAGCAAAAAATCTTCACAACGACTCGTTTTTCTAACACTCGTATACGGATCTGCTTTTGACGGTAATCGCGTTATACATGTATTCGGCAATCAAAATTTAATTATTTACTAGCAGAAGTATACGAGTTCTGCTACAAAGAACTGCTGGACAGCAACTGACATAAACAAATTATAAACAATTTAAAAAACCGAAGAGTAAACATTTAGATTTCAGTCTAATTCGTAACATTCGTAAATATCTTTTAGGGCCGGTTGCAGAAAGCAATGTTAAGTCTGGTGTTAGCTAACGCGACGTCAAAGTGAACAAAAACGAATCAAATCTCAAATGCTTATGGTAACTAATACATTAGTAAACAAAATTTGATGCGATTTTGTTCACTTTGACGCGATGTTAGTTAACACCAGACTTAACATTGCTTTCTGCAACCGGCCCTTAGTGTATAATAACTTTTGAATAGAAAATTATAAAATATCACTTATGCCTACACTTTATTTGTGCACAGCCCTCTCTTAATAAAGGTGTTTAACGTTTTTTTCTAAAAATATCACTATGTAAGGATATAATTATTTAATATGGTTGAATACAGAAAAAACAACCCATAAGAGGTAAGTTCAATTATAATGTATCACGCCATTTGAAAAACAAAGTTGATATCTTTTCTTGTAAAGCCGGAAGTAAAATTGACACACTGATAACTGGTGTTAATAGCTACGTTAGTCCTATTTTTATCTTATCTCCTCAAATAATAAAGATATTCACTTGGCAAACTTTAGCCGTTACACCCTCTATAATAATATTTACACAATAATTTAGAAAATATTAAAATACGTAGGTTAACAAGGTTGTTGTTTGTTATAACACACATGACTTTCAAATAGAATTCTCTGATATATTTTCTTTTTGCTCATACTACAAAAATTAGAACGAAAAAGTTTGGCATGAAAATAGCAACAATTTGAGGAACAGACTCCGTTGTAGTAGAAATATTTTTTCAATAGTTCTCTCCATTAGCGAAAGAAATAAGGGCATATTCAGCAATTCCTTATGCTATATAAGGTAACAGTAACTAAAGTAGTGAACGCAAAGCAAACATAAATTTCATTTTATGTTTCAATGCTAGAAACACATAACGAATATGAAACCAAAAATTTAAAACAAAAATGAATGGAAAATTAAACCCCATTCACTATGCACCACAAGTTGTTAAGCCTCACATGTCCGATGTGTAACACACTGTATATCGGTATTAGTCGACCCCTAATCTTCAGATATTTTTAATTGTACCTGTACTGAAACAAAAGTTGTTATAAATTTAGTGAGAGTATATTAGGTACATTTGTGATTTGTTTTACAATTAATATCACTTTTGCTATATAAACTTACAATCATTTTTCGGGTAATTATTATTTTGATTTTACGAATACATACAAGTTTTACGCATAAGTAAGTACCTAGCATACTCAGATATGTTAGAAAACTAAAATGTTACTACTATTGTTTTTTTTTAAATTTAAAATATTTGTCATGTTGTGATGTTGTGATGTGGCAACAGTGGAAGGTGTTAATCCAAAATACTAGCAAATAAATTAATAAATAAAGTGTAAATGAATCAAAATTTAAAAATAAATCGGCAAGGACAAGAAAGCAGAAAGCCAAAAGACACCAGGCAAGAAAAATTACCGACGAAAACAAGTAAATAGGATACTGAAGAAGATCTTGAAGGTTAGAGTAAACAAACCACACAGGACATTATTTATACAAAAAGTATCCAAGTGCAACAGGCATCTTCTGATACAGAAGAACAAAAGCCCAACGTGGCATATTACATACAAAAAATCATACAAATGATTTTTTTAAAGATGAAATCCAACCATTAAAGGATAAGATCAACACGAAACTAACAGCCCTGGGGAAATTCATAGCAACTACTAACACAAAACTAAATAAATATGAAAAGAAGATAGAAGAGTTGGATAAAAATATGAGGAAAAGAACCTAGTATTCTATGTGATAGAAATAGAAAAGGAAACTAACTACAGAGAAATGGACGTAAAAATAGTAAACATAAAACCTAAAATGAAGCTGGACATCGAAGACAGACATATTGACTTCATCAGAGAACTAAATAAAAGAGATAGGAAAGGACCGTTCATGGTTGGATTTACTACATATAGATGTAAACTAAGTGTATTAATAGAAAGAAAGAAACTACAAAACACAAATATCTGCATAGATGAAGACTACCGAAAAGAAGTGCTACAAGACCGAAAACTGTTGCAACCAAAACTCCTTGTAGCAAAGAAAGAAGGGAAACATGCTTACATCAAATACGAGAAACTAGTAATAGATGAAAAAATAATCCAAAAAACAACAAAACGAAAAAAGAAAATTAGAAGAAGCTGCAATAAACAATAAACCACACGGAAGTGAAAACGAATACGCTAGAGGGGAAGAAACGGACAATGCAGAGAAAGATGGAAGCGAAGATAAAGATGCAAGAGAAAGGGGGAAGAGAAATAAAAGGGGAAAACAGTCACAAAAAGAAACGGATCCAGATTACTAGAAGTATCAATGGAAAACCCAAACAAAAAAGAAGCAAAGCAAAAGAAGAAACCTAGAACATCAACACCAACAAAAGAGAAGGGCAAGGTATTAGTACAAACCCTAATGGTACCAATAAAGGACAAGGCAGGAGAAGTAGATGGGTCAACAGGAAGGGGACCTACTAACCTAGCAAGCAAAACCAAATAACAAAGAAAGAAGGCATCGGACACCACGATAACGAAAAGGGCAAGGGAAAAAGCAAATGAGAAAGAAAATAATAAAAACATAAAAGGAAAGCAGTCACAAATTAAGAACATAAAAACTGAAGTAAAAAACAAGACAAAAAATAAGTCAGCTAAAAATTGCTACGTGGAACAAACACTAAAAGGGAAAGAGGAAGAACTAACAGAAGAACTGAAGATGAGGAAGATACAAATATTGGGAGTACGTAAAACTAAGAAAAATGGACAAGGATACAAACAACTTAATGAATACACATTATACTACTCAGGAAATGAAGGACAGAAAGAAAAAGAGGGAGTCGGTTATTATATTACGAGAAGAAATTAACCAAGTATAAAAACCTGGAACCCAATAACCTCAAGAATAATAGCAGTGGAAATAGAAATACGAAATAAAATATTAATAATACAATCATATGCTCCAATACAAGGAACAGAAGAAAAAATAATGGAAAAATACTACAGCAAACTACAAGAAACATTAGACAACTACAGAGGAACAAATGAAAATATATTATTAGTGGGAGACTACAGCGCCAGAGTTGGAAAGGACAAAAATAGAGGCCTAGGAAGTATAGGAGAACTAGGAGAAGCAGAAAGAAATAGCAACGGAGAGAAACTACTACAATTTAGCATAGCAAACAACCTCAGAATAGGAAACTCATTCTATGAACAAGAAGTAAAATATACACAAAATAAATAAAAACGCCGAACTAAACACACAGTATAAATTAGTAACCGTAAAGATTAATATTAACCTCCCAGAAAAAGAAAACACGAAAACCTATAAAGTAACAAAGATGAGAATGTTAAAAGACAGAGAAATAAGAGAAGATTATCAAAGTAGATTATAAGAGAAACTTAGTAAATGCGCGAACTTTTGCGTTTACATGATTACAGTTCATTTTACACTTTTTACTTCAAATTCATGGTCAAACAAAGTTTGAACATATATGGACATTAGAAGTGGAAGCGATGGGAACGACAATAAACAAAATCAAAACCAAGACCATGCAAATACAACGAAATAAGGGATATGACAAACAAGATTTCACATGCAAGGGAAAAAAGTTAGAATCCGTAACAAACTTTGAATATCTAGGATCTATCATACGCAGCTACGGAAGGATAGAAACAGAAATAGCCAATAAAATAAAGAAAGCAACACATATACTACGCTATTAACCGGACGCCGTTAGGAAAAAAAAGTAGGAAAGAAGACAAAGCTGCAAATATATAACACCATACTAATCCCAACAATGACATATACAATAGAAATACTGCCTATACTAATAAAACAAAAAAGGAAACTAACCGCAATAGAAATGAAATACCTGAGAAAGATACAAGGAGTAACGAAACTAGATAGATGGAAAATGAAGCACTATATAAGAAACTTAAACAAGAACCAGTCACAATAAAGATAGAGAAAAAACAGCTCATATCGTTCGGACATGTTAGCAGAATGAACCCAGATAGTGAAACTGAACACGTCTTATATGCTAAACCAATAGGAAAGAAAACAGTGGGGAAACCGAGAAAAACACTAAACATCATAGAAGAATTAGCAATGAAACATGGCACAGCGCAAGATCAAATGAAGGAATTAGCAACCAATCGAAAAAATTGGAGGAGTTGGATAACAACCAAATACCTGACGCCATAATGGTAAAAGGGATTAGGGAAAGAAGAAGAAATATAAAAAAGGGCAATTATCTTTTATTTCGGATTATAGGTGGCAAGTGAACCAAGTTCAAGCACATTTATTAGACCCTTCTGAAAGTCAGTTATATAGTGTTGCTACTCGGCTTCACAAACCAGTGTTCAGAGGACAACGGCATTAAATATATCCCGACAGCCAATGCTCTGCCAGTCAGTATCGACATCGACACAGTGGTGGTAAAAACAGTTATGCTTATTCACCAATTCAAACTGAGGACACACTTATTACAAGCTTGTCACTTTACACTAATGTTTCTGTCCATATTACAGAAAGATCATAAATATATTTGGTCGAGGACAACTATGATTCTGCTGCTTCTCTGGTGATTCGAGAGGTTGCACATTCCTAAACCGACAACAGTTGTACCGACCATCAGCAAGAAATATTCCTACACTTTCAATACAAATAAGATAACATCGAAAACATGTGCTAAAATTTCGAAACAGCGAAGTGACTGTTTTAGAATGTCCAATTTTTAGTTAGCACATTTATCAGTCACGCAATTAAATTTTTCATATCAAGTGATAAAAGTTAATTATCGCATATTGGAAGCCAGAAGGGGTAATTGTAGAGTCAGGAGCCCCATTCTCCCCACTACTTTTCCCCTCCCACTTCCATGGAAACCACAATAAATAACAGCTAAGATGAGAAAATTTTGTTATGAAGAATTTTATTCTGCAAATGTTCCCCAATGTAGCGTAGATATTCTTTACAGAACAAAAAAAAATACTAAATTTCCAAGTATCATGCAGGGCAAGTGAAACATTTTTTTGGCTCCGCTTAAATTGTTTCGCTAGTTATCCAACTATTTTAGGCCAACCTGTATATTTTTACTTGAGTTATAATCCGTTGTATTTCGAATTATTTCAAACTTTTAATCCGCTTTTTTTGTACCGATTCTGGAAAATCCTAATTGCTCGTTATCGCGACGCTCCAGCCTTCAGCTGTTTCTCGCTTGTGGGTCGTTCCGCGAGCATTCTTTTCCTGCTTTTCGACGAGGCAACTAGCTTCCAAGAAAACTTTGTGCGTGCTTATTACGCTACGACGATTAATTTCGTTTCTAAGGGCTGATCATCCGAATCAGGTACGATGGCGCTTTTCTGTTTATTTTTCCCACAGTAATTATCTTTTCTTTAGCTCATAATTAATATTGTAAAACCGGAAAATCCGATCTGGGACGCCGCCGTGCTGCTCTAATTTTCGACTCCGCCGGATAATGTCCAGTCCTAATGCTTCAACCTGGGAAGTGATTCAGCTTCGATCACGGGCCCATTAAGGGAATTCTTAGCTGTTTGGCATAGCAACCCCTGACCAGTTTTTCCGTCAGTGATTAGCGAGTGCCAGGAATTCAAGTGCCGCCCTTGGCGGTAATCAGTATATTCAAAGCAGATGGTTGTCCCGGATTGATTTGGCTCGGCTATTTACAATTATTTCCCGTTAATTATATCTAATATTTGGAATTTCAATTCCGAAACCAACCACAGTCAAGATTTGCATTTACAATCAGTCATTACTTGATTATATAAATCAATTTAATTCGTGCCTTATATTTGATATGTATCTGGATATTATTATATTTAATCTTGCTCATTATTGAAGCTGTAATTTTGGTGTTTAATAGACCCTCTGTAAAGGGAGCATTCACGCGTTTTGAATTCAATAACCTGGGTAGAAAGGTTTAAATGAGAGTAATAAGCTTATTCCTTGAGTTATTTGGTAATTTCAATTAATTTGAGAACCTGAAAGGGGTTTTAATCTTTGTGCGTGTCGCAACCTTCGATATATTTACACCACTGTATTATGATAATTTGTTTGTGATTACATTACTTTCAATGGTTATTGTTGACTTTACAAGACGACTTATTTTTGATTATTAAATAAATGCTAGTCGCTTGTAGTTATTATTTTGAACTATTTGAAATCTCTGGATTTCTGGCGCCCAATTTTTTTTTAAGATATTGCAGGGATACAGCTGGTGATTAAAACTCACGACTTAATCGGCGAAATTTGAGTTAGCTCGGCCATCGCGGTAAGTAAAGAATTTTCAGAGCTGCCGTGGTGTATAAACTGTAGGGGGGTTGATCTGCGATTTTTGTACTACTCGCAGACTACCTGACCTACGAAACGTTGTTCTGCCCAAAAATTGTTTGTTTTTCTACACACATCTTCTGAATATGAGTTAAATCAGACCATAAATACACATTTTCGTAAATATCTCAACTCCAGTGCCTGGTTGAGAATTTTGAGAACGCTATTATCCAACTAAGTAAAAATCACTCGGTATATCTGATAGGGGCTAAATAAGTTTGCAGACAAGCAAGAGTTATTTTCATAAAAAGTTTTTTTGAAAAATAAGAAATAATCATTTTTCCCATTTGATGCTGACTTTTTGGCGGTCACTGTATATGTTAAAAATATCTTTTATGGCTAAATTGGACATATTGAACCAAGTACCTTGCTGTGTAGAGTTGGAAGATTTATGAGAATTTCCAATAACTCGACTCTTGCACAGCCACGTAACCATCTGAGATGTCTCTGCGCACAGTAAGGGTCATTTTTGATGCACATTTAAAACATGTACAATTGTCCACAGAACTAATGTCACCCCGAACGTCAGCTTGGCTATCTCGATAGGCAACACATTTAACGTCACTTGACCCAATGTTTTTTCGATGCTAATACACACAAAGCCTGACACCGAAAAGCGATTAGGCAGAGAGAAAGTAGATATTTTAGAAGCAAATCCTTCCGTTTAACATTTCGGTGGTGAATCACAGGGGCTTACAGTTTATTTGTATTAAGCAGGTTTTATTTCATCGCTGTTGTTAATATTATTTGTTATTTGTATGACGTAGAAACAAGACATGAAGTAATTCTGGTTGAATATAAACTTTAACAGATATCTTCTTCTTTCTTCTTCTCCCATCCTCTTTTACCGTAATACGGTGTCGAGGTTTCACTTACTTTAAACTGTCCACTACTTATTTTAACACTTTTTACTCTACACTCTTATTTTTACATATTTTGCACCACTAACTCCTAACTCCTGCACAGAATTTCTTCCACTTCTTTCTATCGCCCGCTAGTTCCTTTGCTTCTCTCCAGTTAATTCCTCTGTCTTTTAATACTTCCGCCATTCTATTATTCCATGATGTGATTGGTCTTCCCCTAGGTCTTCTTCCCTCCGGCTTAGCTTCCCATACTCTCCTTAGTATGTTCTCGCTGTCTGTTCTGAATAGGTGTCCGAGCCATCTCAACTGGTTTGCTTCAATTTTCTGTTCCAGTGGCTTGGTTTTTAGTCTTCTCCTAACTTCTGTGTTTCTTATTTTGTCTCTCATTGTTACTCCCTCAATTCTTCTTAGGAATTTCATCTCACATGCTTGTAGTCGCATCTGTAATCTCGTATTCAGTGTCCATGTCTCGCTGCTGTATGTTAGGGTTGGGATAAATATTGCATTATACACTCTAATTTTTGCCTTTTTTGATATTTCTTTTTTGGCAATTATTGCTTTATTTATGGCGAAATATACCTTCATTGCTGTTTGTATTCTGTTGTTTATTTCTTGTTCCTGTTTTCCATCCCTACTCACCGTTGTTCCCAGGTACTTAAATTCTTCCACTTTCAGATATCGATTAATGAAATTGTTGAAGAGTTTAAAGATTTTCGTTTATTGTTAAACGTTTTAAGTGATTAAAATTAAAATAGATTTTTCTACCGCTAAAGGCACAACATTGGAAACCTAGATTTGACAAACAAATATTTATCTTGTTTTCACAATTTGAAACACAATTTAGTGGAATCTGAAAAATAAGAAATAATTTAAATTGTTATACTTGAGGAACGTGAAAATTTTTGCGAGACTGAAAGATTAATTAAAAGGTTTTAAAATTTAAATATATACAGTGGAACTTCTATATACGAAGTCGCTAAATTCAAGAAAAACTCATTAAAAGGAAATTTCGTAAAACAGAAAATCATTTAAAATAGCATAATAAATGACACTTCGGAAACGTCGTGTGATAATAGTATATTACTCAAGTTTAGAAAAGTGGAGTTTTACTAAACGAATATATATATATAAGTTTAGTAAAACTGTGTGTGTACACTATTTTTTCGCATTTCGTATTAATATTTATTAACTAACATTTATATAAAAGCATTAAACCACATGTTCATAAAAAAGGTCCATAAGGGGCGGCTGTGGAAATTCAAATGTATGAATAATATGTTGGTGACACTGTAAGTCTATGTCAAATTCGAGGTTATCAGGTTAGGTTTTCCGTCAGTTTTGACACAGACTGACGCAAAACCTAACCTGCTAACCTCGAATTTGACAGTGACATTACCATATAGTAAAGTGACACTTCTATGCACCAAAATGCCACTGTATTAAACGATTTTGAATTTAGTAAAGTTCCACATTATTACACAAAATGCGAAAAACACCCTCAACAGTGGAAAAAGTCCGATAAAACATATCATAATAGACCACTGCCGAAAATGACATCATTCAGAGAACAACTGCAACTGGTTGTTTTCCAAACAGCATTTTATCTAAGTGAGCATTTTATTCTATATTTTTACGTGACTAGTCTTTAAAATTGATTTCATTTAATTTGATAAAAAATTTGTTTATATTTAACTTTCAATAAATGGAATTTTAATTCGTAAAATAGAGCAAAAATCAAATGGTAAATTATTCGAACGGCAGAATACCTGTAAAAAGTCGTTAAACACAGAATTTCGTAGAACTGAAGTTCCTTAAGAAGTTTCAATGTATGTAGAAATTCAGGAAGTTAAAAGTTACTCAAAAACCTGGTGTAATACACGCACACAACTTCCTTTTACAGTGATCTTATAATTAGCAAAGAATTTGATTTTTAATTTTTAAACATTTGTCAATAATTACAAATTCTACAGAAACCGTACAAAATAGAGAGTTAGTTGAAAAGACAAATTTTCCCTAAACTTTCAAACAGAATTCAAAAATGTAATAATATACCGGGTGTTCCATTTAAAATAGGAAGAAATAAAAAAAGAAAAAAAACAAAAGAAACCCATTTTAGAGGTATTCAACTATCTCACATCAATACACATTAAAAATGTAATAAAAATGCATACTTCCGGTTATGCGATTTGCTTCAAAAGCTTGCTGTCGCATCTAGGTAGTACACAAAACTTATATATGAAGTTTCAACATCATACCTCTTTTCGTAACGTTAAAAATCACTCTTGGACCTTTTAGCTACTTTTTACTTCCCTCGTCTGAAAGACGAAGGAAGTATTGTAATCGCGAAAATATCACCTTCCGAGATTTTTTCAGATCTTCACGTTTGACGAAAAAGAGGTTTTCTCAATTCCGTCAATCTGTCTGTCTGTCTGTATGTCTGTCTGTCTGTTAATAATAATAAATAAATCTTTATTTCTGACCTCAAAACAATTACAAGAAAGTAACTGGTACCGAGGCCTAGGCCCTTAGTAATAAAATGAAATTTAATATTTTTAAACCCAACCTAACAATATATACTACAATTAGTTTATAATATTGAACAATACGTGTTAAATGTCAGTTTTCTAATTAACTAAGTATTTAAATTCCATATCACATATATTATGACTAATTACATATTACATATTTTTTACATATCACATATTGGTGTAGATTTTAGTTTTGACTGTCTGCATAAAAGTAGTTTTATTATTAATTTGTTTAATGTTTGTAGGTAGTTTGTTGTATATTTGTAGACTTCTGTATATGGGGGAATCTTGTGTTTTTTTTGTTTTGCGATATTCACTGCGAAATTGTAACTGTGACCGTATATTATAACTGTGCACATTGTCCACTCTTGTTAGTTGGCAGTTACTTTTTGTTTCACCACGAGAGATATTAAAAATAAGTTTAATTTGTTCTAAATTTTTTAAGTCCTGTATATTTAGTAATTTTGTTTGATGATATACTTGCACTGTCAGAGTCATTCGGTTGATGTTGAAGAGAGATTTTATTGCTTTATTTTGCATCCGCTGTAGCATATTTATGTGGCAGCCAGCAGCATTTCCCCAGCAGGGAATCAGGTATCTAAGAGTACTTTCGATCTGACAGTGATAAACTATATTTTTAGTTTCGGTGTTTAGGTAGTTAGAACAGTTTCTTGTCGCACCTATCATTGAGGCAATTTTTTTTGTCACTGAGGATATGTGATTTGTCCACTGTAATTTGTTGTCTATGTGTAGTCCTAAGTATTTGTAATTGTCCACTTCTGTTAGATTTACATGGTTAAATTTAATTGTTATTTTATCCCTTTTTTTGTTTTTTTGACTTATTACCATGTAGACGGTCTTAGTCAAATTAACACTTAGTTTATTAAAGCACAGCCACTGTGAATAAATTTTTAAATCCTGGTTGATGGTATTTTGCAGTTGCTCCAAATCGCTATTCGAATACACCAGAGCCGTATCATCAGCAAAAGTGACATACCTTGCTATTAATCCACTCAGTTTTAGGCTATGCACATATAGAAGGTAAAGAATTGGCCCTAAGACCGATCCCTGCGGGATGCCTGTTTTAACTTCCACTTCGTCACTGTCCACTCCATTTACAGTTGTGTAGTGCTTTCTTCCGACTAAATATGATTTTAATAGGTCATGTGCTATTCCTCTTATGCCCATGTTATGGAGTTTATTCAGTAGTATATCGATGTTTACAGTGTCAAACGCCTTTCTTAAATCAACAAAAACCACTATCACAAACTTATTTTTATTCATTTCCTGTGTTACATATTCTAAGAAATCAGTGGTTGCGCTGAGAGTGGCACTTTGTGCTTGAAACCCATATTGATAGTCATCAAATTTGACAGTATTCTGTATAAAATTGACTAATCTTGTTTTAATAATTTTCTCAATTATTTTGGAAAATATACTTAATAATGATATGGGCCTGTAATTACTAAGTTCGTCATGTTTACCGTTTTTATAAATTGGTATTATTTTTGCTGTTTTCAGTTGTGTTGGGAATTGTCCTGTACTTAGCACCTTGTTAACAGTATAGCTCAAAAACTATTTGTCGGAGGAAGACGATATTTTGCATACATATTATATATCTACCTCGCATGAAACCGGTACAATTTCATACAAATATATACAGGGTGAGCACCGTAAAAAAAATAGTTTTGTTTATTTTTGTGTTAATTTTGAAATAGAAGGAAGTAATAACTTCCACATAGGTCAGGCTTTACATTTGACGAAAATAAGACTCAACCGATAAAGGATCATGTCACAAAAGAGTAAAAACGGTTCAACCATAACACCGCGACGTTCAACAGAGGCGAGCGCCGGACTTATCTGGAAGAGACTCGGTAGCGCAATTGGAATTTCGCTGCAGTTAGATCCGCTGCGGATATGAAGTTAACATCGAGCCATCTGCAGAGCTGCAGATGTGGCGCATTCAAACCCCAGCGGGATAAATTTTTTTTTAATTTGAAAATGTATTTAATTTATTAGAAACGTGAAGATAGTCTTACTGCTAACTTAATTTGATTTTTAAATTATTTAGTGTCACAATTTCGACGAGGGAAGTTTTGAGTAAAGCTCTTTACAGATTTTTTTAAATTGTTTTTCGCATTCCTGAGGTAGAACAACTTAAATTTTTTTGCAGTTTTCAGTAAATTGTGAAAATAAGATAAATAGTTGTTTGTCAAATTCAAGTTTCCGATGTTGAGCTTTTAGCAGTAGAAGAATCTATTTTGACTTTAATTTTTAATAGCATAATAAATTAAATTGTTAGCTATAATTTACCAAGGGCAGTGATAATTACCGCAATAATTTTGACAAATAACTACCCGAAAGTGCGTTGCCTAGAAATAACCCGAGGCTTTGCTAAGGGTTATGTCTTAACGGTAACGCACTTGAGGGATATTATTTGTCAAAACTATAAGGATTTATCACTGGCTGCGACGAATTCGGGAAGATAAGTTCTTAAATAAATTAATAATTTTTACAAAAGGGAGAAGCCATTTTTCTGACAAATTAATTTGACACTTCATTATAATAATATGTTTATTTTATTTTATTTAGGTACTCAGCCAACAGCCTTTAGGCCAATTTATTATAGACGTCGCACTGTAAGTCTATGTCAAATTCGAGGTTAGCAGGTTAGGTTTTCCGTCAGTTTTGACACAGACTGTCGCAAAACCTAACCTGCTAACCTCGAATTTGACTTAGATTTACAGTGGCATCAACTTGTCATAGGATACTACTGAATTTTAATTAGGTAGTTTCCATGCTGATTGAGAATCACCCTAGGGTCGTTTTCACTTCAAGTGTGATCTGATTTGTCAAACTGACTCACGTAATTAAAAATAATCAAATTTGATTGGTCTGCAATATATGTAAGAACTTATCCTTTGAATTAAACTTCGGATAGATGGTAGCGATGGTGGTTCCTTAATTACTTAAACGTTTAACAATAAACGAAAATTTTTAAACTCTTCAACAATTTCATAAATCAATATCTGTTATAAGTTTATATTCAACCAGAATTACTTCATGCCTTGCTTCTCCATCATACAAATAACAGATAATATTAACAACAGCAGTGAAATAAAACCTGCTTAATACAAATAAACTGTAACCCCGTGTGATTCACCACCGAAATATTAAACGGAAGGATTTGCTTCTAAAATGTCTACTTTCTCTCTGCTTAATTGCTTTTTGACGTCACGCTTTGTGTATATTACCATGCAAGAAACATTGGGTCCAGTGACGTTAAATGTGTTGTCTATCCAGAAAGCCAAGCTGACGTTCGGGGTGACATTAGTTCTGTGGACAATTGTACATAGGTTGTTTTAGCTATTAAATTAAGATTGGCAAGTACTAAATAATTTCAATGTTAGGTTTTTTCAGAAACAATGTCAGACTGTACAGAATATAAGAGGTACTTGTATTCTGGCTATATCTACTGGGAGTCATCAGATAATTTTATAAATAAAATACTTGATGTATTCTGAATAATCTTTCAATATTACAAAATTAACAAAAATTTTCACAACAATATATCAGAAGGTTATTAGCAAGGTTACGTGAATACAGTGGCCTCAGATTCTACATTTTAGCCACTAGAAGTAACTAAATAACCGGAAGCCAATGATTTTCTTCGCAGACTGAAAACCCAAGTAACCCAAGGTAATATTGTAATCTAGAGCTCGTTACGTAAAAATTTCAATATATAAACTGCTACTTACACTTCAATTAATATTTGTTAAATTAACACTGGTCAAATAGTTTTTGTTGATGGAATCACATTTTCAAGACATTTTTACAAAAATGGTTGAATAAAAATAGCATCCAAGCCAGTATTAAAGAATTATTATAAAGGCAAAATGGCAACAACTGATTACATTGATTATGGCGCAACCTAAGACATGAAGCCGAATATTCATAGCTTCATCATTCAGGCTTGAAATTCATTTTTGTCACCAATATTTCTTCCAGCGCAGCAGTACACGATTGACATCAAATAAAAACCAACTACGCAAAATAATCGGCTTCAAATGCAATGCCAAATTTTCCACAATCAATATAAAGCATGTACGGGGCATTACGCTCCTGCATCGGATCGGCATTAACAGCAAGTTCGAACTTCACATACTAGCGCAGAATTGGCACTGGATGTGTGAACCAACTATTTTAAAAATTTCAGTTCACCAGTTCATTAACGACATTGGAAATTACTGATACTGTACATAAAAATGTGGGTGCAATACCGATATTGTTTTTGACTGAGAAAAGCGAAGAGAAAAGTGTTTCTTCTACGATCGATGACAACTTTTTGCACACAAATTATAATTTTGGGATGTGAATTACGTTTTTATTGCATGTTGCCAATAGTGACGTGTGATAAAAACGTAAATCACACCCTTTTCGTAAATATTAAGCTGAATATAACCTAGAATATCCAATACATTGTAATAGAGAGTCGCCTAACTAAATTTTTTATATTTCCGTTGATTGTAGAAAAATTGCAAATAACACACGTGTGTAAGTGCCACTATAATACTAACAACATTGAAAGCATTCCGCCACACGTCATGCTCTTAAACTTGTCGCATTTGCTTTAAAGGCTTAGTTATACACTTGTATCATAATATACTATTATGACCGCTAATAATTCTTTTCCATGTTCTTGTGACAACTCATTTAAATCTATATACCTCAAGCAGGTGTGAAAATTACAGCATCACGCAAGGCACCTCGTTTCTGAATTCCATTGGATGCTCCGCTTGAAGTTTAGTTCACGTTTCTGAAAGAAGCGCCATTCATATTACGAATACTTGACAGTTATTTACTTACTTAATATTCCTTCTTACTAAGCAATTTTAATGATAAAACAAGGTTAAGTTTTCGTGAACGACTAATATCAACAACTGTATATGAAAACATCGGTTATAACAAGAAATACCTATGTCGGTGCTGTAAACGTTTTGACAAAGTCGGCATAGTAAGTAAAGTGACGTATTGATCTACTTATGTACAAAAGACCTACTTCATAAACTACAGAAAATACTGTAAAAGAAAGAACAAAATTGTATGATCATAACTTCTGGATTACAGCTGCTATCAAGACAAATACGTGTTTTCAAAATGCTCTTTTAAAATATAGTATCAGTAGAAGAGGACCTTTGATTAGATTATTGTTTTGAATTTAATATAAATATGAATGATGTAATCTAATTATAGTGCTGCGTAGTTACACCTTAGAGATTAATAATAGTTCTAATATTTTTTGAAAGAGGTTTTGCACTCCACGAATTCGTAGTTAAAAACCGAATATTTTCAGGGTGGTATTATTTGTATAGCTCACAGTTTCTCTTAAAAACAGAACATGATATACAGATAATCGTATTACTTATGCTTAATTTGAAAGATGTTACAGCATACATCTATTTATTTATTTATTCTCTAACAGGCTAAAGTCTAATTAAAAGAGAATATCGAAAAAAATAGAAATAATAATAACATTGATTAATTAGAATAAACAAAACAACAAGAAACATTGTTCTCTGAATGTCATTTTTTGGCAGTAGTCTATTATGATGTGTTTTACAAGAAACATAAATTGATTTGAACTACACTATAAAATTTTTAGGGATGCACGTTGACGAATGTTTAACTTGGAGACGTCACTGTGAACATTTAGTTTCCAAACTACGTTCTATTCTATACTAAAAATTTGCGCACTGTACTAGCAGATGAGCAGTTAATTAATGTTTACCATTCTCATGTTGGTAGCCGTCTTAGATACGGTATTTGTGTTTGGGGTTGGTCCACACAAGTTAACCAGTTATTTATACCACAGAAGCGTTTTGTTAGATGTATCGCCAAAATTAGTTCTATTACCAGTTGCGTGGATTACTTTAAAAAGTATACCATTCTTACTGTAGCTGCATTATATATTGCAGTGGATGTGTATGTATAATTTTTATTTAATTCAAGTATCGAAACTTTTTATTTTATTATAATTTTAACTTGAATTATACTTCAAAATACATGAGTGCTCTATTCTCAGGATGTGGTTCGCCAAAATCTAGTTAGTTGTTTGTTATTTTTATTTTCTAATATTGAATTATTTTGTGCAAGAAGCTTGCTGTCAAATATTATGCAAACATAGCGTTCAATGACACTTTTTAATTAATATGACAGAACAAATTTCCTCACAAATCTTTTATGATTCAACCAATGTTATGATATGTAAGTCAATTCAATTATATTATAACTAACCTTTTTAACTGTCTTTTATTTTATATAACTTCAAACAATTACCTGTCTTCACCCACCTGAGTTCCGTATCCTGCAGACCTGCTTTGACTCACCCAGATACACCTCTCTCTTCTATTCAAACTGTTGTACAACTCTGCCACAAAACACTGAATACCAACCAGATCGTCCTTCACTCGCTGTAACCCAAGAAACTAGCAGACCATTACTCCCTCTCGAACTCCAACCAAGCTGTCAGTACTAGAACCTTCCTGTATCCAAATCTTTCCTGGTGAGTAGCCTTCCAGTCAAAATGGTAACCTTAAAGTATTTCTCCTTATGTCCTAGTATCTCCATACACGACGTCCACAACCAGTATGTCTGCAACCCCCACTAGCTTCACCTTCTGCTGCAAACAAGCTATCTCTCGTCCGATGGTCCTCAGTATTTAATCCCAACCTCCAACAGTTACTTCCCTCGTCACAAGCCAGTCGGTCCTCATCCAAATAGTACTAAGTCCCTCAGGTGTAGTACTCGAAAACTCCAAATGTCATCAACAATCCAAATTATATAAATATTAATGAATTGTAATCCAACTCCAATTAAACTATGTCCAAATCTTTCTTCTTACTTCTACGTCTTGTTAGTTAGCTCCATTTCACCATCTCTTCATTTTTAAATCATATTATTTTATTTCTTCTTATAATTCACTTTCTTATACCTTGTATGTGAATAGTAAACCCTTTTTAAATTGATTGTAATAAATTAAATTAACTTAAGGGCACATTTATAGTTTTATTTTCACATATAATCTCATAAGAGCATTAATTCTTTCCGGAAAATTTTTTGAGTGCGGTCCAACAACGTCGTATTAATTTGCCTGAGCGGGACGCGAGGGCAAATTAGGACGTTGTTGGAATGCACGAAAATAATTTCCGGATATGAATTAATGCTCGAATGCAGATTCGGTAAGAAAATCGTAACGACACAAACCCTCACAGTTAGGTTGGTCTACCTACAAAAAATTTCCAAGAAATTTTTTTATTGTCTTGGTTACGGCTCGTGAACTAATTTTTCTATTGGTCATTAATGGGTGGCGTACGATTTTCAACAAAATTAAATTTTACATCTGTTTTTTTAATTTTGTTATTTTAATAATCATCCCAATTTTTATCCTTATCCTAGACTACCATTATTCCTGCCTGCTACATTTTATAAATAAATTTGAATGTTGCTCACTTTATAAATTGTTACAAATAGAATTTTATTCTGTCATATGCAACATCTAACTTTGTATTTATTGTTAATTTTTGATACCATCATCAAGTAGTACTCATTGTGAAATAACTTTCTTTAAAATGTTCTTTGAATCTTTGAGTTTTAATTATTATCCAATTAAATAAGCAATTATTCATACAATTTTTCACATCTTTTCATTTTTGATTCATGTAAATAAATAACTGTATTTAATATAATACATGACCTCTATATACCATAGCAATATTTATGAATTGTGTGTATATGCCTACAATAATCAAAATAACTTCGTAAAAAATTCTACTATTCACAATTTTGATACTCGCATAAAAAATAATTACCATGTACCGTTTAATAAGTACGTAGTAGGATTTAAGTCTCCACAGATTGCAGCAGCTAAAGCGTACAATACCTGGGGACATTAAAAACTGTGCTAGCTTTTAAGAATACAAAAACAAACTGAATTTTTTTTAAAATGTGAAATGTTATTATTCTGTCAACGAATACATGTTATAATTACGTTTGTAATTTCTTGAAAATACATACCTACTCGTTATATTTTGTGACAATTCCTATACATGTAATGTTTTATGGAAATAAATAAATCTCAATATCAATATCAATTTTTGTGAGACATAACTAGAACATAACACATATGAAATTAATGTTATATAATTTTATTTCATACTGATGTCGAAAATGACATCTTTCGGATTATTTTTGGTACAAAAAATGGAACATTAAAATCCTAGTACATTAAAGTAAAATTATTCTGTTTGAGTAGGTGAGCTTGCTTTATTGGCCTTATTATTACAGCTAACTTTTAAGCCCCTGTCCCCTTGCAATCATATTTCTAAAAAGTTTTTATAAAAGCGAAGTGACGTCACGTTCTGTCAAAATATGTTTAAGGCATGTCCTCCTGCCAAAATTTTCAAAGGTTTTTGAAAAACTAATATTGCGTAGAATAATGCCAATCCTGGATAACCAAGAATTAATCCCTAAACATCAATTTGGCTTCCGAAGTCAGCACGGCACTATCGAACAGGTACACAGAATAGTGAGCAAAATATACAGTGACTTGAAGAGAAAACGATACTGTTCTGCGGTATTCTTGGACGTGCAGCAAGCATTTGACAGAGTATGGCATCAAGGTTTATGCTACAAACTAAAAACGTACTTATCATATCAGGTATATGAACTATTGAGGTCCTACATATCAAATCGGCATTTCTTAATAAAATACAAAGATGAAACCACGGATATTTAACCCATCTCCTCAGGCGTTCCACACGGTAGCGCACTAGGTCCCATACTATATTTATTATACACAGCCGACCTACCTACATCTCGTCTAACAACTTCAGCTACTTATGCAGACGATATGGCTATACTAGCCGCCCATGTAAATCCACAAGCTGCATCGAGATACCTCCAAGCTCATCTCAACAAAATTCAACACTGGACTAGGACATGGCGAATTAGAGTGAACGAATCCAAGTCCCATCATGTTACATTCACTATGAAAAAGGATAATTGTTCACCAGTAACTTTAAATGGACATCAAATCACCCATACAGAGTCGGTCAAACACCTTGGACTGCATCTCGATAGAAGACTAACTTGAGAAAACACACATATTCACTAAATGTAAACAACTTGGACTACAACTTCGTAAACTATATTGGTTAATTAGAAGAAAATCAAAACTATCATTGGAAAATAAACTTCCAATCTATAAAATAGTTCTCAAACCAATATAGACTTATGGGATCTCCCTATGGGCCACTGCTTCTACATCAAACCTGAAAATCTTAGAAAGGTTCCAAAACAAAGTACCTACTTCGAACGATCGTCGACGCACCGTGGTATGTCGCCAATAAAGTAATTTGAAGTGACCTGAGTGTACCCACAGTGAAATGTGAAATCCAAAATTACAGCAAACGATATAAAGACAGGCCAAGTGCTCATCCTAATGATACTGTGCATCGATTAATGGACGATAACAAAGAACCAAAAAGACTAAAAAGGTTTAAACCATCGGATCTACCAACACGGTTTCAACAGTAATTAAATTACTTGTCAAACAATATAAACTGTACCTATATCATTATCATAATTTTCATAAAAATTAAACATACAATATTAAGCTAATGTAAGAGGAGGGTTTGCTGGAACTCCACCTCACACGCCTAAATGTAAACAGCAGTGTAACTGCATTTTACACATAATCCGTATAAAATACTTATTGCCTAATTATATAGGGCAGATTGTATAATAGGTACATGGAGTTACATTAAAAAAAAGAGTAGGTGAGCTTGCTTTATTGGCTTTATTATTACAGCTAACTTTAGGGCCCCTGTCCTATTGCAATAATATTTATAAAACGTTTTTATAAAAGCGAAGTGACGTCACGTTCTATCAAAATATGTTTAAGGCATGTCCTACTGCCAAAATTTTGTCCAAAGTTTTTATAAAAACGTGATCAGCACCATATCTGAAAAGCAAGCTTAGATTGCAGTGTTGTGGTTTACGGTTGTCGCCCCTTTTACAAGCCTTTTTAATGCTTGTCTTTTTCGCCTTACAATAGAAAACATATATGTGAATAAAAAAGTACTATTTACGGGACCTACAAGTTTGATACAGAGTCAGGTGGGCCACGTTGAGACAAGTGCACCTTGACACAGATTCGATAGTTTTAAATTCGGCACTTTTAGAAAGGTGATACATTAGTCACAACTGTATTTTGGTGTGACACGTTGATTAACTAAGTGTGGAAACCAAAAATTGAAAACTAAAGGTTTTGTGACCTCTTTCCGGTTTTTACAACCCTGAAGTATTTGCATGTGCCGACTTCAAACTTGCTCAAATGTTAGTTGAAGTTACTTTTTCCAAAATGTTTTAATTTACACTTATTTGCTAATACTTCCTTTTCAAACCTCATTAGTTCTAAGTATATTGTGAAGTTCGCACCAAAATGGCAATGTCATTTTAATTACTGATCAAAAGGGCTACCTTGAGACAAAAGTTTTGAGCCACCATGAGACACGTCCCAAGGTGGTGCAAAACATTTATTACAGTTTTTAAGCTATTTCTATCTAAACCGAGCAACAAATTCAAGTAAAGTAGTATCAAATTAAGCGCATTTTTTTCTCTTTCGATTGATATCACTATAAATCCCATCAATTCAAGCGGCAATTAGGAATCTGCATATATACGATTTCCCATGCAATTTCCCTATGTTCGCACCTTAAGTGAAACACTCGGTATAATGTATTTAATATAGTACCGGGTGGCCATAAATATCTGATATCACATTACTTTTGGAATGAACACCGCTTTATTAAAGTGATGAATCCAACTAAACTAAATGTCATTAATGTCATCACAACTAAAATTCCTATCTGTCACAAATTATTACAGATTGCAATAAGTAATGGAGTTAAAACAGGAGATTTTTATAATCGAGTCGTATTTAAGAAATGGTGTCAATAACCTTGCATTTTATTACATTACATACCAATACTTATTATAATTGAAATATAATGCTAACCAACATTTTTAAGTAGCTAATTCCATGGCTACCAGGATATCAGTTATTTATGGCCACCCGGTACAATAAATATACCTTTTTTGTCGTACATTGTTACTATTTTTCAGAAATAAACAACTATCTCATGAATGCCCACTCATGGGCAACTATGAGACATGGTGCAGTGTTTAAAAAATAAATATCTAGAACATAGTTAGCAAAGAATATAGATATCTATATTCTTTGGTAGGAGATACGAAAGGTTCTTTAATTCACCTCGAATCCAGATTTGCACCTTTAGGGGTTGATTAGGGCAAAATCCTAAAATAAATTGAACCTTCCACCTAAATTTCAAATTTTGAGTACCAGTAGTTTCGGCTCTGCGTTAATTAGTCAGGGTTGTGACTTTCCTTTATACAGGGTGTTATGGAAATGAGTGCAAATATTTTAACCAGTGATAGAGCTCACCAAAATGAACAACTTTTCTATTTATCGCTTTTCATTTAATCGTATATTTTCTCAATTATTTATCTCCCCTAAATTTGACGAGCCGCTTGGTAAGTAATTCTAAGTTATAGGTGAACGACATACGGTCAATAACTTACCTACCTCCATTGTTTAAGTACGTTGGTGACCAGATGTGAAGTAAACGCTTTATCAGTACCCAAACAGCACCGAACGTTCTGAGAACATTCCTACAATATGACAATATTCTGTTTTAGGAATATACTATCTAAATATTCTTAGAATATTCTTAGCACGTTAATATATATATGAGAATATTTATATAACATTCGAAAAATTTCTATTTCGGATCTTTTTGAATAATGTACTGAGAACGTGCCTAGAATATATTAAAATTTGCATTCCCTTTTCTTACAGTTTTTTTTACAAAATTTAAAGATAAAAGATCGATCACTCATGTATATGGCAAAGTCAAAAATGTAAAGAACATTTCTTATCATAGCAATATCGAAGGAAAATAATTCCGTTCTGCGTTCATGAAAAAGCGGGAATTTTCGTAATAAATTTCGGGAAATGTTTACTGCGCCATTGGCAGCCTTGACTTGTGGACTTGGTTCACTGTATTTTGTCGGTTAATGCAGCTATGTGGCGATAAAGTTTAAAAGTGGAAGTGTGTTGTTATTAACGTTTTGCTGTAAGGTAAATTTAATTAATACACGCATTACTTTCTACGTTACTACTGGATAATTACAGATGAAAATTGGAATTTGTTTAATAGCATGCCCTTGCTTCACAATATATTTTTAAGTTTCCTAACCTAAAAATTGTGCACATTGTACAAGGCAACTAGAACCTTATTTATTATAATAACAATAGTGTGTGAAGGCAACTGTTTTGTCATCAAATCCACCAAAGCTTTACTTAAAGGCAGTAATGTGTAATAATAACTTTTGCTGTTACTATTTCATAATGCCCAAACGAAAGTATTCCGCAAGGTTTTACAAAAAAGTTTCTACGTTGAACACAAAATCTTTGAAACCAGTTGAAAATTCAATTAATCAAGACTTTGACCGCCCTTAATTAATTTTTTTTTATCATGTTGCATAAACAATCAAAGGGTTACTAACAATGTTTGAATAGGATTACAGGTGTAAAAAGTAGATAATTTAACATATTGAAATGTATATTTACATTCTAAAATTTTTATTTTTGGTTGCTAAGCATTTGTAACTTGGTAGTATTTTTATTTTCACATATAATCTCATAAGAGCATTAATTCCTTCCGGAAATTTTTTTGAGTGCGTTTGAACAACGTCGTATTAATTTGCCCAAGCGGGACGCGAGGGCAAATTAGGACGTTGTTGAATGCACAAAAAATAATTTCCGGATATGAATTAATGCTCGAATGCAGATTCGGTAAGAAAATCGTAACGACACAAACCGTAAAAAGAAGTAATGTCTACCTACAAAAAATTTCCAAGAAATTTTATTGTTGTCTTGGCTACGGCTCGTGAACTAATTTTTGTATTGGTCATTAATGAGTGGCGTACGATTTTCAAACATATTTTTTGTATTAAGTGCCTCTTATGTTTAGTGTTTGTTTTTAAAAGATGGTAGTTCATTTATGATGTGTCTATTTAGGTTTGTTTTTGTTATATGTCTTGTAATAAATTTATTTTGCATCATTTTTGCAATCGCATTTATACAGAATATCAGTAACATGCATTGGAAGGTTGTCCATTTTATAAAAGATGATACAGTGGAAGCATGGCTAAAATCTGGAAAAGAAGAAGACCAAGAGAAGTATAGAAAAATAAAGAAGGAAGCAGATAAAGTATTCAAAAGAAAGAAAACAGAATGGATAGATCAAGAAATGGAAGAAATAGAAGCTAGTAGAAAGCTAAACAACACGAAAGAAATGTATAAGAACATAAAAAAAAACTAGAAGAAATAATGTAATTAAGAGAAGAGGAATGAAAGACTACCAAGGACAATCACAGTATGATACCAGAAAGATAAAAGAAATATGGAAAGAACACTATCAAAACCTACTGTTTAGAGTAGATGAAACGAATGAACAAGTAGAAATGCAGAGCACAAGAGACAAACACGCAGATGAAGAGCCAAGTTACACTGAAGTTGTGAGAACTATAAAAAAATTTAAAAATGGTAAAACCCCAGGTATAGATGAAATAAATGGAGAAATGATAAAATACGGAGGGGAAAAACTATACATCAGGATACACAGAATAATAACAGCAATTTTGAACGAATAGAAAATGCCAAGCGACTGGAGAAAAGGAATAATAATCCCGATATTTAAGAAAGGAGATCCAGGAATATGTAACAACTACAGAGGCATCACTCTCCTGAACGTAGCATACAAGGTTTTTACACATATACTACAACAACGGCTAAGTGTGCACACTGAAAAGAAGCTAGGGGACTACCAATGTGGGTTTAGACCAGGCAGATCGACGGTGGATGCCATACACGTAATCAACCTAATAATTGAAAAAGCGCACGAATATGACATTGAATTGAACCTCTTATTTATAGATTTCCGAAAGGCATTCGATCAAATCAAAAGATCACAATTAATAAAAGATATGGAACAACTACAAATACCACAGAAATTAATACGACTAACCCAAATGACAATGGAAAGATCAGAAACCACAGTAAAATTGGATGACGGGGAGACAGCATATTTTGAAATAAACATGGGGGTTAGACAGGGAGATGCTCTCTCACCGGTTTTATTCAACATTGTACTGGAAAACATTGTGAGGAAAACGGATCATGTAAGCACAATAAGAAATAAGGAAATGCAACTCTTGGCATATGCAGACGACTTAGTCGTAATATCGCGGAGCAAAACAAAATTACAAGAAACACTTAACATCATTGAAACAGAAGCAAAAATAAGAGGACTCACAATAAATACCGAAAAAACAAAATTCATGCACTGCAAAAGAGGAAAAGACACTGATCCAAAACAATACAAGGTGGGAAAGCATGAATTTGAAAAAGTGCAAACATTTACATACTTGGGAACGGAAATAAACAACAAAAATAACAAAGAGCAAGACATAAAAGGGAGGATCCATCGAGGGTTTAAACTGTTTAATATATACAAGCCACTGTTAAATGATCGAAAAATTACAAAAGTAACAAAAATAAGAATCTACAAAACATTAATAAGACCTACAGTAATATACGCAGCGGAAACAATGCGGGTAACCAAAAAAGAAGAGGAACAACTGCGCATATTCGAAAGAAAGATTTTAAGGAAGATCCTAGGGCCACTGAAATTGGGGGAGAATGAATACAGAATAAAAACAAACAAAGAAATAGAAGACGAAATAAAAGGAGAAAACATAATTAGAGAAATAAAGGCACAACGAATACGTTGGTTAGGACACTTGGAAAGAACACAGGAAAATCGAATGATTAGGACAATAACGGAATGGAAACCAGATCTGACCAGACCACAAGGGAAACCTAGACATAGATGGAAAGACGAAGTTTTAAAAGACCTGAGAAGGATGAATGTTACGGACTGGAAGAAAAGGACCACCAACAGAAAAGAATGGAAAAACATTGTACTACAAACTAAATCAAACAAGAACATATAAAAGAAATTAAGGCACTAATCCAGCCGAAGAGGATTGAAGAGTCTACATAAGACGCCAATGATTCCTGTAAAGGAATTACGGTTTATATATATATACAGTGGAAGCAGTCCCCATTTCGTGGTTGAAAGATAAAGAATGCTACTGGCCCCCTTGGACCGGGATGAAATTAAAATCGTTGATTTCCAAAGGTGAAGCTCCAACGGAGAGTTGGGAAAAGCATCAGATTCGTATAATCGGTGGGATATATGGTAAGTTAATATACTAGGGTTTCTTATAAATATTTAATTATCACAGTAACAATAATTTCAGACAATTTAAACAAAGCCCGAATGAAGGCTTTAAAAGCAGAAACAACATCAGATCTGAACTCTGATGTTGAATCAAAGAGGCCAAGGATTAAGAAAAAACTTTTTCCTGAAGAGACCGAATCAGATACCGAGGGAAACAACGGTGATGAAACTAATGAGGAAAGTGAAGATGACGTAGTAATTGAAATGCCGTCTTTGATAAAGAAGAAGACGGGGGAAAATATGAATTGTATTAAAAAAGGTTAGAAAATATATGAATGTATTTCAGTATTGCATTGATAGTTGCCCATGTGTTTCCTATTCTGTCAAATATTACTATCTACTAATGATATAATTTTAGACTTTCCTGCAAGTAGTTCCTCGAAAATTGTGCATCAGCGCAATAAAACATCTACTGCAGGTACTTGGGTTTCTAAGCATTTATTTTATATAATAAGCAAGTGTTCAATTTTAGATAGAGCTGAAAAACATGCTGTAGAATCAACGCAATTTATTACGCCAAGTCGAGCAAACTCAAATCTCTCAGGTAATTAGTAGTACACTGTTCATATATCTGTTTAAGTTATTGTTTTGCAGACGATGCATTTAAAAGACAAGTTTTGAGGCAATTTAGCCTTATAAATTGTAAACTGGATCAAATTTTGGAGGATGTTAATTCTGTTAGGCAAAATAGAGCACAGAGCGAGGAACCAGAGGTTACAGATTTGATACTTAATAAATTTGATTTTCCTTTACAGACCTTGAATGAATTGAATAAAGTGGAGGAACATATCAGCAACAAAGACACTTTGTTACAATTTGTAAGATTACAAAATTCTTTAAACTTTAAACATAATTCATAAATGGCTTTTATTCTCAGGTGAATGAACTTGCGAAAACTGGTGGCTCAAATTGCAAAGTGATGGTAAAGAGGATAATGACAAAATTATTCTCTAACACGCTGGGAATGCAGTACAGCTGGATTGGAGTAGAGGGAAGTGGATGGTTCTGGAACCTCCCCCCACCACTTGACCTTGAGTTCAAGGCAAGGCCACGTTCAAGCCCAAGGTCACATGCAAGGCGAGGCCACGTGCAAGCCCAAGGTCATGTTCAAGGCAAGGCCACGTTCAATCCCAAGGTCACATGCAAGGCGAGGCCACGTTCAATCCCAAGGTCACATGCAAGGCGAGGCCACGTGCAAGCCCAAGGTCATGTTCGAAGCGAGGCCACGTTCAAGGTCAAACCCGCGTTCGAGGTTGAGGCTACTTTAAAAAAATTCAAGGTCAAGATCGCGTTTACGGCCAAGGGCATAGAAAGAGCTAAGTAGTGCTTAGAACAGACTGCGCTTAACATATTTATTTAAAAAATTAGGCATGAAGTAAACGCCTAGGATACTTCATGTCTAAATTATGACTCGACTAGGATTCGAACCTAGGTCTCCCTGTATATCTGCAATCTGCAGCCGAGGGTATCTTTACCTCTAGACCATCGAGTCGGATAGAATATTTGGTTACTCATCCAGAGTACCTTCGTAGAGTGAAAGATACACATAATTTAATAAAAAAGTTATATTTAAGATGCACATACAAAGAGTAATTACAGTAGTGGCTAGACTAAATGATTATAATACCAACAGATTAAGAAATACGTTACAGACATACACATTAGAGCGAATAAAATAGTGCTTAAAACAATAGTAGATATACAGCAGGAATTATCCGCGGGCGAGAGCAGCTTCTTCAAGACATCAGGTTTATTTTTTAGCAAAATCGTTTGCCAATTCGTATCTACCGCATATGAAGGGAAATGGTATTTTATCTTGAACGTTAAAACGTTATGTTCAGTAAAGTTGTTCACTTGTATTTTAAAAACGGAAATAGTTGTCAAGGAACTGGTATCCATTTTACGCCACGTCACGTTGTGCACTCCATCATTGTAGGCGAAAGAAGCTGAACTGCACCGCGGCGGTTGAAGGACGTAGAGAATCCCATCATGAACTGCAGCGAGAGCAACCAAAAATTGTATTGGTAGCATGTTCAACAAGTCGATGGCAACTAGTGAATGGTTTGGCGCCGCACTTTGCATCACTTATGACAACAGCAACCTTTTGTTTTGTCGGCTACACCCGTTCCATTGTTGCCAGCCACATCTACTCCTCGGGATAAATGCAACGCATCGAAAAGTTGATAAGTCAAGTCTTCGATGGTTTGTATTTGCTGGTAGACCTTGGCAATTTTGCAGTTGGGTGACCAACGGAGGTGTTCAGATAGGGGTTTGTCATTGCGCTCCCAGCCAGAAATTTGAACTCCGCAGTGGAAACACTGTACGCAATTAATCGTGTCGCTGATGCAAAAGAAACCGGCACCTGCTAGCGATTCTGGAGTTTGACCTCGACTCCAATCGCCGAATGTTCGTAGCCGTTTGGAGTAGCTCCCAAATTCTGGATGTCGAGGTTCTGAGCTCATGATGGCAACTAACTACGCACACGTTTGTGAAAGTTTTATATTCTACAATTCAAGGTCACAATCTCGAAACTTTAAAATAAAACCACAGAAATATTTCTAAATATATTTATTTCCAAGTATATGTTATATATGTAACTTCCCCATCCTCCAGTAGGCCTAGGTACCGGTCCACTGGCTTGAAGATGTTGGTCTGCCACCACACAGCTGACGATCCGTCGAAGACTGCAGGCCACGTCCGTAAGGTGGTCGTCTCCGCTAGGGTCTCTCCTTGTAGGTTCAAGGCGTACTCCATTGTGACCACTGCCTGGAGAGACCGTTGAGAGGATGCTGGAGGGCAACTAGCCAAAAACCGACGAAAATGACGGTAAAATTGTTCTGCATTCTTAAAGTTAGTCGTCATAGCTGCTTGATGATTATGGTAGGTGCTGGAGGATTATGATGACTGTTACAGAAAACAGGCAACTTAATATAGGAGCGTAGTCAAGGATGGGAACGTAGAAGGTCAAGGGTCTTACCTTGAGATTCACATATAAAGCGTAACGTTTTTCCACCACGGCTACCAGTCATCATGCCTGATATTGTTGTTGATGCGCTCTTTGAAGATGCTCCCACATTTTACAAGGAGTTTGAATACTTCATCACCTCCGAACCGCGACCTCCATCAGCTCGTCAACTCCAGGCTGCCGTAACAATAGACTATTCCATGAGTCTTGGAAGCGAGCGCCTATGGCAGTCGACCCTCCTGAGGACGCTACCCACCACATACGAGGGTGACCCATTCCTGTGGTGGCGGCGGCATGTAGAGGTCCCCATCCAGCGCTTTCTCGCTCGGCTAACAGATGGGGATGTAGTGTATATTACTTATTGTTGGCTTAATTAAATATATGTATATAAAGGGGTCTGTGTTTTATTGCACTCCTAGCGACGTCTATGATTATTGATATTTTATAAGTAGAAGCCCACGCTTTCAGTATTCATATCCAGTTCGACGCTTGAGCAATGCCTATCGATAAATTTGGTAAACATATGCATGCGAATTCCACATCACACCCGCAGGTGTTTGTGGTTGAAGAGCTAAGCGAGCCTTTATATTATGAACGAGATTTACAACTAGTATCCATTGCCGTCAATGATGATAGATGGTACATCCTAGCGCATGGTGACATCGAATATACTATTCCCTTCCGTGAAGCTGAAATAACAAACGTCTTACTTTATCCCGAAAATACCGAAATTTATATCAACAGGTTGGGGTCATATAAATTACAGGAAATGATCGGGAAGACATTAAAAAAGGGTGATATGCTAAAATTTTGGGCAGTCAAGCCAAATATGTTATATGTGGAATTTCAACTCAAGGTTCCCATAATTGTTGAGTCCAAAAAAGTAGTGCAGTAAACATGACTTCAAGGTCGCGTTTACGGTCACCTCCTACCACATATAACCTTGGAAATGTGAAAATAAAAGCGCGTAGAAGAGTCGGCAAGGGTAGTAGCATCCGATAGTCGTGCAGAAATGGAAGCCTTGTTGAAAGCTATTGAGGTAGTTCAGAGTAATAAAGCAAGAAAGCCGCAACCACTGTTCTGTCCGGAACTTCTGAATAGTAGGACGTACAAATTAAATAAATCAAGTTCTAAGTACGTCAGTGTAGGGTTTGATTGGAGTTCGCAATTTAACCCAAGTATTATAATACGGGGTGCCAAAAATGACTGGGTGCAGTTAAATGAATGGGAGTGGACAGCCCTGATTGCAAATCAAGGAGTGATTTCCAACTACTTGTATTCTCTCGACGGTGAGTGGCCAGCTCTGGAAATAGGAAAGAAGAGGATTGTATTTGAAGCGATCCAGACAAGGAAAATAATCAAATTGGAGGAAGTGGGCTTGTCAGAGGTGCGTTTAGCGAGCGAAACTGTAGAAGAATTGTGGCGCTTGCAGAAACTCGTGGAAGCGCGATTCGCACAATTAAAAGCGTTACACTTTGAGAGTTTCTATAAAGAAATAGTAAAGGGTGTAGCAAACCTTTGTGGAGACTGTTTAGTAAATGTATGGTCTGTAGTGGATCAGCTGGAGGAGAACTCTGAAAAGACTGCGTGTATGGTGGAAGTGCTAACGTTCGCAAGTTCTATGGTAAAGTGCGACATCGAAGTGGAAGCCCTGAGTCGTCAGTTGGCAGTGTAGTCATGTGGATGAATTATAGAGAGGCTGCTCGACCGGCTGCAAGAGACGTACCTAGTGCGGTTGAACGATTAGTGAGTTCGTTAAAGGATTTAGCTTTCGAAGCGTCGCACGAAGTCGTATATGGGTTAGGACGTTCCGGATTCAGTGACGAAGAGTTGTATAAAAAAGAAAAACAGTACAAAAACGGTGCAGCTGTCGGTCAACTATTTTTAGACGGAGCCATAAATGAAGGCCTCCTTGTAGATTTAATGGATAGTCTTGGCCTAAAATGGCATATGTGTGAAGTAAAAGCCTTTATAGAGAGGAAGGAAAATGAAGAAGAGCGTGCAGTTTGACGACTCGAAGAATAAGATGTACAATTTGCATACGTGGACGTATGCGTTTCGAGAAGCTCGGAGAGGACGGTGGGAACGAGAAGCTGTGGATAGGTTGCGGTTCCATCGGAGGATACTTACTATGGATGAAGTACTGCGAGACGTCTTGTGCGCCGAACATAGGCGAACAATTTATATAGAGCGCTTCTCCACTAGTACGTAGATGTTTAATCCGTGTAGTTAAACGGTATATTGTAAACAAATAAAAAAACAATAAAAATTAAAAAGGTTGTTTTATTCCATTATGTAGTGATTATAAATATGATACACGTTAGATAAAGAGCAATAACAAATCGGTTTGGAATGATATAAACAAGCGGGTTGTGATGGGGTGAGGGCCGGCCTTTCTTCCACTTCGATGATTGGGATGGTAGTAAAGCGGCGTAGAAAAGTTGCCTTTTCTCGACCTTTCACATATACTTCGGTGACACCTTGCAGAAGACGTCGTAAGATTGCAGGAAACATGTATGCTGGAGTAAATCCCTCATTCCAGTCGATGCAATGGTGATTAGTCATTACCCAGCGGGCTTGTTGTTGTAAATGAGGTGTTAAGGAATGGAGGGCGAAAGGGGGTTTAAAAATGTGGTGAGATACTGAGGTACCGTCGTAGGAGGCCAATTCTTTTGGGGTAAAGTGCTTATCGGACGTCTTAAAACCTTGAATATCGATAATGATCTTCATCGTATTAGGTATAGAGAGCATGGTCTAGTTACGCTAAAAGTCGAGGTGCAACTGAAGTGTTTTGCGAAATTACAGTTGTTTAACTGCTTTTGACAATGCGTTGTAAGTAAAAACCCGATCGTGAAGAACGAGACAATACGCAGTTGTGTTGGCTGGCACGTTAGCGGAAGTTTCAAATTCAACACGAAAAACGACAGCGTTTGCATGAAGGTAGTCTTTTTGATGGGAACAATCGATTACAACAATGGGCGCCTTGTCTGCAAAGTCATGGCGGGAGAAGAAGGGCTCATCGATTTTGCTATAATAAGATGATTGAAACTTGGAATACATGTCGTATAATGTTGCGTAATGATTGAGTGCATAATTGTTATGTAAATTGTCGTATGGGAATCGTTCGGTGTTCAGATAAACTCGGAAATTAGTAAGACCAATTTTATCGAAATTAGCATTGTCCTTAGCGATTAGCCCCGAACGACCTGATTGAAACCCTACGATGACATATCTGGGGGTTTGTAATTTTGTGCTTGTAGCGATAGCGTGAGAATGTTGAGTCACAGCATGAACACCGGGTATGATATGAAGCTGCCAGCTGCGAAATGCGACTTGAGTGTCAATATTTTTATCGATGTATTTGGTCAGGGCTAATTCTTGAGCAAGACCTGGAGTGATATGAGGAACCTTCCAATATAGTTTGTCAATCGTAACTTTAGCCGTCTCCCCTACGGTAGCACTGAATACGGCGTCGGCATCGGTATTGCTGCGAATTAATACGAGTTCTTGTCGAATGTTAAGTATAACTTTACCATAATCTTCAGCGAATCCTAACAGCATTCTCAACGGTATGCAGGCACTAAAGTTACCTTCCTGATCGGTAATGGCAGGATCGCCGGCGGCAAACCAACCTGCATTTTGAAGCTTTTTAACGTCAGCGGAACTGTAGGACACATATCCCTTAAGAGTAGACGTAATACCAGGTTTGGTGACAGAGTCGACAACGACGCCATTGATTTCGTATCGGATTTCGCTAAATAAGTGAGCCAAACCATTGTTAAGGAATTTAGCCGTTGTAACTTCACCGTTTTCCTTCCGCAACTTTCCCTCTAGGTACAGATAGCTCAGGCCGGGAAGAGTTGACATATCTTCGGGAATTGGAATTCGAATTTCATCGTTATAGTCAAAACGGTTTGTATACGGTTGATGTGTGTGCAATTGATTGCTAATGATAGAAGTGTCGACGAGGACTCGCTCTCCAATATTTAAAATACTCATTACACTATTGTAAAGCCTAAGGACCGCAAGAAGTCTCTGTTTGCTTTAGTTAGCTGCGTGGCGGACGAAGCCCTACTGATCTTACGAGGGTGTGGGCGACGATTCTTATAGGAAGTGAAGCAGGGGCGGTACGGAGTGGTGAATTGAAAACCCATTACAGTTTCTTTAAATGTAATGTTACCGTGACGGTCTCCTTACTAAAACTGACAGGATTATCCGATTGGTCTAGTATTTTAATAGTTAAGTTAGTGATCTGTTTCGTGCTGATCGGTAGATAGATGACTGGGTTAGGGGTTTCCACTATTTTGTACCCGGGTGGTACTATGGGGAAGAATTGGTGAATGATATGGCCGGGCTTACCATTTTTATATGAACCAACGGAGATGTTGCAATGAATAAGAATCGAGTTGATGTTCAAAATTTTCGTAACATGTTCAGCTGTGTGCCACCTATCTGCAGCATAAACTTTTTTCTCAAAGCCTAACATGTCCCGGATAGTATTGTCGCTTTGAAAGTCGATTGGAACGGTGGACTTTATTTCGGTTTTTAAGGTGCTGTTGTTTCCACGTAGCAGTACCTGTTTAACACCCGCATCAGAATCGAGTTGGTTATGTAAAAATTCAGCAATGTCCGTAATTTCATATGCTCCCTCCGGTATAATAATAGGAGGTTCTCCAACAAGATGAAATTCATTGTTGGGAGGTCTAACGTTTGGAATAGTATAGTAGGTTTCGAAACTTAACAATCCCAAGACGTATTCGCTACCATCGTCTAAGAAAATGGGAGGGTCAAAATTTGCAGTAAGAACAGATGAATCTCCCGTAAGAGTGAATATACTGGACATGATGAAGCGCGACACTTAAACTGACGACAAAAGCGGTTTCCCAAAGTTATATAAGAATTTGAGACACAAATGTCCGCATGTGTATGATGCGAGTTTTTGATATCTATTAGAGTTGTACATAATTGTGTTGTTGCTACCGTCGCTACGAAAGTAGTTTACTAATTCGGGAGGAGGTTGTAAGCGACCTATGCTATCGAAATACAGAACAAATCGATCAGCTTTAACGTAGGCTGTCCAATGTGTGCCAGGTCCAACATCATCGTCTAAGTTAGTAACACCACATTCTCGTTGACGAATTTTGTCAGGTAGGGCATCTCGCATAAATATCCCCCTAAAATAGGGAATTTCTAAGCGTTTAACGTACTGTGCAATATCGATGTTCGTCAACGCTCGGCGTGGTAGCTTCAACGGTAGTTTTTTGACTGATACGGTCGTAGATATAGCCCTTTTCCTCGAGCAATGGATTCCATAGCTTTGTTATGTCGCTCTTTTTCCTGGAGATCCTTTTTAGAAGCCTTTGAGTCGCCAACCGCTTTAGCGACTGCTGCAGCACCGCCTCCGAGAGACCCCAATGCTCCTAATGCAGCAAGTATGGGTACAAGCGGCAATATACCTCCTCTCTTGGGAACAGGTACTACTCTAGAACGAATTCGGCGTTTCCTTCGCGATTTAAAAACGACCGCCCCTCCAATACGTTTACGCCTACTACACCTTGTACGCTTCCGTTTTCTAGATACCCCCGTACCAAATTTTTGCGCAATACCGGCAATAGGTAGTGCGCGCTTTCGTTTCCGGGAGACTCTCACACCAACAGTGGGTTGTGTACGCTTCCGTTTTCTAGATACTCCCGTACCAAATTTTTGTGCGGCAATAGGTAATGTACGCCTTCGTTTTCGGGGGGCCGTCACACCAGCAGTGGGTAGTGTACGCTTCCGTTTTCTAGATACCCCCGTACCAAATTTTTGCGCGGCAATAGGTAGTGTACGTCTTCGTTTCCGGGGTGTTCCCATAGCAGCAATGGGTTCTGTACGCTTCCGTTTCCGGGAGACTCCCATGCCGAGTTTGGTTTTCCCTTTCATAATCCCTGTAACAGCAAGAGCTGCCGCTCTTTCTCCAAGAGTAGAGTCTTTTGCTTTAACGCGTTCCCAAGCTTTCTGTGCAAGAACTTTATCCGCCGCGTGACGTGTCGAAAGATTGCTGGATTGTGAGTATGCGATGTCGTGTTGCTTGCAAGCCTCGTCCAGAGGGTTTCTTCCTCGATCACCTCGAGAAAGTCGTTTGTTTAAACGAGTGCCAGGTCCGCAAAACTTGTAACCTGGTATATGTAATTCGAAAGGCAACTTGTCAATAAGGGTGTTCAACAAACCGCGACCTTTCCGTCTTACGATTCGACGACGACTACGAGTTTTACGTCTAGTATAACTCATCTTAAAGAAACGCTCGTCGAAGAGCGACTGACGATGTGAAGCTCAAAGGGGTAGATATATACTTAGCACAGCGCGGTTAGAAGCTAGTTCGCCCCCGTCCGAAAACGATGAAGAACGTCAAACTTGTGAAACAAAAATGTTCGCTGCCGGTAGTAAATCATACAGTAAATTCCATGTCACAGAGGTTCAGACGACACGGCACTTTACTGGGTATAGGATGTAAAAGGGGGTTGATCATTGGTCCTTCCGGCTCTGGGAAAACCAATGCGATGATCAGTCTTTTGGTGCACCGCAATGGGGTGCGGTTTCACAACTTGTATTTGTATTCCAAAACCCTTGACCAACCTAAATACAAATTTCTGAAGATACTTCTGAAGTCACTAAAAGAAATCGGATTCTACGAATTCAGCGAGGGGTGTGAGGTTATCAAACCACACGAGGCGAAAGAAAATTCTGTTATTGTGTTTGATGATGTGGCATGCGACACTCAAAGCATAATTAGAGATTATTTTAGTTTCGGACGTCATCGAAATATAGATTGTTTTTACCTCTGTCAGACTTACTCATCAATCCCGAAACAACTGGTACGAGATAATGCGAATATCATAATCGTATTCCGGCAAGACCACACCAATCTTAAACACATTTACGATGATCATGTAAACACAGACATGTCATTCGAAAAGTTTAAAAACTTATGTTCCCACTGTTGGATCAAAGATCATGGATTTTTAGTTGTCGACAAAGAAAGCGAAATCAACGCCGGTCGTTATAGAAAAGGGTTTGACAGTTATTTCACTATATAGGCATGGACCACTGCTGTACAAATTATTAGTCTACGAACAACGACAGTAATAGCAACATGGACAAACGGTTAGTAAGCGATCTTATTAAAGCTAGAAAGGCTGTCAGGCGGAAATATGAAACTTTAAAAGCAGATATCGCCGAATCTCAGACGGCTCTTGCGGAGCAATTTAAACCAATTTCCCAACCACTCACGGAATTGCTAACATCCATCAAGCAAGAAGGTGGTCAAACAATACAGCAAGAAGTAGGACCTATGCTGAGAACCATCAAACGACGAGTGTCCACACCATCTATCCTACCCCGTCCGAGAAATGGTAAAACCCCCGTACGAGCGTCAACCCCCGACATTGCCATTCCCGGACCATCGACTTCAGCGTTGGTAACATCCACACCTAGATTTCTTGACAGAGAAGTATTGTATGAGAGTTTACCGGATGAGGAGCAACAGGTGGAGGCTCAAGAAGAAGCGGCAATTGAAACTTCGGTAGCAGAGGCTAGGGAAACCGTGCGACAAATGATGGAACCGGAAGTTCTAGGGGAATACCTGGAACAGTTCTCAGGGTTAGCTAGAAAATATATCGAGGGAATGATACGAGATACAGAGAGCAAGTACGATCTCCATTATGGAGTTCGATGGGACATAGACACTGATAAATTTGCAATTGGAAATAAACAGCTTACTTTTGAGGGTCAGGACATGGTTATTACAGATCACGGAAATAGAATAGTATACAAAGGCACCCCCGGCTTTTACGAATTAATGTTCTTAAAGAAACCGATAATTTATACAAAAAAAGACCATGAAAATTACTATGACATAGTGAACCGGTCCGCCGCAAATCGTAAGAACTACGATCCAACCCAAGGGATAAGCGGTAACGCCGGCTCAAAATATATGAAAATAGTACGCCCCCTGGCTACCTCCTCCGGCATTAGACAACCTACCAGAGCCGCATCGAGAGTGCAGCGTACCGGAAGGGGGTTATTAACAGTAACCAATAAAAAAGTGGAATTTGTTCCTTGGAAAGATCCAAATTCATTAGTGGATCGTCTGCGCATATTACTAGCCTCTCAGGTAGCGGGGCACACCGGCCATTCCAACGAAATCGTAAGCATCACCCAAGCTCTACGAGAAGCAAAAATAATTCACTAAGACGAGTACAAAAGCAGAGGACCTATTGAATTACGATCAGAAGGTGTTAGACGATAGAGTAATGCCCATAGACAAATTTGGACGCCACTACCATAGCGCGCGCTACGGTTCTCATCGCAAACATATCTTTATGAAAGTTCAAAATGTAAACCGACTCCATATAGAGGTACCACTGCTGCTAGTGGGGCGTGGTTATGATGAAAGCGGATATTCCAAAATTTTCGGTAATAATGAGTACATTTTTCCTTTAACGATCGGTGAGATCATAAGTGTTCAAGTCAACGGACCTTTGGTAGTATCACACATCAACGGCATCAAACACGACACGCTTGTCGGTAAGACATTGCGGCGAGGAGATAAACTGAAATTCGAATCCATAAACACTAAGTTATACGTGCAACTGCTGCTTAAATGTCCCATAGCAGTCGATACAGCAACATTCGGCAATGAGTCCTAAGGAGGATCTAGTTGCAGAACTTCACAAACCAGCGCGAAGAAATTTCAAGAGACGACGGGTGATTCTCAAAGGATTGCATGATTTACTACAAGCGGATTTGGTGGAGATGCAACCATATGCACGAAGCAATAAAGGTTATCGATACATTTTAGCTGTTATTAATGCGTTTTCTAAATACTTGTGGGCTCTCCCGGTAAAACGGAAAACGGGAAAAGATGTAGCAGCAGCTATGCGAAAAGTTCTTGCTAATATGAAGGTATCTCCAAAAAACGTACAAACCGATTTGGGAAAAGAATTTTATAACAGCGATTTTCAAGCATTGATGCGACGTTACAAGATAAATCATTACAGCACGTATTCAACTATGAAAAGCAGCATCATAGAAAGATGTAACCGCACCCTTAAGAACATGATGTGGAAGCAGTTTAGTTTGCAAGGGTCCTACAAATGGTTGGACATTCTGCCCCAACTTTTAAGCAAATATAACACAACCAGGCATAGCACAACAGGTATGAGGCCGGCTGAAGTTAATCTTAAAAATGCCAAACGTCTGTTACACACCGTGTACAGCCACACAAAAACTGTAGATCCGACACCTCAAAAGTTTCATAAAGGAGATTCTGTACGCATTAGTAAATATCGCTCGATATTTAGCAAAGGCTACACACCCAGCTGGAGCAACGAAATATTCAAAATAGCCACAGTGCGACTTACAAATCCTACCACCTACAGACTCACCGATCAGGAAGGGCAAGAAATCAAAGGTGGATTTTACGAGCACGAATTACAGAAAACCAAACACTCTGACGTATACCTGGTAGAAAAGGTGTTGAAGATTAAGGGTAATCAGCTTTACGTAAAGTGGTTGGGATTCGATAATCGTCACAATTCCTGGATATCCAAAAACAATGTTGTATAACTTATTATGATTCTATAGAACTCTTTCAATAAAACACTTTTTTTGTTTTACCTCCATTTATTTTCTTTAAATAAAAACTTTTTATGTTTTACAGTAATTTATTATTGTAAATGCTGAACATGAGTGACTACAGTGTTAAATAACAAATATACTTAATAATGCGGACCCAAACAATCAGATTTTTTGTAAAATTTAACTTACTACCTCTATTATACAAGCTAGTGTTCTTAACCTATACTATAATTGCTATATACAATAACTAAACCTACAAAGTACAAGAAAGCCGTGTAGGACCTCTGCTGTTAAGTAATAACGAATACTGTTCCGCGAACATATTGCTACACCATCGTTTCGGCAATGCGCAGCAAGTTGTCTAGACGACTGTAATCATCTATGTCACGGTGACCCCACGCTAAGGTTTTGGTAGTATTAGGAATAAGAAAGCGTTTATCATCTCGCGAAGAAAGCGCAACCTTATTCATTAATTCGGTGTACATAGTGTGTAAACGGGAACGAAACACATACATCTGACAAAATACAACTTCCCTCTTGTTTTCGACTACAGATTTATAAATTTCGGTGGTGAGGTGATTCCGAACAGCACTCTTTCTAACTCCCTTCGCCTTTTTGGCTTCTTTACCAACAGCGTTTACACAGTATGTTTTTGCACCGACCCCGTAATAGCTACACACAGCCACCCCCGCGTACTCATCCTTAAATTTGCCAACAACGGACTTGGTTCTCGAAATTCCGTGCAGACCATTCTTGTAATTTGATGTATCAAAGAGATCAAGGTGCTCTTGCATGTCCGCGTAAAAATTTTCAGTAAAAATTTCCAAAATGTAAGAATCCGTGTCTGTATACAGTAGAGACACATTACGGCCGTATTTATGCTTCAAAAATTTGTAATAAAACTCGTACATTACCGTTTTCGAAAGATCTAAAACTGAGAAACCAACATAAATGGGTTTGTTATATAAAACCGATGTTCTGTTCATTTCCACTGCTATTAAATTTTCCCCAAACCGAATTCTATCTTTAAAGTTAGGTTTCGATATCAAAGCTTCTGCCCCCATTCTATTACCAATTTTCTCCCAATGACTAATTAACTTTACAAGAACCCTTTTGTCCACGTTTTCCATGGTTTTACCAAAGACGCTATTGTTAGCTAGTTTGAATGAATTTCGATGAAATTCATTGTCAGACTTGTTACGTAAATTTGTGTTTAAATCGATGTAGGATCTGAGCCAAGGAGATTGTCTAAACTTAAGTATTTTATGTGTTTTAACCAAAATCAAACCAGCCTCTAAGCATTGCCTCAAATTTCTGTAGTGAATAATATAATTGTGTTTGTCATACAAATTTGGAATTAATTTTGCATTTTTAAATTTTCCCTGTGGAGGCACCAATAGCTCGGGGCAAAAGGGGAAGTCATTGTGATCGTCATGTAAATTTTCGGGGTACCGCAAGTCAACTTCCAACACGTACCCAGTATCTGAGTCGTCCAAAATTTGAAATACGTCAAAACTATCAATTTCGTCGTCAGTCAACCAAACAAAACCACCTTGCGGTAGAAACTGTCTCATACTATGTCCATACAAATTCGTGGAATCTAAATGAACAATAAAAGAAGTGGGTTTTAAAGCGTCATAGTTACCCGCAAATTTATTGTTGGCAATAGCCTTTCGCCCGACACAAGTACTGACTCCTCCACGAATACCCTTTCTAAAAAAGTGAAACATATCCATATCCGTCAACAGCTCCAACTCAACCCCCGTATATTTTAACATGGCGTCCCAACTTAAACCGGGGGCGGTGAAGTACTGCGCCGGATCTAAATTATATTGATTCAAATAAAAATTTCGAAAGTTTTCGAAAACGTCTGCCAATATAAACACGTCACATTTGAGGTAAACATCGGAATAGTCGCCCAACGTTTGACATTCGAAAGTTTTCCAGACCTTAACGGCGCGCTCGTAATCGACCTCAGTAATATGCGTCTCGGTTAAATGATCATAAAACTGGGCGATTGTGGGCAACGCCGGCTCGTCTAATTTTGTAAATGAATCCAGATACGAATAGGGAAACACACCTTTCTGTCTCATCAGTTCGAATTTGATGTCATGTCCGAATTGCTTATGAATTTCAACACACTGATCATCTGATAATGTGGCGGCCAGCGATGCTAAAGAAGCACTTAAAAATCTGTAACTATCTAAAAATCGAATTTGCATATAAACGTTTTTTCGTTTTCCGTCAACAACGACTTCATCTACCCAAAGACGTTTACCAAATGAAATATATTTTTCCTTATTTTCCGGAATGACATCAAGCTCCTCGTTATTTTGAGCTAACTGTTTGACAAAAAGGTGGGAATCGTAATTTAAATTGTGAAAAAATACGGGAATAAAATTTGGAAGTTTATAATTCAGATTGCAATTGGAATGGGCAGCTCCCCGATATTCTCCAGTCAAATGGTCGTGATCGCGAACCTTTACGTCCCCCTCTCCAAAAGGACGATTGCAAATATGACATGAAGCAGCATCCTTAAAATTTTGAATTTCTTGCGGAACCAGAGGCTTGAGGGGTACAACATGCTTTAAACTGTTGGAATATAAGGCGCGAACGTCTCTGTCTAGACGCTCAACAAACACGTCCACAGCATCCTCGCCCCTATAAATTTCGAATTTGGATAGAGTATCATCAAAAGAACATTTCAAATAATACGCGAAAGAATACGGTTTGTGCTCGCACGTTTTGATCGTATATGGTCTTTCGCGATCCGGCTCCTGATCCCCACCATCGACAGGTAATAAAACCGTCTCGAAATCTGCGTAGCAAACATAGGGCAGTTTCAATTGCTTATGATAATTATCAAATTTAAGAATGTTCTGGGGCCTCACCTCCCCACACTTATCCGTGATCGGCTCTGTCGTAGGCAACTTTGTGCACACATGATTACAGTCAAAAAGCTTATGGTTCTCCAGATGGGCATCGGTGCGAAAGTAATTTAGACAACCATTACAAAAATGTTTTGCATTTTCCCTAGCCGTTATTTGCCGCGAAACTAACCTAGACAAATTGGTGATCCAACAGTAGTGGTTATTACCTTCGCCGTCTGTTAGAAGCAACAAATTTATATGTCCGTTTTTTATACGTGGCGAATAGTACAGAGGTCCCACAACTTCATATATGGTAATATCGTTTTGAAAAGTCTTTTCCAACGCGTATACATTTATAGAAAGTTGAGGGTTATTTTTTTCAAATTTAGAAATATCGCGCAATCTAACAGGGAATTCAATGTCCTTAAAATTTAAAAACTCGTTGCAATCTGGATACGAACTCGTTCGATTAGACAGTCCATCCGGTTCGCAGATGGCCGAGGTTACCGCCCACCCGAAACAACGCTCGTCATCGACGTTTTGGACGTTCACGATCGCTTTCTTGGACTGAATCTTCTTCGGGAGCGGGATATACGAAGACGCCCGAAACGGATTGAATTTATTTATATTTAATTCTAGGTACAGCAACTGCTTCAAGATCCACCCTGTAAACATTTTGCGGTTAGTAACATTAACAAGAATTACAGTTGTAATACACACCTGAATCGCGTTCCTCAAATTCGGACACCTTCTGGTCCAATATCCCCGTTAAATTATCATATAATTCGTTCAAGTCTGTACCGCGAGTGACCACCTCGTTGGTCGTATTAAAACTTTTTACGTCTTGTACATCTTGAGTCTCCAAAATAAAATACCCGAAAAGTTCGAAATTGAATTTTATACTGTTTAATTTGGTCAATTGACCTTCTATAAGACCTATAATTTTGTCTTTCAATTCGGTCATATATTCTACAACGCTTATATGATAATTTTCCGTGGACACCCTGTAGCTGGCAACACGGGACTTGAAGGCGCTTGGAAGGGCCACCACTCCTTTCCCCAGGTGGACGACATCACACCGCCTCGTGTGACGATTGCTCCTCAGGTGTCCAACGAAACAAGTCCGAGGAACATTTTCATCACACACGTCGCAGTAGTGCGTCCTGGGAAGCTGTTCTGTTAAAAAAACGTTAGAAAACATGAAACACTACAATAGAGACACACTCACCACCGCTGGAGTCATTAAGTCTTGGGCGTTTACTCGCCGATGGTCCCTCACCAGCTGCTACCGAAGCCTCCATAGCGTCACCTTTAGAAAACGCACAATTGATATAATCAGCAGCAATCAACACGTTTCCACTTACCACTCGTCGATGGGTGGCCAACCTCGTGGCGACAGCTATCTCTTCGATGGCGAAACAAATTGTCAGCTCTGGTGAAGGACTTTCCACAAGCAGTGCACCTGAACATAATGGCAAATTAGTCTCGCGCAATCGGTTAATATACTAATTGCGCGATTAGCTACCCAGCTCGAGGCTTACTATCCACAAACGAAAAGAACACCTTTATTAACACTGATTAACAAATTAAACCTCGAACGGAATACCCAGGTGTCACCACGGGGAGGATTCGCTTTGGACACCCTGGAGAGGATAGGGGGGGAGGTTATTTGTGTTAGGGGTGTATGATATGTTAAACGATTATCTACTCGTTACTTAGCCTTTTTATCGAGCTCCTGACGTCTTGCACGAATCGCACCCTCCACAGCTAACAGATCTTGGATTAGCTCTAGCCTTGCTAACGCAGCATTCTTAAAGATGTCCATGTTAGTTGCGCTGTGGCCGTGGCGGATCTTAGGTAAAGCAGCTATGCTTTTTAGGTACTCATCGTGCATCGTCGCTTCTAGCCTGGCGGCTCGAATTTCTAGGGAGCTAATAACAATATAAGCTATTAAACTGGGAAAAGCACGTTCTGAACACCTTCAATGTTAAATAACATATATGGGTAGAAAAATAATATCTAATATCTAATATCTAATATCTAATATACCTTATGTAATGCTCACCGCTGCGAAGATCGGCTGCTTTAGCATCTATTGCATTACGATTAGACACGTATTCACGTTCGGCACACTGGGATGGCGACATGTCATCAATGTCTTCCTCCTGCGGGGTAGACGTAATCGACACCACAGTGTCGACTACGTTACTCCCAGTGGCTGACGACATGACGACTGCATTGCCCGAAACCGGAGACTGCACAATTACAGACGGTACTGCGGTCACATTTTCCGAAGGTTGGATTGTTGGCTGCTTCGAAATTCGACTGGTCGGTCGACTTGAGCCGGAGTCGATCTCCAAACCATCTACAAGGGCTCTAAACTCTTGCGCCGCACCGTCGCCGGAAGCCACCTTTTCCAATGGAATGTCGTCAAAATCGAACGTTTCCATAAACATTTCCGTTTGCGATAAATGAGAAGACTCATGTAACATATTTTGGATTTTTGCCACAGGAACATCAGTCTCCTCATTCATACACTTGACATATTTCGCCAAATTAAATTTTCCAGGACTTTTTTTTTTCACACTTTTCTTTAAAGCTGATTTTAAAATTTTGCTAGAACCTTGACTACTACTTTGAGATATGGTTTCGAAAGCAGGTGCAACGAGTGCGTCACTTAAAACTTTTATGGTTGCTTGCGGCGATATCTGTACGGAACCGCTTGGTTCCGTGCAGGCGCAAAGTTTAACTGCACCCGTTTTTTTCAAACTGAGCCTATTAAATTTTGAAAATTTTTTCGGTAAAACCGCACCCTGGCAAATCGGGCAAACGCTGTTGCTAGCCATGGTAAACACAAGATAATGGTTGCCCCCCACCTCAGCCAGGTGTATTTATACTGCATGCGAAGGATGACTTTCGCACGCAAACCAGTTGAAATTGAGTTCGTTGCAATCTACATTTTTCTTACCTCGGCTCACACAAAGGAAGTTAGCCTTGAAATATCTTTAAGTTCGTTGCCTACATTTTTACAGACGGCAATTCAAGTTAACATTGAAACACATTTTTCCAGACAGTTTGCGTAGATAATATAAAGTATGAAACTACTACACCAGCTATTTGTTGTTCTAACATGTTGAAATGTTTAAAAATCAAATTTTATGCCACTGTTGCAAATATTTATATCCTATTAATAACTAGCGCTTATTAAAAATACTGCAGCGTTGGTCGCTTGATAGGTGAATTTGTATTCACATTAATAAAATGTGAGGTTTCAAACATGAAAGACAAAATTTTATTTATCAAAAAACATGCAAATCAAATCTATTTAAAATTGGCAGTTTAAAATGCATACTGTATATGAGAAATATTTATTTCCTATATTAATTATTAAAGCTTAATAAAATACTGCAGTGTTGGTCATGTGATAGGCTTAACTAACTGAATTAATATTAGAATTTGTATTCAGATAAATAAAAACACGAGGTTTCAGTTTCAACCATGAAAACAATTGTTTATTTATCAAAAACATATAAGTGTAATCTAGCAATCTATACTGGGTCACATGCAATTAAACCTATTTAAAATTGAGAATTTAAATGCATACTGTATGGGAAACTTTCACTGCTTTACAAACCATATTTTTTAAATGTTTACCAATTTTACAATATAGTTAAATGCTTTCGAGAATACTCTGTTCTATTTTTTAATTTAAATATGTATCTGCTTTGAACAATGGAATAGGTTTAATCAAATTTACGCCTGCAAAAGTTATTCATCTCCAACCGAAGCAATGGTTTCAAAAGCTGACATTATTGTGAGGTCAGCATAATTATATTTTAAATTATGCACTGGAATATAGTTTCCAACGAAACGGCTGTTGCATTTTTGCGATAGCAAAACTTGCTTGTCTGGAACAAAGAATCGAGTTTACTTTTATAGACCGTTTAATTATGCACTGGAATATAGTTTCCAACGAAACGGCTGCTGCATTTTTGCGATCGCAAAACTTGCTTGTCTGGAACAAAGAATCGAGTTTACTTTTATAGACCGTTTAATTAACAAACTGTTGTTTATAATCAAATGATCATTCAAATACTTCTTTCTATTTTTAATTTAGAAATATACCTTGTTTGAATAATGGAATATTTTTAATGACAATAGCATCTGCAAAAGCTATTTATCCACAATCTCAATGCCGCGTTCGAAAGTCACTTTCAGTTAATCTGAATTTATAAGGTGAACGTGGATTTCCAAATATAGAATGCTGTTTTGGTCAAGCGACAGTGTCGGCTTGGCGACCTCGATTCGCGAAGAGTGGAACAAAGAAAAGTTGTTTTCTGCACGTACATGCTTTCAATAATTCTTTGCTTGACTACGCTAAAAATTTAGATATTATATCAGCTCTATTTCTAACGTCAAATCAAAAATGTGGTAGCATGCTACACTCTACGCATACATTAAAAAATAAGGCGTGTTTGTTTTAACTCTGGCTTAGTATCGTGAAATCGAATGCATACAAAACATCACCACAATAAATCGAGGTTTTTACTTTCAATGGAAAACTTACACATCGCTTCTAAACCCTACAGATATACAATGCATGTGGTTAATATTCCTAACACTAATGCAAAAATCTAGGAGCACAATGTGCTGCACCCTTTTAAATTATATGAAAAACAGCGACACTTAAGGGAGTCTTATTGTTAATACTTCTGCATAAATACACTTGGGAAATAAAAAAAAACCTGTTGTTCCAAATATAAGAAATCAGTTTCCATTGTCGTCTAATAATCTAAAACTAGTGGCAAACGCTGGAGTTACCTAAATGACTATCAAACTTTTTTACGTCATACAACGCATTGCTATTCATCTATTCCAAGAAAACCTAGGGAATACGTGTAGTAGATCTACTTGCTTATTAAATGACTGTCTAATTAATCTAATTGAAAGCTTATGAAGTTATCGCTATAATTAAAAAATAACTGATGCATTATTAGAACAACCAAATAACTATAACTATCTATTTTCATCTAAAAACTACGTTGTGTGGTATTAAAATGTTTCTTTTCTAGCATACAATGTAACGGCGTGAGAAATAGATTTCTATTTCTAATTACAACTTAAATATGCGTAGAATTAGGTTCTGAGAGTAAATTTCCAATCCCTTTCTCTAAAAACCTGAGGTGCTCCGGGGGATTGGGTATATAACCAACACGCTTTTGAATGCAAAATCACAGTCTGCTTCAATCGAATCTACTTCACTGGTAAGATATTGTTGTAAATATATGTTTTTATCTTATATGTCCATATCTGTACTTTGAAAATGTCTTTGTAAATATATATGTTTTTTATCTTATATGTCCATATCTGTACTTTGAAAATGCGTTTGGACTCAGTAAAAGAAAAATTTCTCAAAAACAACGGCAAAATGTCGCACACGAAAGTTCTTTTTTTCTAATACTTTTCTAATGTAATCTTAAAATGCTCATATCTCCGTTGTCTATTGAGATATATCTTTGCCGTTTTATGCATTGGGTTCCTACCGTCAAGTACTACATTTTAAACATTTCTAACATTTTTCTAATGGTGTCTTGAAATGCTTGTATCTTCTATATTTATTAAGATATTTAAATGCAGTTTTTTGCATTGTATTGCTACTGTCATATACTACATTAAAAAAAAATTATTTTTTTTCAAATCTTAAAAACGTTCATATCTCCGGTGTTTATTAAGATATTTCGTCGGGATTTTTTGCATTATGTTGCTACCGTCATGTACTACATTTTAAACATTTCTAACATTTTTCTAATGGTGTCTTAAAATGCTTGTATCTTCTATATTTATTAAGATATTTGAATGCAGTTTTTTGCATTGTATTGCTACTGTCATATACTACATTAAAAAAAATTTTTTTTCAAATCTTAAAAACGCTCATATCTCCCGTGTTTATTAACATATTTTATCGGAATTTTTTGCATTATGTTGCTACTGTCATGTACTACATTTTAAACATTTCTAACATTTTTCAGATTAAACATAATGGGTAAGACGCTTATTTTTTTGTATTCTAAACAGTATACATATAAGCAATTTACAGAAGAATTTTTAAACTCCATCGTCATTGGACCGCCCATGTCATCTTTTGGTAATTTTGAGTTAATTTTAATAGTTGATGTAATACATTTTTATACTTTTAGAAAAACAACTTATGAAGCACGTCATCGAAAAATATGGGACTGTAAGAAAAAAAATATTTATAAATTTGGTTCACAATACATTTATTTTTAGGACGACGTAGCCTTGGTTAAAAATTCAACCTACATCCCGGAAGCCACCCTTCTAGAGTCGGGGTGGTTTCTGGGATGTAGGTTTAAAGTATATAGAGACCTAGAATTACCAGACATGCTGTGGCTGATCTACGTGAGTATAAGTTGATTTGCTTCTTTGAAGAAACTAAGTGTTCTTTTTACAGCTATTGTGAGGCCGGCCACAGCATCCTAGGTTAGGTTAGTTTCTAAGTTAGTCAGTAAGTTATTTGTATAATAAACGTTTTAAAATTTTTAATTTTTTATTACATCGTTATAACTACATGATAAACACTTATTGTTGTTGTGCGTATTTTTTGAATGCAATATCATATGTAATGATGTCTGAAGCAAACTTTAGCATTTCATACATGCAGCGAACATTCTCGGATTGGATGGGTGGCAAAGACTCTTCAATACTCCTTTTAAAGTCGCCGGGTAACCTCCAAACACCTTCGATTACACTGCTGTAAAATTGTTCAAACATCTGACTTTTTACTAGTTCAGCTTTAGATTGCAGCAACGACAACAAATCCCACAATTCTGCTACAGACTTGTTTCCGAGATAAACTTGGGATCGCTTACGTTCCTGCAGCGCTATCACTTTTTTGTTTCCGATTTTTTGGAAATATATTCTTTTGCCAGGACTTATATCCACCGGTTTCGGCTCTCCATCTTCATAGTTAAAGTGCCTATTTATCACATCTTTATTTGCAACAAAGAGCTGCCACTCTCCTTCGTCTAACAGTATAAAATCTTTGTTAATCCCACTAATTACCACTGCTGGCACAAACGATCCATAACAGGTCAAGCCCAAACTCACAGTTTTATTTCTTGACTTATTCAGCGGATAAGTTGTTGCGTTTAACAATACTGGATATGACAGTTTCACGTTTTTGTTTGTCACTCGCTGCTTCACAGTTTCACCAACCTTTTGTACTTGCTCCATTGTTTTTGCTAGTACAGCACACGATACACTACTGAACGCAAACTACATCTCTTGTTATACTCATTCTTCAAGGTTGCTGTCGGCGGCCTCGCTCCGAACGTGGCCTCGCTTCGAGCATGACCTTGGGCTTGCACGTGGCCTCGCCTTGCATGTGACCTTGGGATTGAACGTGGCCTCGCCTTGCATGTGACCTTGGGATTGAACGTGGCCTTGCATTGAACTCAAGGTCAAGTGGTGGGGGGAGGTTCCAGAACCATCCACTTCCCTCTACTGCGATGCAATGCGATGCGATTAGATGCGATGCGATGCGTTGCGATGCGATGCGATGCAATGCGATGTGATGCGATGCTATACGACGCGATGCGATGCGATGCGATGCGATGCGATGCGATGCGATGCGATAAGATGCGATGCGATGCGGTGCGGTGCGATGTAATGCGATGCGATGCGATGCGATGCGATGCGAAGCGATGCGATGCGAAGCGATGCAATGCAATGCGATGCGTTGCGATGCGATGCGATGTGATGCGAAGCGATGCGATGCAATGCGATGCGTTGCGATGCGATGCGATGTGATGCGATGCTATACGACGCGATGCGATGCGATGCGGTGCGGTGCGATGTGATGCGATGCGATGCGATGCGATGCGATGCGAAGCGATGCGATGCGAAGCGATGCGATGCAATGCGATGCGTTGCGATGCGATGCGATGTGATGCGATGCTATACGACGCGATGCGATGCGATGCGATGCGATGCGATGCGATGCGATGAGATGCGATGCGATGCGATGCGATGCGTTGCGATGCGATGCGATGTGATGCGATGCGTTGCGATACGATGCGATGCGATGCGATGCGATGCGATGCGATGCGATGCAATGCGATGCGATGCGATGCGATGCGATGCAATGGGATGGGATGGGATGGGATGGGATGAGATGGGATGGGATGGGATGGGATGCGTTGCGATGCGATGCGGTGCGATGCGATGCGATGCGATGCGATGCGATGCGATGCGATGCGAAGCGATGCGATGCGATGCGATGCGTTGAGATGCGATGCGATGCGATGCGATGCGCTGCGATACGATGCGATGCGATGCGGTGCGATGCGATGCGCTGCGATACGATGCGATGCGATGCGGTGCGATGCGATGCGATGCGATGCGATGCGATGCGTTGCGATGCGATGCGATGCGATGCGATGCGATGCGATTAGATGCGATGCGATGCGTTGCGATGCGATGCGATGCAATGCGATCCGATGCGATGCGATGCGATGCGATGCAATGCGATGCGCTGCGATGCGATGCGATGCGATGCGATGCGATGCGATTAGATGCGATGCGATGCGTTGCGATGCGATGCGATGCAATGCGATGCGATGCGATGCGATGCGATGCGATGCGATGCGATGCGATGCGATGCGTTGCGATGCGATGCGATGCGATGCGATGCGATGCGATTAGATGCGATGCGATGCGATGCAATGCGATGCGATGCGATGCGATGCGATGCAATGCGTTGCGATGCGATGCGATGCAATGCGATGCGATGCGATGCGATGCGATGCGATGCGATGCAATGCGATGCGATGCGATGCGATGCGATGCGATGCGATTAGATGCGATGCGATGCGTTGCGATGCGATGCGATGCAATGCGATGCGTTGCGATGCGATGCGATGCGATTAGATGCGATGCGATTAGATGCGATGCGATGCCATGCGATGCGATGCGATGCGATGCGATGCGATGCGATGCGATGCGTCGCGATGCGATGCGATGCGATGCGTTCCGATGCGATATGGTGCGATGCGATGCGGGGCAATGCAATGCGATGCGATGCGATGCGATGCGAAGCGATGCGATGCGATGCGTCGCGATGCGATGCGATGCGATGCGTCGCGATGCGTTGCGATGCGATGCGATGCGATGCGATTAGATGCGATGCGATTCGTTGCGATGCGTTGCGATGCGATGCGATGCGATGCGATTAGATGCGATGCGATGCGTTGCGATGCGATGCGTTGCGATGCGATGCGATGCGATGCGATTAGATGCGATGCGATGCGTTGCGATGCGATGCGATGCGATGCGATGCGATGCGATGCGATTAGATGCGATGCGATGCGTTCCGATGCGATATGGTGCGATGCGATGCGGGGCGATGCGATGCGTTGCGATGCGATGCGAAGCGATGCGATGCGATGCGATGCGTTGCGATGCGATGCGATGCGAAGCGATGCGATGCGATGCAATGCGATGCGTCGCGATGCGATGCGATGCGATGCGATGCGATGCGTCGCGATGCGATGCGATGCGATGCGTTCCGATGCGATATGGTGCGATGCGATGCGGGGCAATGCAATGCGATGCGATGCGATGCGATGCGATGCGAAGCGATGCGGTGCGATTAGATGCGATGCGATGCGTTGCGATGCGATGCGATGCGATGCGATGCGATGCGATGCGATTAGATGCGATGCGATGCGTTCCGATGCGATATGGTGCGATGCGATGCGGGGCGATGCGATGCGTTGCGATGCGATGCGAAGCGATGCGATGCGATGCGATGCGTTGCGATGCGATGCGATGCGATGCGATGCGATGCGATTAGATGCGATACGATGCGTTGCGATGCGATGCGATGCAATGCGATCCGATGCGATGCGATGCGATGCGATGCAATGCGATGCGCTGCGATGCGATGCGATGCGATGCGATGCGATGCGATTAGATGCGATGCGATGCGTTGCGATGCGATGCGTTGCGATGCGATGCGATGCGATGCGATGCGATGCGATTAGATGCGATGCGATGCGATGCAATGCGATGCGATGCGATGCGATGCGATGCGGTGCGATGCGATGCGCTGCGATACGATGCGATGCGATGCGGTGCGATGCGATGCGATGCGATGCGATGCGATGCGTTGCGATGCGATGCGATGCGATGCGATGCGATGCGATTAGATGCGATGCGATGCGTTGCGATGCGATGCGATGCAATGCGATCCGATGCGATGCGATGCGATGCGATGCAATGCGATGCGCTGCGATGCGATGCGATGCGATGCGATGCGATGCGATTAGATGCGATGCGATGCGTTGCGATGCGATGCGATGCAATGCGATGCGATGCGATGCGATGCGATGCGATGCGATGCGATGCGATGCGATGCGTTGCGATGCGATGCGATGCGATGCGATGCGATGCGATTAGATGCGATGCGATGCGATGCAATGCGATGCGATGCGATGCGATGCGATGCAATGCGTTGCGATGCGATGCGATGCAATGCGATGCGATGCGATGCGATGCGATGCGATGCGATGCAATGCGATGCGATGCGATGCGATGCGATGCGATGCGATTAGATGCGATGCGATGCGTTGCGATGCGATGCGATGCAATGCGATGCGTTGCGATGCGATGCGATGCGATTAGATGCGATGCGATTAGATGCGATGCGATGCCATGCGATGCGATGCGATGCGATGCGATGCGATGCGATGCGATGCGTCGCGATGCGATGCGATGCGATGCGTTCCGATGCGATATGGTGCGATGCGATGCGGGGCAATGCAATGCGATGCGATGCGATGCGATGCGAAGCGATGCGATGCGATGCGTCGCGATGCGATGCGATGCGATGCGTCGCGATGCGTTGCGATGCGATGCGATGCGATGCGATTAGATGCGATGCGATTCGTTGCGATGCGTTGCGATGCGATGCGATGCGATGCGATTAGATGCGATGCGATGCGTTGCGATGCGATGCGTTGCGATGCGATGCGATGCGATGCGATTAGATGCGATGCGATGCGTTGCGATGCGATGCGATGCGATGCGATGCGATGCGATGCGATTAGATGCGATGCGATGCGTTCCGATGCGATATGGTGCGATGCGATGCGGGGCGATGCGATGCGTTGCGATGCGATGCGAAGCGATGCGATGCGATGCGATGCGTTGCGATGCGATGCGATGCGAAGCGATGCGATGCGATGCAATGCGATGCGTCGCGATGCGATGCGATGCGATGCGATGCGATGCGTCGCGATGCGATGCGATGCGATGCGTTCCGATGCGATATGGTGCGATGCGATGCGGGGCAATGCAATGCGATGCGATGCGATGCGATGCGATGCGAAGCGATGCGGTGCGATTAGATGCGATGCGATGCGTTGCGATGCGATGCGATGCGATGCGATGCGATGCGATGCGATTAGATGCGATGCGATGCGTTCCGATGCGATATGGTGCGATGCGATGCGGGGCGATGCGATGCGTTGCGATGCGATGCGAAGCGATGCGATGCGATGCGATGCGTTGCGATGCGATGCGATGCGAAGCGATGCGATGCGATGCAATGCGATGCGTCGCGATGCGATGCGATGCGATGCGATGCGATGCGTTGCGATGCGATGCGATGCGATGCGATGCGATGCGATGCGATGCGATGCGATTAGATGCGATATGGTGCGATGCGATGCGGGGCGATGCGATGCGTTGCGTCGCGATGCGATGCGATGCGATGCGTTCCGATGCGATATGGTGCGATGCGATGCGGGGCGATGCAATGCGTTGCGATGCGATGCGATGCGATGTGATGCGATGCGATGCGATGCGGTGCGATGCGATGCGATGCGATGCGATGCGATGCGTCGCGATGCGATGCGATGCGATGCGTTCCGATGCGATATGGTGCGATGCGGTGCGGGGCGATGCGATGCGATGCGATGCGATGCGATGCGATTAGATGCGATTCGATGCGATGCGATTAGATGCGATGCGATGCGTTGCGATGCGATGCGATGCAATGCGATGCGATGCGATGCGATGCGATGCGATGCGATGCGATGCGTCGCGATGCGATGCGATGCGATGCGTTCCGATGCGATATGGTGCGATGCGATGCGGGGCGATGCAATGCGTTGCGATGCGATGCGATGCGATGCGATGCAATGCGATGCGATGCGATGCGATGCGATGCGATGCGATGCGATGCGATGCGATGCGATTAGATGCGATTCGATGCGATGCGATTAGATGCGATGCGATGCGTTGCGATGCGATGCGATGCAATGCGATGCGATGCGATGCGATGCGATGCGATGCGATGCGTCGCGATGCGATGCGATGCGATGCGTTCCGATGCGATATGGTGCGATGCGATGCGTCGCGATGCGATGCGATGCGATGCGATTAGATGCGATGCGATGCGTTGCGATGCGATGCGATGCGATGCGATTCGATTAGATGCGATGCGATGCGTTGCGATGCGATGCGTTGCGATGCGATGCGATGCGATTAGATGCGATGCGAAGCGATGCGATGCGAAGCGATGCGATGCAATGCGATGCGTTGCGATGCGATGCGATGTGATGCGAAGCGATGCGATGCAATGCGATGCGTTGCGATGCGATGCGGTGTGATGCGATGCGATTAGATGCGATGCGATGCGTTGCGATGCGATGCGATGCGATGCGATTCGATTAGATGCGATGCGATGCGTTGCGATGCGATGCGTTGCGATGCGATGCGATGCGATTAGATGCGATGCGAAGCGATGCGATGCGAAGCGATGCGATGCAATGCGATGCGTTGCGATGCGATGCGATGTGATGCGAAGCGATGCGATGCAATGCGATGCGTTGCGATGCGATGCGGTGTGATGCGATGCTATACGACGCGATGCGATGCGATGCGGTGCGGTGCGATGTGATGCGATGCGATGCGATGCGATGCGATGCGATGCGATTCGATTAGATGCGAAGCGATGCGATGCAATGCGATGCGTTGCGATGCGATGCGGTGTGATGCGATGCTATACGACGCGATGCGATGCAATGCGATGCGTTGCGATGCGATGCGATGTGATGCGATGCTATACGACGCGATGCGATGCGATGCGGTGCGGTGCGATGTGATGCGATGCGATGCGATGCGATGCGATGCGATGCGATTCGATTAGATGCGATGCGATGCGATGCGAAGCGATGCGATGCGAAGCGATGCGATGCAATGCGATGCGTTGCGATGCGATGCGATGTGATGCGATGCTATACGACGCGATGCGATGCGATGCGGTGCGATGCAATGCGATGCGATGCGATGCGTTGCGATGCGATGCGATGCGATGCGATGCGATGCGATGCGATGCGATTAGATGCGATGCGATGCGATGCGATGCGATGCGATTCGATTAGATGCGATGCGATGCGATGCGAAGCGATGCGATGCGAAGCGATGCGATGCAATGCGATGCGTTGCGATGCGATGCGATGTGATGCGATGCTATACGACGCGATGCAATGCGATGCGATGCGATGCAATGCGATGCGATGCGATGCGTTGCGATGCGATGCGATGCGATGCGATGCGATGCGATGCGATGCGATTAGATGCGATGCGATGCGATGCAATGCGATGCGATTAGATGCGATGCGATGCGTTGCGATGCGATGCGATGCAATGCGATGTGATGCGATGCTATACGACGCGATGCGATGCGATGCGATGCGATGCGATGCGATGAGATGCGATGCGATGCGGTGCGGTGCGATGTAATGCGATGCGATGCGATGCGATGCGATGCGAAGCGATGCGATGCGAAGCGATGCGATGCAATGCGATGCGTTGCGATGCGATGCGATGTGATGCGAAGCGATGCGATGCAATGCGATGCGTTGCGATGCGATGCGATGTGATGCGATGCTATACGACGCGATGCGATGCGATGCGGTGCGGTGCGATGTGATGCGATGCGATGCGATGCGATGCGATGCGAAGCGATGCGATGCGAAGCGATGCGATGCAATGCGATGCGTTGCGATGCGATGCGATGTGATGCGATGCTATACGACGCGATGCGTTGCGATGCGATGCGATGTGATGCGATGCGTTGCGATACGATGCGATGCGATGCGATGCGATGCGATGCGATGCGATGCGATTAGATGCGATGCGATGCGATGCAATGCGATGCGATTAGATGCGATGCGATGCGTTGCGATGCGATGCGATGCAATGCGATGTGATGCGATGCTATACGACGCGATGCGATGCGATGCGATGCGATGCGATGCGATGAGATGCGATGCGATGCGGTGCGGTGCGATGTAATGCGATGCGATGCGATGCGATGCGATGCGAAGCGATGCGATGCGAAGCGATGCGATGCAATGCGATGCGTTGCGATGCGATGCGATGTGATGCGAAGCGATGCGATGCAATGCGATGCGTTGCGATGCGATGCGATGTGATGCGATGCTATACGACGCGATGCGATGCGATGCGGTGCGGTGCGATGTGATGCGATGCGATGCGATGCGATGCGATGCGAAGCGATGCGATGCGAAGCGATGCGATGCAATGCGATGCGTTGCGATGCGATGCGATGTGATGCGATGCTATACGACGCGATGCGATGCGATGCGATGCGATGCGATGCGATGCGATGAGATGCGATGCGATGCGATGCGATGCGTTGCGATGCGATGCGATGTGATGCGATGCGTTGCGATACGATGCGATGCGATGCGATGCGATGCGATGCGATGCGATGCAATGCGATGCGATGCGATGCGATGCGATGCAATGGGATGGGATGGGATGGGATGGGATGAGATGGGATGGGATGGGATGGGATGCGTTGCGATGCGATGCGGTGCGATGCGATGCGATGCGATGCGATGCGATGCGATGCGATGCGAAGCGATGCGATGCGATGCGATGCGTTGAGATGCGATGCGATGCGATGCGATGCGCTGCGATACGATGCGATGCGATGCGGTGCGATGCGATGCGCTGCGATACGATGCGATGCGATGCGGTGCGATGCGATGCGATGCGATGCGATGCGATGCGTTGCGATGCTATGCGATGCGATGCGATGCGATGCGATTAGATGCGATGCGATGCGTTGCGATGCGATGCGATGCAATGCGATCCGATGCGATGCGATGCGATGCGATGCAATGCGATGCGCTGCGATGCGATGCGATGCGATGCGATGCGATGCGATGCGTTGCGATGCGATGCGATGCGATGCGATGCGATTAGATGCGATGCGATGCGATGCAATGCGATGCGATGCGATGCGATGCGATGCAATGCGTTGCGATGCGATGCGATGCAATGCGATGCGATGCGATGCGATGCGATGCGATGCGATGCGTTGCGATGCGATTCGGTGCGATGCAATGCGATGCGTTGCGATGCGATGGGATGCGATGCGATGCGTTGCGATGCGATGCGTTGCGATGCGATTCGGTGCGATGCGATGCGATGCGATGCGATACGATGCGATACGATGAGATGCGATGCGATGCGATACGATGAGATGCGTTGCGATGCGATACGATGAGATGCGATGCGATAAGATGCGATGGGCTGCGATGCGATGCGATGCGATGCAATGCGCTGAAATGCGATGCGATGGGATACGATGCGATGCGATGCAATGCGTTGGGATGCGATATGTTGCAATGCGTCGCGATGCGATGCAATGCGATGCGATGCGATGCGATGCGTTGCAATGCGATGCGATGCTTTGCGATGCGATGCGTTGCGATACGATGCGATGCGATGCGATGCAATGCGTTGCGATGCGATGGGATGCGATGCGATGCGATGAAATGCGTTGGGATGCGATATGTTGCGATGCGATGCGATGCGATGCGATGCAATGCGTTGGGATGCGATATGTTGCGATGCGTCGCGTTGCGATGCGATGCGATGCGATGCGATGCGTTGCGATGCGATGCAATGCGTTGTTATGCAATGCGAAGCGATGCGAAGCGATGCGATGCGATGCGATACGATGTGATGCGATGCGATAAGATGCGATGAGATGCGATGAGATGCAATGCGAAGCGGTGCGATGCGATGCGATGCGAAGCGATGCGAAGCGTTGCGATGCGATGCGATACGATGAGATGCGATGCGAAGCGATGCGAAGCGTTGCGATGCGATGCGATACGATGAGATGCGATGCGATAAGATGCGATGAGATGCGATGCGATGCAATGCGAAGCGATGCGATACGTTGCGATACAATGCGATGCGATGGGATGCGATGCGATGCGTTTTGATACAATGCGATGCGAAGCGATGCGATGCGATGCGTCGCGATGCGATGCGATGCGATGCGTCGCGATGCGTTGCGATGCGATGCGATGCGATGCGATTAGATGCGATGCGATTCGTTGCGATGCGTTGCGATGCGATGCGATGCGATGCGATTAGATGCGATGCGATGCGTTGCGATGCGATGCGTTGCGATGCGATGCGATGCGATGCGATTAGATGCGATGCGATGCGTTGCGATGCGATGCGATGCGATGCGATGCGATGCGATGCGATTAGATGCGATGCGATGCGTTCCGATGCGATATGGTGCGATGCGATGCGGGGCGATGCGATGCGTTGCGATGCGATGCGAAGCGATGCGATGCGATGCGATGCGTTGCGATGCGATGCGATGCGAAGCGATGCGATGCGATGCAATGCGATGCGTCGCGATGCGATGCGATGCGATGCGATGCGATGCGTCGCGATGCGATGCGATGCGATGCGTTCCGATGCGATATGGTGCGATGCGATGCGGGGCAATGCAATGCGATGCGATGCGATGCGATGCGATGCGAAGCGATGCGGTGCGATTAGATGCGATGCGATGCGTTGCGATGCGATGCGATGCGATGCGATGCGATGCGATGCGATTAGATGCGATGCGATGCGTTCCGATGCGATATGGTGCGATGCGATGCGGGGCGATGCGATGCGTTGCGATGCGATGCGAAGCGATGCGATGCGATGCGATGCGTTGCGATGCGATGCGATGCGAAGCGATGCGATGCGATGCAATGCGATGCGTCGCGATGCGATGCGATGCGATGCGATGCGATGCGTTGCGATGCGATGCGATGCGATGCGATGCGATGCGATGCGATGCGATGCGATTAGATGCGATATGGTGCGATGCGATGCGGGGCGATGCGATGCGTTGCGTCGCGATGCGATGCGATGCGATGCGTTCCGATGCGATATGGTGCGATGCGATGCGGGGCGATGCAATGCGTTGCGATGCGATGCGATGCGATGTGATGCGATGCGATGCGATGCGGTGCGATGCGATGCGATGCGATGCGATGCGATGCGTCGCGATGCGATGCGATGCGATGCGTTCCGATGCGATATGGTGCGATGCGGTGCGGGGCGATGCGATGCGATGCGATGCGATGCGATGCGATTAGATGCGATTCGATGCGATGCGATTAGATGCGATGCGATGCGTTGCGATGCGATGCGATGCAATGCGATGCGATGCGATGCGATGCGATGCGATGCGATGCGATGCGTCGCGATGCGATGCGATGCGATGCGTTCCGATGCGATATGGTGCGATGCGATGCGGGGCGATGCAATGCGTTGCGATGCGATGCGATGCGATGCGATGCAATGCGATGCGATGCGATGCGATGCGATGCGATGCGATGCGATGCGATGCGATGCGATTAGATGCGATTCGATGCGATGCGATTAGATGCGATGCGATGCGTTGCGATGCGATGCGATGCAATGCGATGCGATGCGATGCGATGCGATGCGATGCGATGCGTCGCGATGCGATGCGATGCGATGCGTTCCGATGCGATATGGTGCGATGCGATGCGTCGCGATGCGATGCGATGCGATGCGATTAGATGCGATGCGATGCGTTGCGATGCGATGCGATGCGATGCGATTCGATTAGATGCGATGCGATGCGTTGCGATGCGATGCGTTGCGATGCGATGCGATGCGATTAGATGCGATGCGAAGCGATGCGATGCGAAGCGATGCGATGCAATGCGATGCGTTGCGATGCGATGCGATGTGATGCGAAGCGATGCGATGCAATGCGATGCGTTGCGATGCGATGCGGTGTGATGCGATGCGATTAGATGCGATGCGATGCGTTGCGATGCGATGCGATGCGATGCGATTCGATTAGATGCGATGCGATGCGTTGCGATGCGATGCGTTGCGATGCGATGCGATGCGATTAGATGCGATGCGAAGCGATGCGATGCGAAGCGATGCGATGCAATGCGATGCGTTGCGATGCGATGCGATGTGATGCGAAGCGATGCGATGCAATGCGATGCGTTGCGATGCGATGCGGTGTGATGCGATGCTATACGACGCGATGCGATGCGATGCGGTGCGGTGCGATGTGATGCGATGCGATGCGATGCGATGCGATGCGATGCGATTCGATTAGATGCGAAGCGATGCGATGCAATGCGATGCGTTGCGATGCGATGCGGTGTGATGCGATGCTATACGACGCGATGCGATGCAATGCGATGCGTTGCGATGCGATGCGATGTGATGCGATGCTATACGACGCGATGCGATGCGATGCGGTGCGGTGCGATGTGATGCGATGCGATGCGATGCGATGCGATGCGATGCGATTCGATTAGATGCGATGCGATGCGATGCGAAGCGATGCGATGCGAAGCGATGCGATGCAATGCGATGCGTTGCGATGCGATGCGATGTGATGCGATGCTATACGACGCGATGCGATGCGATGCGGTGCGATGCAATGCGATGCGATGCGATGCGTTGCGATGCGATGCGATGCGATGCGATGCGATGCGATGCGATGCGATTAGATGCGATGCGATGCGATGCGATGCGATGCGATTCGATTAGATGCGATGCGATGCGATGCGAAGCGATGCGATGCGAAGCGATGCGATGCAATGCGATGCGTTGCGATGCGATGCGATGTGATGCGATGCTATACGACGCGATGCAATGCGATGCGATGCGATGCAATGCGATGCGATGCGATGCGTTGCGATGCGATGCGATGCGATGCGATGCGATGCGATGCGATGCGATTAGATGCGATGCGATGCGTTGCGATGCGATGCGATGCAATGCGATGTGATGCGATGCTATACGACGCGATGCGATGCGATGCGATGCGATGCGATGCGATGAGATGCGATGCGATGCGGTGCGGTGCGATGTAATGCGATGCGATGCGATGCGATGCGATGCGAAGCGATGCGATGCGAAGCGATGCGATGCAATGCGATGCGTTGCGATGCGATGCGATGTGATGCGAAGCGATGCGATGCAATGCGATGCGTTGCGATGCGATGCGATGTGATGCGATGCTATACGACGCGATGCGATGCGATGCGGTGCGGTGCGATGTGATGCGATGCGATGCGATGCGATGCGATGCGAAGCGATGCGATGCGAAGCGATGCGATGCAATGCGATGCGTTGCGATGCGATGCGATGTGATGCGATGCTATACGACGCGATGCGTTGCGATGCGATGCGATGTGATGCGATGCGTTGCGATACGATGCGATGCGATGCGATGCGATGCGATGCGATGCGATGCGATTAGATGCGATGCGATGCGATGCAATGCGATGCGATTAGATGCGATGCGATGCGTTGCGATGCGATGCGATGCAATGCGATGTGATGCGATGCTATACGACGCGATGCGATGCGATGCGATGCGATGCGATGCGATGAGATGCGATGCGATGCGGTGCGGTGCGATGTAATGCGATGCGATGCGATGCGATGCGATGCGAAGCGATGCGATGCGAAGCGATGCGATGCAATGCGATGCGTTGCGATGCGATGCGATGTGATGCGAAGCGATGCGATGCAATGCGATGCGTTGCGATGCGATGCGATGTGATGCGATGCTATACGACGCGATGCGATGCGATGCGGTGCGGTGCGATGTGATGCGATGCGATGCGATGCGATGCGATGCGAAGCGATGCGATGCGAAGCGATGCGATGCAATGCGATGCGTTGCGATGCGATGCGATGTGATGCGATGCTATACGACGCGATGCGATGCGATGCGATGCGATGCGATGCGATGCGATGAGATGCGATGCGATGCGATGCGATGCGTTGCGATGCGATGCGATGTGATGCGATGCGTTGCGATACGATGCGATGCGATGCGATGCGATGCGATGCGATGCGATGCAATGCGATGCGATGCGATGCGATGCGATGCAATGGGATGGGATGGGATGGGATGGGATGAGATGGGATGGGATGGGATGGGATGCGTTGCGATGCGATGCGGTGCGATGCGATGCGATGCGATGCGATGCGATGCGATGCGATGCGAAGCGATGCGATGCGATGCGATGCGTTGAGATGCGATGCGATGCGATGCGATGCGCTGCGATACGATGCGATGCGATGCGGTGCGATGCGATGCGCTGCGATACGATGCGATGCGATGCGGTGCGATGCGATGCGATGCGATGCGATGCGATGCGTTGCGATGCTATGCGATGCGATGCGATGCGATGCGATTAGATGCGATGCGATGCGTTGCGATGCGATGCGATGCAATGCGATCCGATGCGATGCGATGCGATGCGATGCAATGCGATGCGCTGCGATGCGATGCGATGCGATGCGATGCGATGCGATGCGTTGCGATGCGATGCGATGCGATGCGATGCGATTAGATGCGATGCGATGCGATGCAATGCGATGCGATGCGATGCGATGCGATGCAATGCGTTGCGATGCGATGCGATGCAATGCGATGCGATGCGATGCAATGCGATGCGATGCGATGCGTTGCGATGCGATTCGGTGCGATGCAATGCGATGCGTTGCGATGCGATGGGATGCGATGCGATGCGTTGCGATGCGATGCGTTGCGATGCGATTCGGTGCGATGCGATGCGATGCGATGCGATACGATGCGATACGATGAGATGCGATGCGATGCGATACGATGAGATGCGTTGCGATGCGATACGATGAGATGCGATGCGATAAGATGCGATGGGCTGCGATGCGATGCGATGCGATGCAATGCGCTGAAATGCGATGCGATGGGATACGATGCGATGCGATGCAATGCGTTGGGATGCGATATGTTGCAATGCGTCGCGATGCGATGCAATGCGATGCGATGCGATGCGATGCGTTGCAATGCGATGCGATGCTTTGCGATGCGATGCGTTGCGATACGATGCGATGCGATGCGATGCAATGCGTTGCGATGCGATGGGATGCGATGCGATGCGATGAAATGCGTTGGGATGCGATATGTTGCGATGCGATGCGATGCGATGCGATGCAATGCGTTGGGATGCGATATGTTGCGATGCGTCGCGTTGCGATGCGATGCGATGCGATGCGATGCGTTGCGATGCGATGCAATGCGTTGTTATGCAATGCGAAGCGATGCGAAGCGATGCGATGCGATGCGATACGATGTGATGCGATGCGATAAGATGCGATGAGATGCGATGAGATGCAATGCGAAGCGGTGCGATGCGATGCGATGCGAAGCGATGCGAAGCGTTGCGATGCGATGCGATACGATGAGATGCGATGCGAAGCGATGCGAAGCGTTGCGATGCGATGCGATACGATGAGATGCGATGCGATAAGATGCGATGAGATGCGATGCGATGCAATGCGAAGCGATGCGATACGTTGCGATACAATGCGATGCGATGGGATGCGATGCGATGCGTTTTGATACAATGCGATGCGATGGGATGCGATGCGATGCGTTGCGATCCGATGCGATGCGATGCGATGCGATGCGATGCGATGCGTTGGGATGCGATGCGATGCGTTGAAATGCGATGCGATGCGATGCGATGCGATGCGTTGCGATCCGATGCGATGCGATGCGATGCGATGCGATGGGATGCGATGCGATGCGATGCGATGCGATGCGATTCGGTGCGATGCGATGCGTTGCGATGCGATGCGATGCGAAGCGATGCGATGCGGTGCGATACGATGCGATTCGATGCGATGCGATGCGATGCGATGCGATGGGATGCGATGCAATGCGATGCGATGCGATGCGATGCGATGCGATTCGGTGCGATGCGATGCGATGCGATGCGATGCGTTGCGATGCGATGGGATGCGATGCGTTGCGATTCGGTGCGATGCGATGCAATGCTTTGAAATGCGATGCGATGCGATGCAATGCGATGCGTTGCGATGCGATGCGATGCGATTCGGTGCGATGCGATGCGATGCGATGCGATGCGTTGCGATGCGATGGGATGCGATGCGATGCGATGCAATGCGGTAAGATGCGATGGGCTGCGATGCGATGCGATGCGATGCAATGCGATGAAATGCGTTGCGATGCGAAGAGATGCAATGCGATGGGATGCGATGCGATGCGTTGCAATGCGATCCGATGCGATGCGATGCGATGCGTTGCGATGCGATGCGATGCGTTGCGATTCGGTGCGATGCGATGCAATGCTTTGAAATGCGATGCGATGCGATGCGATGCGATGCGATGCGATGCGATACGATGAGATGCGATGCGATGCGATACGATGAGATGCGTTGCGATGCGATACGATGAGATGCGATGCGATAAGATGCGATCGGCTGCGATGCGATGCGATGCGATGCAATGCGATGAAATGCTATGCGACGCGATGCGATGCGATGCGATGCAATGCTTTGAAATGCGATGCGATGCAATGCGAAGCGATGCGATGCGATGCGATGCGATGCGATGCGTTGCGATCCGATGCGATGCGATGCGATGCAATGCGATGCGATGCGTTGCGATGCGATGCGATGCGTTGCGATGCGATTCGAAGCGATTCGATACGTTGCGATAAAATGCGATGCGATGGGATGCGATGCGATGCGTTGCGATCCGATGCGATGCGATGCGATGCGTTGGGATGCGATGCGATGCGTTGAAATGGGATGCGAAGAGGTGCGATGCGATGCCATGCGATGCGATGCCATGCGATGCGTTGGGATGCGATGCGATGCGTTGAAATGGGATGCGAAGAGGTGCGATGCGATGCGATGCGATGCGATGCGATGCGTTGCGATGCGATTCGGTGCGATGCAATGCGATGCGTTGCGATGCGATGGGATGCGATGCGATGCGTTGCGATGCGATGCGTTGCGATGCGATTCGGTGCGATGCGATGCGATGCGATGCGATGCGATGCGATACGATTAGATGCGATGCGATGCGATACAATGAGATGCGTTGCGTTGCGATACGATGAGATGCGATGCGATAAGATGCGATGGGCTGCGATGCGATGCGATGCGATGCGTTGGGATGCGATATGTTGCGATGCGTCGCGATGCGATGCAATGCGATGCGATGCGATGCGATGCGTTGCAATGCGATGCGATGCTTTGCGATGCGATGCGTTGCGATACGATGCGATGCGATGCGATGCAATGCGTTGCGATGCGATGGGATGCGATGCGATGCGATGAAATGCGTTGGGATGCGATATGTTGCGATGCGATGCGATGCGATGCAATGCGTTGGGATGCGATATATTGCGATGCGTCGCGTTGCGATGCGATGCGATGCGATGCGATGCGATGCGATGCGTTGCGATGCGATGCAATGCGTTGTTATGCAATGCGAAGCGATGCGAAGCGATGCGATGCGATGCGATGCGATGCGATGCGATGAGATGCGATGCAAAGCAGTACGATAAGACGCGATGAGATCCGATGCGAAGCGGTACGACGCGATGCGAGGCGATGCGATCCGTTGCGATGCGATGCGATGCGATGCGAGGCGATACGATGCGATGCAATGCGTTGCAATGCGATGCGATGCGATGCGATGCGATACGATGAGATGCGATGCGATGCGATGCAATGCGATGCGATTAGATGCGATGCGATGCGAGGCGATGCGATCCGTTGCGATGCGATGCGATGCGATGCGAGGCGATACGATGCGATGCAATGCGTTGCAATGCGATGCGATGCGATGCGATGCGATGCGATTAGATGCGATGCGATGCGATGCAATGCGATGCGATTAGATGCGATGCGATGCGTTGCGATGCGATGCGATGCAATGCGATGTGATGCGATGCTATACGACGCGATGCGATGCGATGCGATGCGATGCGATGCGATGAGATGCGATGCGATGCGGTGCGGTGCGATGTAATGCGATGCGATGCGATGCGATGCGATGCGAAGCGATGCGATGCGAAGCGATGCGATGCAATGCGATGCGTTGCGATGCGATGCGATGTGATGCGAAGCAATGCGATGCAATGCGATGCGTTGCGATGCGATGCGATGTGATGCGATGCTATACGACGCGATGCGATGCGATGCGGTGCGGTGCGATGTGATGCGATGCGATGCGATGCGATGCGATGCGAAGCGATGCGATGCGAAGCGATGCGATGCAATGCGATGCGTTGCGATGCGATGCGATGTGATGCGATGCTATACGACGCGATGCGATGCGATGCGATGCGATGCGATGCGATGCGATGAGATGCGATGCGATGCGATGCGATGCGTTGCGATGCGATGCGATGTGATGCGATGCGTTGCGATACGATGCGATGCGATGCGATGCGATGCGATGCGATGCGATGCGATGCGATGCGATGCGATGCGATGCGATTAGATGCGATGCGATGCGATGCAATGCGATGCGATTAGATGCGATGCGATGCGTTGCGATGCGATGCGATGCAATGCGATGTGATGCGATGCTATACGACGCGATGCGATGCGATGCGATGCGATGCGATGCGATGAGATGCGATGCGATGCGGTGCGGTGCGATGTAATGCGATGCGATGCGATGCGATGCGATGCGAAGCGATGCGATGCGAAGCGATGCGATGCAATGCGATGCGTTGCGATGCGATGCGATGTGATGCGAAGCGATGCGATGCAATGCGATGCGTTGCGATGCGATGCGATGTGATGCGATGCTATACGACGCGATGCGATGCGATGCGGTGCGGTGCGATGTGATGCGATGCGATGCGATGCGATGTGATGCGATGCGTTGCGATACGATGCAATGCGATGCGATGCGATGCGATGCGATGCGATGCAATGCGATGCGATGCGATGCGATGCGATGCAATGGGATGGGATGGGATGGGATGGGATGAGATGGGATGGGATGGGATGGGATGCGTTGCGATGCGATGCGGTGCGATGCGATGCGATGCGATGCGATGCGATGCGATGCGATGCGAAGCGATGCGATGCGATGCGATGCGTTGAGATGCGATGCGATGCGATGCGATGCGCTGCGATACGATGCGATGCGATGCGGTGCGATGCGATGCGCTGCGATACGATGCGATGCGATGCGGTGCGATGCGATGCGATGCGATGCGATGCGATGCGTTGCGATGCGATGCGATGCGATGCGATGCGATGCGATTAGATGCGATGCGATGCGTTGCGATGCGATGCGATGCAATGCGATCCGATGCGATGCGATGCGATGCGATGCAATGCGATGCGCTGCGATGCGATGCGATGCGATGCGATGCGATGCGATGCGTTGCGATGCGATGCGATGCGATGCGATGCGATGCGATTAGATGCGATGCGATGCGATGCAATGCGATGCGATGCGATGCGATGCGATGCAATGCGTTGCGATGCGATGCGATGCAATGCGATGCGATGCGATGCGATGCGATGCGATGCGATGCAATGCGATGCGATGCGATGCGATGCGATGCGATGCAATGCGATGCGTTGCGATGCGATGCGATGCGATTAGATGCGATGCGATTAGATGCGATGCGATTAGATGCGATGCGATGCCATGCGATGCGATGCGATGCGGTGCGATGCGATGCGATGCGATGCGTCGCGATGCGATGCGATGCGATGCGTTCCGATGCGATGCGATGCGATGCGTTGCAATGCGATGCGATGCGATGCGATGCGATACGATGAGATGCGATGCGATGCGTTGCAATGCCATGCGATGCGATGCGATGCGTTCCGATGCGATGCGATGCAATGCGTTGCAATGCGATGCGATGCGATGCGATGCGATACGATGAGATGCGATGCGATGCGATGCAATGCGATGCGATTAGATGCGATGCGATGCGAGGCGATGCGATCCGTTGCGATGCGATGCGATGCGATGCGAGGCGATACGATGCGATGCAATGCGTTGCAATGCGATGCGATGCGATGCGATGCGATGCGATTAGATGCGATGCGATGCGATGCAATGCGATGCGATTAGATGCGATGCGATGCGTTGCGATGCGATGCGATGCAATGCGATGTGATGCGATGCTATACGACGCGATGCGATGCGATGCGATGCGATGCGATGCGATGAGATGCGATGCGATGCGGTGCGGTGCGATGTAATGCGATGCGATGCGATGCGATGCGATGCGAAGCGATGCGATGCGAAGCGATGCGATGCAATGCGATGCGTTGCGATGCGATGCGATGTGATGCGAAGCAATGCGATGCAATGCGATGCGTTGCGATGCGATGCGATGTGATGCGATGCTATACGACGCGATGCGATGCGATGCGGTGCGGTGCGATGTGATGCGATGCGATGCGATGCGAAGCGATGCGATGCGAAGCGATGCGATGCAATGCGATGCGTTGCGATGCGATGCGATGTGATGCGATGCTATACGACGCGATGCGATGCGATGCGATGCGATGCGATGCGATGCGATGAGATGCGATGCGATGCGATGCGATGCGTTGCGATGCGATGCGATGTGATGCGATGCGTTGCGATACGATGCGATGCGATGCGATGCGATGCGATGCGATGCGATGCGATGCGATGCGATGCGATGCGATGCGATTAGATGCGATGCGATGCGATGCAATGCGATGCGATTAGATGCGATGCGATGCGTTGCGATGCGATGCGATGCAATGCGATGTGATGCGATGCTATACGACGCGATGCGATGCGATGCGATGCGATGCGATGCGATGAGATGCGATGCGATGCGGTGCGGTGCGATGTAATGCGATGCGATGCGATGCGATGCGATGCGAAGCGATGCGATGCGAAGCGATGCGATGCAATGCGATGCGTTGCGATGCGATGCGATGTGATGCGAAGCGATGCGATGCAATGCGATGCGTTGCGATGCGATGCGATGTGATGCGATGCTATACGACGCGATGCGATGCGATGCGGTGCGGTGCGATGTGATGCGATGCGATGCGATGCGATGTGATGCGATGCGTTGCGATACGATGCAATGCGATGCGATGCGATGCGATGCGATGCGATGCAATGCGATGCGATGCGATGCGATGCGATGCAATGGGATGGGATGGGATGGGATGGGATGAGATGGGATGGGATGGGATGGGATGCGTTGCGATGCGATGCGGTGCGATGCGATGCGATGCGATGCGATGCGATGCGATGCGATGCGAAGCGATGCGATGCGATGCGATGCGTTGAGATGCGATGCGATGCGATGCGATGCGCTGCGATACGATGCGATGCGATGCGGTGCGATGCGATGCGCTGCGATACGATGCGATGCGATGCGGTGCGATGCGATGCGATGCGATGCGATGCGATGCGTTGCGATGCGATGCGATGCGATGCGATGCGATGCGATTAGATGCGATGCGATGCGTTGCGATGCGATGCGATGCAATGCGATCCGATGCGATGCGATGCGATGCGATGCAATGCGATGCGCTGCGATGCGATGCGATGCGATGCGATGCGATGCGATGCGTTGCGATGCGATGCGATGCGATGCGATGCGATGCGATTAGATGCGATGCGATGCGATGCAATGCGATGCGATGCGATGCGATGCGATGCAATGCGTTGCGATGCGATGCGATGCAATGCGATGCGATGCGATGCGATGCGATGCGATGCGATGCAATGCGATGCGATGCGATGCGATGCGATGCGATGCGATTAGATGCGATGCGATGCGTTGCGATGCGATGCGATGCAATGCGATGCGTTGCGATGCGATGCGATGCGATTAGATGCGATGCGATTAGATGCGATGCGATTAGATGCGATGCGATGCCATGCGATGCGATGCGATGCGGTGCGATGCGATGCGATGCGATGCGTCGCGATGCGATGCGATGCGATGCGTTCCGATGCGATATGGTGCGATGCGATGCGGGGCAATGCAATGCGATGCGATGCGATGCGATGCGAAGCGATGCGATGCGATGCGTCGCGATGCGATGCGATGCGATGCGTCGCGATGCGTTGCGATGCGATGCGATGCGATGCGATTAGATGCGATGCGATTCGTTGCGATGCGTTGCGATGCGATGCGATGCGATGCGATTAGATGCGATGCGATGCGTTGCGATGCGATGCGTTGCGATGCGATGCGATGCGATGCGTTCCGATGCGATATGGTGCGATGCGATGCGGGGCAATGCAATGCGATGCGATGCGATGCGATGCGATGCGAAGCGATGCGATGCGATGCGTCGCGATGCGATGCGATGCGATGCGTCGCGATGCGTTGCGATGCGATGCGATGCGATGCGATTAGATGCGATGCGATGCGATGCAATGCGATGCGATTAGATGCGATGCGATGCGTTGCGATGCGATGCGATGCAATGCGATGTGATGCGATGCTATACGACGCGATGCGATGCGATGCGATGCGATGCGATGCGATGAGATGCGATGCGATGCGGTGCGGTGCGATGTAATGCGATGCGATGCGATGCGATGCGATGCGAAGCGATGCGATGCGAAGCGATGCGATGCAATGCGATGCGTTGCGATGCGATGCGATGTGATGCGAAGCAAATGCGATGCAATGCGATGCGTTGCGATGCGATGCGATGTGATGCGATGCTATACGACGCGATGCGATGCGATGCGGTGCAGTGCGATGTGATGCGATGCGATGCGATGCGATGCGATGCGAAGCGATGCGATGCGAAGCGATGCGATGCAATGCGATGCGTTGCGATGCGATGCGATGTGATGCGATGCTATACGACGCGATGCGATGCGATGCGATGCGATGCGATGCGATGCGATGAGATGCGATGCGATGCGATGCGATGCGTTGCGATGCGATGCGATGTGATGCGATGCGTTGCGATACGATGCGATGCGATGCGATGCGATGCGATGCGATGCGATGCGATGCGATGCGATGCGATGCGATGCGATTAGATGCGATGCGATGCGATGCAATGCGATGCGATTAGATGCGATGCGATGCGTTGCGATGCGATGCGATGCAATGCGATGTGATGCGATGCTATACGACGCGATGCGATGCGATGCGATGCGATGCGATGCGATGAGATGCGATGCGATGCGGTGCGGTGCGATGTAATGCGATGCGATGCGATGCGATGCGATGCGAAGCGATGCGATGCGAAGCGATGCGATGCAATGCGATGCGTTGCGATGCGATGCGATGTGATGCGAAGCGATGCGATGCAATGCGATGCGTTGCGATGCGATGCGATGTGATGCGATGCTATACGACGCGATGCGATGCGATGCGGTGCGGTGCGATGTGATGCGATGCGATGCGATGCGATGCGATGCGAAGCGATGCGATGCGAAGCGATGCGATGCAATGCGATGCGTTGCGATGCGATGCGATGTGATGCGATGCTATACGACGCGATGCGATGCGATGCGATGCGATGCGATGCGATGCGATGAGATGCGATGCGATGCGATGCGATGCGTTGCGATGCGATGCGATGTGATGCGATGCGTTGCGATACGATGCGATGCGATGCGATGCGATGCGATGCGATGCGATGCAATGCGATGCGATGCGATGCGATGCGATGCAATGGGATGGGATGGGATGGGATGGGATGAGATGGGATGGGATGGGATGGGATGCGTTGCGATGCGGTGCGATGCGATGCGATGCGATGCGATGCGATGCGATGCGATGCGAAGCGATGCGATGCGATGCGATGCGTTGAGATGCGATGCGATGCGATGCGATGCGCTGCGATACGATGCGATGCGATGCGGTGCGATGCGATGCGCTGCGATACGATGCGATGCGATGCGGTGCGATGCGATGCGATGCGATGCGATGCGATGCGATGCGTTGCGATGCGATGCGATGCGATGCGATGCGATGCGATTAGATGCGATGCGATGCGTTGCGATGCGATGCGATGCAATGCGATCCGATGCGATGCGATGCGATGCGATGCAATGCGATGCGCTGCGATGCGATGCGATGCGATGCGATGCGATGCGATGCGTTGCGATGCGATGCGATGCGATGCGATGCGATGCGATTAGATGCGATGCGATGCGATGCAATGCGATGCGATGCGATGCGATGCGATGCAATGCGTTGCGATGCGATGCGATGCAATGCGATGCGATGCGATGCGATGCGATGCGATGCGATGCAATGCGATGCGATGCGATGCGATGCGATGCGATGCGATTAGATGCGATGCGATGCGTTGCGATGCGATGCGATGCAATGCGATGCGTTGCGATGCGATGCGATGCGATTAGATGCGATGCGATTAGATGCGTTGCGATGCCATGCGATGCGATGCGATGCGATGCGATGCGATGCGATGCGATGCGATGCGATGCGATGCGTTCCGATGCGATATGGTGCGATGCGATGCGGGGCAATGCAATGCGATGCGATGCGATGCGATGCGAAGCGATGCGATGCGATGCGTCGCGATGCGATGCGATGCAATGCGTCGCGATGCGTTGCGATGCGATGCGATGCGATGCGATTAGATGCGATGCGATTCGTTGCGATGCGTTGCGATGCGATGCGATGCGATGCGATTAGATGCGATGCGATGCGTTGCGATGCGATGCGTTGCGATGCGATGCGATGCGATGCGATTAGATGCGATGCGATGCGTTGCGATGCGATGCGATGCGATGCGATGCGATGCGATGCGATTAGATGCGATGCGATGCGTTCCGATGCGATATGGTGCGATGCGATGCGGGGCGATGCGATGCGTTGCGATGCGATGCGAAGCGATGCGATGCGATGCGATATGGTGCGATGCGATGCGTCGCGATGCGATGCGATGCGATGCGTTCCGATGCGATATGGTGCGATGCGATGCGGGGCAATGCAATGCGATGCGATGCGATGCGATGCGATGCGAAGCGATGCGATGCGATGCGTCGCGATGCGATGCGATGCGATGCGTCGCGATGCGTTGCGATGCGATGCGATGCGATGCAATTAGATGCGATGCGATTCGTTGCGATGCGTTGCGATGCGATGCGATGCGATGCGATTAGATGCGATGCGATGCGTTGCGATGCGATGCGTTGCGATGCGATGCGATGCGGTGCGATTAGATGCGATGCGATGCGTTGCGATGCGATGCGATGCGATGCGATGCGATGCGATGCGATTAGATGCGATGCGATGCGTTCCGATGCGATATGGTGCGATGCGATGCGGGGCGATGCGATGCGTTGCGATGCGATGCGAAGCGATGCGATGCGATGCGATGCGTTGCGATGCGATGCGATGCGAAGCGATGCGATGCGATGCAATGCGATGCGATTAGATGCGATGCGATGCGATGCAATGCGATGCAATGCGTTGCGATGCGATGCGATGCAATGCGATGCGATGCGATGCGATGCGATGCGATGCGATGCAATGCGATGCGATGCGATGCGATGCGATGCGATGCGATTAGATGCGATGCGATGCGTTGCGATGCGATGCGATGCAATGCGATGCGTTGCGATGCGATGCGATGCGATTAGATGCGATGCGATTAGATGCGATGCGATGCCATGCGATGCGATGCGATGCGATGCGATGCGATGCGATGCGATGCGTCGCGATGCGATGCGATGCGATGCGTTCCGATGCGATATGGTGCGATGCGATGCGGGGCAATGCAATGCGATGCGATGCGATGCGATGCGAAGCGATGCGATGCGATGCGTCGCGATGCGATGCGATGCGATGCGTCGCGATGCGTTGCGATGCGATGCGATGCGATGCGATTAGATGCGATGCGATTCGTTGCGATGCGTTGCGATGCGATGCGATGCGATGCGTTGCGATGCGATGCGATGCGATGCGATTAGATGCGATGCGATGCGTTGCGATGCGATGCGTTGCGATGCGATGCGATGCGATGCGATTAGATGCGATGCGATGCGATGCAATGCGATGCGTCGCGATGCGATGCGATGCGATGCGATGCGATGCGTTGCGATGCGATGCGATGCGAAGCGATGCGATGCGATGCGATGCGATGCAATGCGATGCGTCGCGATGCGATGCGATGCGATGCGATGCGATGCGTCGCGATGCGATGCGATGCGATGCGTTCCGATGCGATATGGTGCGATGCGATGCGGGGCAATGCAATGCGATGCGATGCGATGCGATGCGATGCGAAGCGATGCGATGCGATGCGTCGCGATGCGATGCGATGCGATGCGTCGCGATGCGTTGCGATGCGATGCGATGCGATGCGATTAGATGCGATGCGATTCGTTGCGATGCGTTGCGATGCGATGCGATGCGATGCGATTAGATGCGATGCGATGCGTTGCGATGCGATGCGTTGCGATGCGATGCGATGCGGTGCGATTAGATGCGATGCGATGCGTTGCGATGCGATGCGATGCGATGCGATGCGATGCGATGCGATTAGATGCGATGCGATGCGTTCCGATGCGATATGGTGCGATGCGATGCGGGGCGATGCGATGCGTTGCGATGCGATGCGAAGCGATGCGATGCGATGCGATGCGTTGCGATGCGATGCGATTAGATGCGATATGGTGCGATGCGATGCGGGGCGATGCGATGCGTTGCGTCGCGATGCGATGCGATGCGATGCGTTCCGATGCGATATGGTGCGATGCGATGCGGGGCGATGCAATGCGTTGCGATGCGATGCGATGCGATGTGATGCGATGCGATGCGATGCGGTGCGATGCGATGCGATGCGATGCGATGCGATGCGATGCGTCGCGATGCGATGCGATGCGATGCGTTCCGATGCGATATGGTGCGATGCGGTGCGGGGCGATGCGATGCGATGCGATGCGATGCGATGCGATTAGATGCGATTCGATGCGATGCGATTAGATGCGATGCGATGCGTTGCGATGCGATGCGATGCAATGCGATGCGATGCGATGCGATGCGATGCGATGCGATGCGATGCGTCGCGATGCGATGCGATGCGATGCGTTCCGATGCGATATGGTGCGATGCGATGCGGGGCGATGCAATGCGTTGCGATGCGATGCGATGCGATGTGATGCGATGCGATGCGATGCGATGCGAAGCGATGCGATGCGATGCGTCGCGATGCGATGCGATGCGATGCGATTAGATGCGATGCGATGCGTTGCGATGCGATGCGATGCGATGCGATTAGATGCGATGCGATGCGTTGCGATGCGATGCGATGCGATGCGATGCGATGCGATGCGATTAGATGCGATGCGATGCGTTCCGATGCGATATGGTGCGATGCGATGCGGGGCGATGCGATGCGTTGCGATGCGATGCGAAGCGATGCGATGCGATGCGATGCGTTGCGATGCGATGCGATGCGAAGCGATGCGATGCGATGCAATGCGATGCGTCGCGATGCGATGCGATGCGATGCGATGCGATGCGTCGCGATGCGATGCGATGCGATGCGTTCCGATGCGATATGGTGCGATGCGATGCGGAGCAATGCAATGCGATGCGATGCGATGCGATGCGATGCGAAGCGATGCGATGCGATGCGTCGCGATGCGATGCGATGCGATGCGTCGCGATGCGTTGCGATGCGATTAGATGCGATGCGATTCGTTGCGATGCGTTGCGATGCGATGCGATGCGATGCGATTAGATGCGATGCGATGCGTTGCGATGCGATGCGTTGCGATGCGATGCGATGCGGTGCGATTAGATGCGATGCGATGCGTTGCGATGCGATGCGATGCGATGCGATGCGATGCGATGCGATTAGATGCGATGCGATGCGTTCCGATGCGATATGGTGCGATGCGATGCGGGGCGATGCGATGCGTTGCGATGCGATGCGAAGCGATGCGATGCCATGCGATGCGTTGCGATGCGATGCGATTAGATGCGATATGGTGCGATGCGATGCGGGGCGATGCGATGCGTTGCGTCGCGATGCGATGCGTTTCGATGCGATATGGTGCGATGCGATGCGGGGCGATGCAATGCGTTGCGATGCGATGCGATGCGATGTGATGCGATGCGATGCGATGCGGTGCGATGCGATGCGATGCGATGCGATGCGATGCGATGCGTCGCGATGCGATGCGATGCGATGCGTTCCGATGCGATATGGTGCGATGCGGTGCGGGGCGATGCGATGCGATGCGATGCGATGCGATGCGATTAGATGCGATTCGATGCGATGCGATTAGATGCGATGCGATGCGTTGCGATTCGATGCGATGCAATGCGATGCGATGCGATGCGATGCGATGCGATGCGATGCGATGCGTCGCGATGCGATGCGATGCGATGCGTTCCGATGCGATATGGTGCGATGCGATGCGGGGCGATGCAATGCGTTGCGATGCGATGCGATGCGATGTGATGCGATGCGATGCGATGCGATGCGAAGCGATGCGATGCGATGCGTCGCGATGCGATGCGATGCGATGCGATTAGATGCGATGCGATGCGTTGCGATGCGATGCGATGCGATGCGATGCGATTAGATGCGATGCGATGCGTTGCGATGCGATGCGTTGCGATGCGATGCGATGCGATGCGATTAGATGCGATGCGAAGCGATGCGATGCGAAGCGATGCGATGCAATGCGATGCGTTGCGATGCGATGCGATGTGATGCGAAGCGGTGTGATGCGATGCTATACGACGCGATGCGATGCAATGCGGTGCGGTGCGATGTGATGCGATGCGATGCGATGCGATGCGATGCGAAGCGATGCGATGCGAAGCGATGCGATGCAATGCGATGCGTTGCGATGCGATGCGATGTGATGCGATGCTATACGACGCGATGCGATGCGATGCGGTGCGGTGCGATGTGATGCGATGCGATGCGATGCGATGCGATGCAATGCGATGCGATGCGATGCGATGCGATGCAATGGAATGGGATGGGATGGGATGGGATGAGATGGGATGGGATGGGATGGGATGCGTTGCGATGCGATGCGGTGCGATGCGATGCGATGCGATGCGATGCGATGCGATGCGATGCGATGCGAAGCGATGCGATGCGATGCGATGCGTTGAGATGCGATGCGATGCGATGCGATGCGCTGCGATACGATGCGATGCGATGCGGTGCGATGCGATGCGCTGCGATACGATGCGATGCGATGCGGTGCGATGCGATGCGATGCGATGCGATACGATGCGTTGCGATGCGATGCGATGCGATGCGATGCGATGCTATTAGATGCGACCCGATGCGTTGCGATGCGATGCGATGCAATGCGATGCGATGCGATGCGATGCGATGCGATGCAATGCGATGCGCTGCGATGCGATGCGATGCGATGCGATGCGATTAGATGCGATTCGATGCGATGCGATTAGATGCGATGCGATGCGTTGCGATGCGATGCGATGCAATGCGATGCGATGCGATGCGATGCGATGCGATGCGATGCGATGCGATGCGATGCGATGCGTTGCGATGCGATGCGATGCGATGCGATGCGATGCTATTAGATGCGACGCGATGCGTTGCGATGCGATGCGATGCAATGCGATGCGATGCGATGCGATGCGATGCGATGCAATGCGATGCGCTGCGATGCGATGCGATGCGATGCGATGCGATTAGATGCGATTCGATGCGATGCGATTAGATGCGATGCGATGCGTTGCGATGCGATGCGATGCAATGCGATGCGATGCGATGCGATGCGATGCGATGCGATGCGATGCGATGCGATGCGATGCGTTGCGATGCGATGCGATGCGGTGCGATGCGATGCGATTAGATGCGATGCGATGCGATGCAATGCGATGCGATGCGATGCAATGCGATGCGATGCGATGCGTTGCGATGCGATGCGATGCGATGCGATGCGATGCGATGCGATGCGATTAGATGCGATGCGATGCGATGCAATGCGATGCGATTAGATGCGATGCGATGCGTTGCGATGCGATGCGATGCAATGCGATGTGATGCGATGCTATACGACGCGATGCGATGCGATGCGATGCGATGCGATGCGATGAGATGCGATGCGATGCGGTGCGGTGCGATGTAATGCGATGCGATGCGATGCGATGCGATGCGAAGCGATGCGATGCGAAGCGATGCGATGCAATGCGATGCGTTGCGATGCGATGCGATGTGATGCGAAGCGATGCGATGCAATGCGATGCGTTGCGATGCGATGCGATGTGATGCGATGCTATACGACGCGATGCGATGCGATGCGGTGCGGTGCGATGTGATGCAATGCGATGCGATGCGATGCGATGCGAAGCGATGCGATGCGAAGCGATGCGATGCAATGCGATGCGTTGCGATGCGATGCGATGTGATGCGATGCTATACGACGCGATGCGATGCGATGCGATGCGATGCGATGCGATGCGATGAGATGCGATGCGATGCGATGCGATGCGTTGCGATGCGATGCGATGCGATGCGAAGCGATGCGATGCGAAGCGATGCGATGCAATGCGATGCGTTGCGATGCGATGCGAAGCGATGCGATGCGAAGCGATGCGATGCAATGCGATGCGTTGCGATGCGATGCGATGTGATGCGATGCTATACGACGCGATGCGATGCGATGCGATGCGATGCGATGCGATGCGATGAGATGCGATGCGATGCGATGCGATGCGTTGCGATGCGATGCGAAGCGATGCGAAGCGATGCGATGCGATGCGATACGATGTGATGCGATGCGATAAGATGCGATGAGATGCGATGAGATGCAATGCGAAGCGGTGCGATGCGATGCGATGCGAAGCGATGCGAAGCGTTGCGATGCGATGCGATACGATGAGATGCGATGCGAAGCGATGCGAAGCGTTGCGATGCGATGCGATACGATGAGATGCGATGCGATAAGATGCGATGAGATGCGATGCGATGCAATGCGAAGCGATGCGATACGTTGCGATACAATGCGATGCGATGGGATGCGATGCGATGCGTTTTGATACAATGCGATGCGATGGGATGCGATGCGATGCGTTGCGATCCGATGCGATGCGATGCGATGCGATGCGATGCGATGCGTTGGGATGCGATGCGATGCGTTGAAATGCGATGCGATGCGATGCGATGCGATGCGTTGCGATCCGATGCGATGCGATGCGATGCGATGCGATGGGATGCGATGCGATGCGATGCGATGCGATGCGATGCGATTCGGTGCGATGCGATGCGTTGCGATGCGATGCGATGCGAAGCGATGCGATGCGGTGCGATACGATGCGATTCGATGCGATGCGATGCGATGCGATGCGATGGGATGCGATGCAATGCGATGCGATGCGATGCGATGCGATGCGATTCGGTGCGATGCGATGCGATGCGATGCGATGCGTTGCGATGCGATGGGATGCGATGCGTTGCGATTCGGTGCGATGCGATGCAATGCTTTGAAATGCGATGCGATGCGATGCAATGCGATGCGTTGCGATGCGATGCGATGCGATTCGGTGCGATGCGATGCGATGCGATGCGATGCGTTGCGATGCGATGGGATGCGATGCGATGCGATGCAATGCGGTAAGATGCGATGGGCTGCGATGCGATGCGATGCGATGCAATGCGATGAAATGCGTTGCGATGCGAAGAGATGCAATGCGATGGGATGCGATGCGATGCGTTGCAATGCGATCCGATGCGATGCGATGCGATGCGTTGCGATGCGATGCGATGCGTTGCGATTCGGTGCGATGCGATGCAATGCTTTGAAATGCGATGCGATGCGATGCGATGCGATGCGATGCGATGCGATACGATGAGATGCGATGCGATGCGATACGATGAGATGCGTTGCGATGCGATACGATGAGATGCGATGCGATAAGATGCGATCGGCTGCGATGCGATGCGATGCGATGCAATGCGATGAAATGCTATGCGACGCGATGCGATGCAATGCGATGCAATGCTTTGAAATGCGATGCGATGCAATGCGAAGCGATGCGATGCGATGCGATGCGATGCGATGCGTTGCGATCCGATGCGATGCGATGCGATGCAATGCGATGCGATGCGTTGCGATGCGATGCGATGCGTTGCGATGCGATGCGAAGCGATTCGATACGTTGCGATAAAATGCGATGCGATGGGATGCGATGCGATGCGTTGCGATCCGATGCGATGCGATGCGATGCGTTGGGATGCGATGCGATGCGTTGAAATGGGATGCGAAGAGGTGCGATGCGATGCGATGCGATGCGATGCCATGCGATGCGTTGGGATGCGATGCGATGCGTTGAAATGGGATGCGAAGAGGTGCGATGCGATGCGATGCGATGCGATGCGATGCGTTGCGATGCGATTCGGTGCGATGCAATGCGATGCGTTGCGATGCGATGGGATGCGATGCGATGCGTTGCGATGCGATGCGTTGCGATGCGATTCGGTGCGATGCGATGCGATGCGATGCGATGCGATGCGATACGATTAGATGCGATGCGATGCGATACGATGAGATGCGTTGCGATGCGATACGATGAGATGCGATGCGATAAGATGCGATGGGCTGCGATGCGATGCGATGCGATGCGTTGGGATGCGATATGTTGCGATGCGTCGCGATGCGATGCAATGCGATGCGATGCGATGCGATGCGTTGCAATGCGATGCGATGCTTTGCGATGCGATGCGTTGCGATACGATGCGATGCGATGCGATGCAATGCGTTGCGATGCGATGGGATGCGATGCGATGCGATGAAATGCGTTGGGATGCGATATGTTGCGATGCGATGCGATGCGATGCAATGCGTTGGGATGCGATATATTGCGATGCGTCGCGTTGCGATGCGATGCGATGCGATGCGATGCGATGCGATGCGTTGCGATGCGATGCAATGCGTTGTTATGCAATGCGAAGCGATGCGAAGCGATGCGATGCGATGCGATGCGATGCGATGCGATGAGATGCGATGCAAAGCAGTACGATAAGACGCGATGAGATCCGATGCGAAGCGGTACGACGCGATGCGAGGCGATGCGATCCGTTGCGATGCGATGCGATGCGATGCGAGGCGATACGATGCGATGCAATGCGTTGCAATGCGATGCGATGCGATGCGATGCGATACGATGAGATGCGATGCGATGCGATGCAATGCGATGCGATTAGATGCGATGCGATGCGAGGCGATGCGATCCGTTGCGATGCGATGCGATGCGATGCGAGGCGATACGATGCGATGCAATGCGTTGCAATGCGATGCGATGCGATGCGATGCGATGCGATTAGATGCGATGCGATGCGATGCAATGCGATGCGATTAGATGCGATGCGATGCGTTGCGATGCGATGCGATGCAATGCGATGTGATGCGATGCTATACGACGCGATGCGATGCGATGCGATGCGATGCGATGCGATGAGATGCGATGCGATGCGGTGCGGTGCGATGTAATGCGATGCGATGCGATGCGATGCGATGCGAAGCGATGCGATGCGAAGCGATGCGATGCAATGCGATGCGTTGCGATGCGATGCGATGTGATGCGAAGCAATGCGATGCAATGCGATGCGTTGCGATGCGATGCGATGTGATGCGATGCTATACGACGCGATGCGATGCGATGCGGTGCGGTGCGATGTGATGCGATGCGATGCGATGCGATGCGATGCGAAGCGATGCGATGCGAAGCGATGCGATGCAATGCGATGCGTTGCGATGCGATGCGATGTGATGCGATGCTATACGACGCGATGCGATGCGATGCGATGCGATGCGATGCGATGCGATGAGATGCGATGCGATGCGATGCGATGCGTTGCGATGCGATGCGATGTGATGCGATGCGTTGCGATACGATGCGATGCGATGCGATGCGATGCGATGCGATGCGATGCGATGCGATGCGATGCGATGCGATGCGATTAGATGCGATGCGATGCGATGCAATGCGATGCGATTAGATGCGATGCGATGCGTTGCGATGCGATGCGATGCAATGCGATGTGATGCGATGCTATACGACGCGATGCGATGCGATGCGATGCGATGCGATGCGATGAGATGCGATGCGATGCGATACGATGCGATGCGATGCGGTGCGATGCGATGCGATGCGATGCGATGCGATGCGTTGCGATGCGATGCGATGCGATGCGATGCGATGCGATTAGATGCGATGCGATGCGTTGCGATGCGATGCGATGCAATGCGATCCGATGCGATGCGATGCGATGCGATGCAATGCGATGCGCTGCGATGCGATGCGATGCGATGCGATGCGATGCGATGCGTTGCGATGCGATGCGATGCGATGCGATGCGATGCGATTAGATGCGATGCGATGCGATGCAATGCGATGCGATGCGATGCGATGCGATGCAATGCGTTGCGATGCGATGCGATGCAATGCGATGCGATGCGATGCGATGCGATGCGATGCGATGCAATGCGATGCGATGCGATGCGATGCGATGCGATGCGATTAGATGCGATGCGATGCGTTGCGATGCGATGCGATGCAATGCGATGCGTTGCGATGCGATGCGATGTGATGCGAAGCAATGCGATGCAATGCGATGCGTTGCGATGCGATGCGATGTGATGCGATGCTATACGACGCGATGCGATGCGATGCGGTGCGGTGCGATGTGATGCGATGCGATGCGATGCGATGCGATGCGAAGCGATGCGATGCGAAGCGATGCGATGCAATGCGATGCGTTGCGATGCGATGCGATGTGATGCGATGCTATACGACGCGATGCGATGCGATGCGATGCGATGCGATGCGATGCGATGAGATGCGATGCGATGCGATGCGATGCGTTGCGATGCGATGCGATGTGATGCGATGCGTTGCGATACGATGCGATGCGATGCGATGCGATGCGATGCGATGCGATGCGATGCGATGCGATGCGATGCGATTAGATGCGATGCGATGCGTTGCGATGCGATGCGATGCTATGCGATGTGATGCGATGCTATACGACGCGATGCGATGCGATGCGATGCGATGAGATGCGATGCGATGCGGTGCGGTGCGATGTAATGCGATGCGATGCGATGCGATGCGATGCGAAGCGATGCGATGCGAAGCGATGCGATGCAATGCGATGCGTTGCGATGCGATGCGATGTGATGCGAAGCGATGCGATGCAATGCGATGCGTTGCGATGCGATGCGATGTGATGCGATGCTATACGACGCGATGCGATGCGATGCGGTGCGGTGCGATGTGATGCGATGCGATGCGATGCGATGCGATGCGAAGCGATGCGATGCGAAGCGATGCGATGCAATGCGATGCGTTGCGATGCGATGCGATGTGATGCGATGCTATACGACGCGATGCGATGCGATGCGATGCGATGCGATGCGATGCGATGAGATGCGATGCGATGCGATGCGATGCAATGCGATGCGATGCGATGCGATGCGATGCGATGCGATGCGATGCGATGAGATGCGATGCGATGCGATGCGATGCGTTGCGATGCGATGCGATGTGATGCGATGCGTTGCGATACGATGCGATGCGATGCGATGCGATGCGATGCGATGCGATGCGATGCGATGCGATGCGATGCGATGCGATTAGATGCGATGCGATGCGATGCAATGCGATGCGATTAGATGCGATGCGATGCGTTGCGATGCGATGCGATGCAATGCGATGTGATGCGATGCTATACGACGCGATGCGATGCGATGCGATGCGATGCGATGCGATGAGATGCGATGCGATGCGATACGATGCGATGCGATGCGGTGCGATGCGATGCGATGCGATGCGATGCGATGCGTTGCGATGCGATGCGATGCGATGCGATGCGATGCGATTAGATGCGATGCGATGCGTTGCGATGCGATGCGATCCGATGCGATGCGATGCGATGCGATGCAATGCGATGCGCTGCGATGCGATGCGATGCGATGCGATGCGATGCGATGCGTTGCGATGCGATGCGATGCGATGCGATGCGATGCGATTAGATGCGATGCGATGCGATGCAATGCGATGCGATGCGATGCGATGCGATGCAATGCGTTGCGATGCGATGCGATGCAATGCGATGCGATGCGATGCGATGCGATGCGATGCGATGCAATGCGATGCGATGCGATGCGATGCGATGCGATGCGATTAGATGCGATGCGATGCGTTGCGATGCGATGCGATGCAATGCGATGCGTTGCGATGCGATGCGATGCGATTAGATGCGATGCGATTAGATGCGATGCGATGCCATGCGATGCGATGCGATGCGATGCGATGCGATGCGATGCGATGCGTCGCGATGCGATGCGATGCGATGCGTTCCGATGCGATATGGTGCGATGCGATGCGGGGCAATGCAATGCGATGCGATGCGATGCGATGCGAAGCGATGCGATGCGATGCGTCGCGATGCGATGCGATGCGATGCGTCGCGATGCGTTGCGATGCGATGCGATGCGATGCGATTAGATGCGATGCGATTCGTTGCGATGCGTTGCGATGCGATGCGATGCGATGCGATTAGATGCGATGCGATGCGTTGCGATGCGATGCGTTGCGATGCGATGCGATGCGATGCGATTAGATGCGATGCGATGCGTTGCGATGCGATGCGATGCGATGCGATGCGATGCGATGCGATTAGATGCGATGCGATGCGTTCCGATGCGATATGGTGCGATGCGATGCGGGGCGATGCGATGCGTTGCGATGCGATGCGAAGCGATGCGATGCGATGCGATGCGTTGCGATGCGATGCGATGCGAAGCGATGCGATGCGATGCAATGCGATGCGTCGCGATGCGATGCGATGCGATGCGATGCGATGCGTCGCGATGCGATGCGATGCGATGCGTTCCGATGCGATATGGTGCGATGCGATGCGGGGCAATGCAATGCGATGCGATGCGATGCGATGCGATGCGAAGCGATGCGATGCGATGCGTCGCGATGCGATGCGATGCGATGCGTCGCGATGCGTTGCGATGCGATGCGATGCGATGCGATTAGATGCGATGCGATGCGAGGCGATGCGATCCGTTGCGATGCGATGCGATGCGATGCGAGGCGATACGATGCGATGCAATGCGTTGCAATGCGATGCGATGCGATGCGATGCGATGCGATTAGATGCGATGCGATGCGATGCAATGCGATGCGATTAGATGCGATGCGATGCGTTGCGATGCGATGCGATGCAATGCGATGTGATGCGATGCTATACGACGCGATGCGATGCGATGCGATGCGATGCGATGCGATGCGATACGATGCGATTCGATGCGATGCGATGCGATGCGATGCGATGCGGTGCGATGCGATTCGGTGCGATGCGATGCGATGCGATGCGAAGCGATGCGATGCGGTGCGATACGATGCGATTCGATGCGATGCGATGCGATGCGATGCGATGGGATGCGATGCAATGCGATGCGATGCGATGCGATGCGATGCGATTCGGTGCGATGCGATGCGATGCGATGCGATGGGTTGCGATGCGATGGGATGCGATGCGTTGCGATTCGGTGCGATGCGATGCAATGCTTTGAAATGCGATGCGATGCGATGCAATGCGATGCGTTGCGATGCGATGCGATGCGATTCGGTGCGATGCGATGCGATGCGATGCGATGCGTTGCGATGCGATGGGATGCGATGCGATGCGATGCAATGCGGTAAGATGCGATGGGCTGCGATGCGATGCGATGCGATGCAATGCGATGAAATGCGTTGCGATGCGAAGAGATGCAATGCGATGGGATGCGATGCGATGCGTTGCAATGCGATCCGATGCGATGCGATGCGATGCGTTGCGATGCGATGCGATGCGTTGCGATTCGGTGCGATGCAATGCAATGCTTTGAAATGCGATGCGATGCGATGCGATGCGATGCGATGCGATGCGATACGATGAGATGCGATGCGATGCGATACGATGAGATGCGTTGCGATGCGATACGATGAGATGCGATGCGATAAGATGCGATCGGCTGCGATGCGATGCGATGCGATGCAATGCGATGAAATGCTATGCGACGCGATGCGATGCGATGCGATGCAATGCTTTGAAATGCGATGCGATGCAATGCGAAGCGATGCGATGCGATGCGATGCGATGCGATGCGTTGCGATCCGATGCGATGCGATGCGATGCAATGCGATGCGATGCGTTGCGATGCGATGCGATGCGTTGCGATGCGATGCGAAGCGATTCGATACGTTGCGATAAAATGCGATGCGATGGGATGCGATGCGATGCGTTGCGATCCGATGCGATGCGATGCGATGCGTTGGGATGCGATGCGATGCGTTGAAATGGGATGCGAAGAGGTGCGATGCGATGCGATGCGATGCGATGCCATGCGATGCGTTGGGATGCGATGCGATGCGTTGAAATGGGATGCGAAGAGGTGCGATGCGATGCGATGCGATGCGATGCGATGCGTTGCGATGCGATTCGGTGCGATGCAATGCGATGCGTTGCGATGCGATGGGATGCGATGCGATGCGTTGCGATGCGATGCGTTGCGATGCGATTCGGTGCGATGCGATGCGATGCGATGCGATGCGATGCGATACGATTAGATGCGATGCGATGCGATACGATGAGATGCGTTGCGATGCGATACGATGAGATGCGATGCGATAAGATGCGATGGGCTGCGATGCGATGCGATGCGATGCGTTGGGATGCGATATGTTGCGATGCGTCGCGATGCGATGCAATGCGATGCGATGCGATGCGATGCGTTGCAATGCGATGCGATGCTTTGCGATGCGATGCGTTGCGATACGATGCGATGCGATGCGATGCAATGCGTTGCGATGCGATGGGATGCGATGCGATGCGATGAAATGCGTTGGGATGCGATATGTTGCGATGCGATGCGATGCGATGCAATGCGTTGGGATGCGATATATTGCGATGCGTTGCGTTGCGATGCGATGCGATGCGATGCGATGCGATGCGATGCGTTGCGATGCGATGCAATGCGTTGTTATGCAATGCGAAGCGATGCGAAGCGATGCGATGCGATGCGATGCGATGCGATGCGATGAGATGCGATGCAAAGCAGTACGATAAGACGCGATGAGATCCGATGCGAAGCGGTACGACGCGATGCGAGGCGATGCGATCCGTTGCGATGCGATGCGATGCGATGCGAGGCGATACGATGCGATGCAATGCGTTGCAATGCGATGCGATGCGATGCGATGCGATACGATGAGATGCGATGCGATGCGATTAGATGCGATGCGATGCGAGGCGATGCGATCCGTTGCGATGCGATGCGATGCGATGCGAGGCGATACGATGCGATGCAATGCGTTGCAATGCGATGCGATGCGATGCGATGCGATGCGATTAGATGCGATGCGATGCGATGCAATGCGATGCGATTAGATGCGATGCGATGCGTTGCGATGCGATGCGATGCAATGCGATGTGATGCGATGCTATACGACGCGATGCGATGCGATGCGATGCGATGCGATGCGATGAGATGCGATGCGATGCGGTGCGGTGCGATGTAATGCGATGCGATGCGATGCGATGCGATGCGAAGCGATGCGATGCGAAGCGATGCGATGCAATGCGATGCGTTGCGATGCGATGCGATGTGATGCGAAGCAATGCGATGCAATGCGATGCGTTGCGATGCGATGCGATGTGATGCGATGCTATACGACGCGATGCGATGCGATGCGGTGCGGTGCGATGTGATGCGATGCGATGCGATGCGATGCGATGCGAAGCGATGCGATGCGAAGCGATGCGATGCAATGCGATGCGTTGCGATGCGATGCGATGTGATGCGATGCTATACGACGCGATGCGATGCGATGCGATGCGATGCGATGCGATGCGATGAGATGCGATGCGATGCGATGCGATGCGTTGCGATGCGATGCGATGTGATGCGATGCGTTGCGATACGATGCGATGCGATGCGATGCGATGCGATGCGATGCGATGCGATGCGATGCGATGCGATGCGATGCGATTAGATGCGATGCGATGCGATGCAATGCGATGCGATTAGATGCGATGCGATGCGTTGCGATGCGATGCGATGCAATGCGATGTGATGCGATGCTATACGACGCGATGCGATGCGATGCGATGCGATGCGATGCGATGAGATGCGATGCGATGCGGTGCGGTGCGATGTAATGCGATGCGATGCGATGCGATGCGATGCGAAGCGATGCGATGCGAAGCGATGCGAAGCGATGCGATGCAATGCGATGCGTTGCGATGCGATGCGATGTGATGCGAAGCGATGCGATGCAATGCGATGCGTTGCGATGCGATGCGATGTGATGCGATGCTATACGACGCGATGCGATGCGATTCGGTGCGGTGCGATGTGATGCGATGCGATGCGATGCGATGCGATGCGAAGCGATGCGATGCGAAGCGATGCGATGCAATGCGATGCGTTGCGATGCGATGCGATGTGATGCGATGCTATACGACGCGATGCGATGCGATGCGATGCGATGCGATGCGATGCGATGAGATGCGATGCGATGCGATGCGATGCGTTGCGATGCGATGCGATGTGATGCGATGCGTTGCGATACGATGCAATGCGATGCGATGCGATACAATGCGATGCGATGCGGTGCGATGCGATGCGCTGCGATACGATGCGATGCGATGCGGTGCGATGCGATGCGATGCGATGCGATGCGTTGAGATGCGATGCGATGCGATGCGATGCGCTGCGATACAATGCGATGCGATGCGGTGCGATGCGATGCGCTGCGATACGATGCGATGCGATGCGGTGCGATGCGATGCGATGCGATGCAATGCGATCCGATGCGATACGATGAGATGCGATGCGATGCGATACGATGAGATGCGTTGCGATGCGATACGATGAGATGCGATGCGATAAGATGCGATGGGCTGCGATGCGATGCGATGCGATGCAATGCGCTGAAATGCGATGCGATGGGATACGATGCGATGCGATGCAATGCGTTGGGATGCGATATGTTGCAATGCGTCGCGATGCGATGCAATGCGATGCGATGCGATGCGATGCGTTGCAATGCGATGCGATGCTTTGCGATGCGATGCGTTGCGATACGATGCGATGCGATGCGATGCAATGCGTTGCGATGCGATGGGATGCGATGCGATGCGATGAAATGCGTTGGGATGCGATATGTTGCGATGCGATGCGATGCGATGCGATGCAATGCGTTGGGATGCGATATGTTGCGATGCGTCGCGTTGCGATGCGATGCGATGCGATGCGATGCGTTGCGATGCGATGCAATGCGTTGTTATGCAATGCGAAGCGATGCGAAGCGATGCGAAGCGATGCGATGCGATGCGATACGATGTGATGCGATGCGATAAGATGCGATGAGATGCGATGAGATGCAATGCGAAGCGGTGCGATGCGATGCGATGCGAAGCGATGCGAAGCGTTGCGATGCGATGCGATACGATGAGATGCGATGCGAAGCGATGCGAAGCGTTGCGATGCGATGCGATACGATGAGATGCGATGCGATAAGATGCGATGAGATGCGATGCGATGCAATGCGAAGCGATGCGATACGTTGCGATACAATGCGATGCGATGGGATGCGATGCGATGCGTTTTGATACAATGCGATGCGATGGGATGCGATGCGATGCGTTGCGATCCGATGCGATGCGATGCGATGCGATGCGATGCGATGCGTTGGGATGCGATGCGATGCGTTGAAATGCGATGCGATGCGATGCGATGCGATGCGTTGCGATCCGATGCGATGCGATGCGATGCGATGCGATGGGATGCGATGCGATGCGATGCGATGCGATGCGATGCGATTCGGTGCGATGCGATGCGTTGCGATGCGATGCGATGCGAAGCGATGCGATGCGGTGCGATACGATGCGATTCGATGCGATGCGATGCGATGCGATGCGATGGGATGCGATGCAATGCGATGCGATGCGATGCGATGCGATGCGATTCGGTGCGATGCGATGCGATGCGATGCGATGCGTTGCGATGCGATGGGATGCGATGCGTTGCGATTCGGTGCGATGCGATGCAATGCTTTGAAATGCGATGCGATGCGATGCAATGCGATGCGTTGCGATGCGATGCGATGCGATTCGGTGCGATGCGATGCGATGCGATGCGATGCGTTGCGATGCGATGGGATGCGATGCGATGCGATGCAATGCGGTAAGATGCGATGGGCTGCGATGCGATGCGATGCGATGCAATGCGATGAAATGCGTTGCGATGCGAAGAGATGCAATGCGATGGGATGCGATGCGATGCGTTGCAATGCGATCCGATGCGATGCGATGCGATGCGTTGCGATGCGATGCGATGCGTTGCGATTCGGTGCGATGCGATGCAATGCTTTGAAATGCGATGCGATGCGATGCGATGCGATGCGATGCGATGCGATACGATGAGATGCGATGCGATGCGATACGATGAGATGCGTTGCGATGCGATACGATGAGATGCGATGCGATAAGATGCGATCGGCTGCGATGCGATGCGATGCGATGCAATGCGATGAAATGCTATGCGACGCGATGCGATGCAATGCGATGCAATGCTTTGAAATGCGATGCGATGCAATGCGAAGCGATGCGATGCGATGCGATGCGATGCGATGCGTTGCGATCCGATGCGATGCGATGCGATGCAATGCGATGCGATGCGTTGCGATGCGATGCGATGCGTTGCGATGCGATGCGAAGCGATTCGATACGTTGCGATAAAATGCGATGCGATGGGATGCGATGCGATGCGTTGCGATCCGATGCGATGCGATGCGATGCGTTGGGATGCGATGCGATGCGTTGAAATGGGATGCGAAGAGGTGCGATGCGATGCGATGCGATGCGATGCCATGCGATGCGTTGGGATGCGATGCGATGCGTTGAAATGGGATGCGAAGAGGTGCGATGCGATGCGATGCGATGCGATGCGATGCGTTGCGATGCGATTCGGTGCGATGCAATGCGATGCGTTGCGATGCGATGGGATGCGATGCGATGCGTTGCGATGCGATGCGTTGCGATGCGATTCGGTGCGATGCGATGCGATGCGATGCGATGCGATGCGATACGATTAGATGCGATGCGATGCGATACGATGAGATGCGTTGCGATGCGATACGATGAGATGCGATGCGATAAGATGCGATGGGCTGCGATGCGATGCGATGCGATGCGTTGGGATGCGATATGTTGCGATGCGTCGCGATGCGATGCAATGCGATGCGATGCGATGCGATGCGTTGCAATGCGATGCGATGCTTTGCGATGCGATGCGTTGCGATACGATGCGATGCGATGCGATGCAATGCGTTGCGATGCGATGGGATGCGATGCGATGCGATGAAATGCGTTGGGATGCGATATGTTGCGATGCGATGCGATGCGATGCAATGCGTTGGGATGCGATATATTGCGATGCGTCGCGTTGCGATGCGATGCGATGCGATGCGATGCGATGCGATGCGTTGCGATGCGATGCAATGCGTTGTTATGCAATGCGAAGCGATGCGAAGCGATGCGATGCGATGCGATGCGATGCGATGCGATGAGATGCGATGCAAAGCAGTACGATAAGACGCGATGAGATCCGATGCGAAGCGGTACGACGCGATGCGAGGCGATGCGATCCGTTGCGATGCGATGCGATGCGATGCGAGGCGATACGATGCGATGCAATGCGTTGCAATGCGATGCGATGCGATGCGATGCGATACGATGAGATGCGATGCGATGCGATGCAATGCGATGCGATTAGATGCGATGCGATGCGAGGCGATGCGATCCGTTGCGATGCGATGCGATGCGATGCGAGGCGATACGATGCGATGCAATGCGTTGCAATGCGATGCGATGCGATGCGATGCGATGCGATTAGATGCGATGCGATGCGATGCAATGCGATGCGATTAGATGCGATGCGATGCGTTGCGATGCGATGCGATGCAATGCGATGTGATGCGATGCTATACGACGCGATGCGATGCGATGCGATGCGATGCGATGCGATGAGATGCGATGCGATGCGGTGCGGTGCGATGTAATGCGATGCGATGCGATGCGATGCGATGCGAAGCGATGCGATGCGAAGCGATGCGATGCAATGCGATGCGTTGCGATGCGATGCGATGTGATGCGAAGCAATGCGATGCAATGCGATGCGTTGCGATGCGATGCGATGTGATGCGATGCTATACGACGCGATGCGATGCGATGCGGTGCGGTGCGATGTGATGCGATGCGATGCGATGCGATGCGATGCGAAGCGATGCGATGCGAAGCGATGCGATGCAATGCGATGCGTTGCGATGCGATGCGATGTGATGCGATGCTATACGACGCGATGCGATGCGATGCGATGCGATGCGATGCGATGCGATGAGATGCGATGCGATGCGATGCGATGCGTTGCGATGCGATGCGATGTGATGCGATGCGTTGCGATACGATGCGATGCGATGCGATGCGATGCGATGCGATGCGATGCGATGCGATGCGATGCGATGCGATGCGATTAGATGCGATGCGATGCGATGCAATGCGATGCGATTAGATGCGATGCGATGCGTTGCGATGCGATGCGATGCAATGCGATGTGATGCGATGCTATACGACGCGATGCGATGCGATGCGATGCGATGCGATGCGATGAGATGCGATGCGATGCGATACGATGCGATGCGATGCGGTGCGATGCGATGCGATGCGATGCGATGCGATGCGTTGCGATGCGATGCGATGCGATGCGATGCGATGCGATTAGATGCGATGCGATGCGTTGCGATGCGATGCGATGCAATGCGATCCGATGCGATGCGATGCGATGCGATGCAATGCGATGCGCTGCGATGCGATGCGATGCGATGCGATGCGATGCGATGCGTTGCGATGCGATGCGATGCGATGCGATGCGATGCGATTAGATGCGATGCGATGCGATGCGATTAGATGCGATGCGATGCGATGCAATGCGATGCGATGCGATGCGATGCGATGCAATGCGTTGCGATGCGATGCGATGCAATGCGATGCGATGCGATGCGATGCGATGCGATGCGATGCAATGCGATGCGATGCGATGCGATGCGATGCGATGCGATTAGATGCGATGCGATGCGTTGCGATGCGATGCGATGCAATGCGATGCGTTGCGATGCGATGCGATGCGATTAGATGCGATGCGATTAGATGCGATGCGATGCCATGCGATGCGATGCGATGCGATGCGATGCGATGCGATGCGATGCGTCGCGATGCGATGCGATGCGATGCGTTCCGATGCGATATGGTGCGATGCGATGCGGGGCAATGCAATGCGATGCGATGCGATGCGATGCGAAGCGATGCGATGCGATGCGTCGCGATGCGATGCGATGCGATGCGTCGCGATGCGTTGCGATGCGATGCGATGCGATTAGATGCGATGCGATTCGTTGCGATGCGTTGCGATGCGATGCGATGCGATGCGATTAGATGCGATGCGATGCGTTGCGATGCGATGCGTTGCGATGCGATGCGATGCGATGCGATTAGATGCGATGCGATGCGTTCCGATGCGATATGGTGCGATGCGATGCGGGGCGATGCGATGCGTTGCGATGCGATGCGAAGCGATGCGATGCGATGCGATGCGTTGCGATGCGATGCGATGCGAAGCGATGCGATGCGATGCAATGCGATGCGTCGCGATGCGATGCGATGCGATGCGATGCGATGCGTCGCGATGCGATGCGATGCGATGCGTTGCGATGCGATGCGATGCGAAGCGATGCGATGCGATGCAATGCGATGCGTCGCGATGCGATGCGATGCGATGCGATGCGATGCGTCGCGATGCGATGCGATGCGATGCGTTCCGATGCGATATGGTGCGATGCGATGCGGGGCAATGCAATGCGATGCGATGCGATGCGATGCGATGCGAAGCGATGCGATGCGATGCGTCGCGATGCGATGCGATGCGATGCGTCGCGATGCGTTGCGATGCGATGCGATGCGATGCGATTAGATGCGATGCGATGCGAGGCGATGCGATCCGTTGCGATGCGATGCGATGCGATGCGAGGCGATACGATGCGATGCAATGCGTTGCAATGCGATGCGATGCGATGCGATGCGATGCGATTAGATGCGATGCGATGCGATGCAATGCGATGCGATTAGATGCGATGCGATGCGTTGCGATGCGATGCGATGCAATGCGATGTGATGCGATGCTATACGACGCGATGCGATGCGATGCGATGCGATGCGATGCGATGCGATGCGATGAGATGCGATGCGATGCGGTGCGGTGCGATGTAATGCGATGCGATGCGATGCGATGCGATGCGAAGCGATGCGATGCGAAGCGATGCGATGCAATGCGATGCGTTGCGATGCGATGCGATGTGATGCGAAGCAATGCGATGCAATGCGATGCGTTGCGATGCGATGCGATGTGATGCGATGCTATACGACGCGATGCGATGCGATGCGGTGCGGTGCGATGTGATGCGATGCGATGCGATGCGATGCGATGCGAAGCGATGCGATGCGAAGCGATGCGATGCAATGCGATGCGTTGCGATGCGATGCGATGTGATGCGATGCTATACGACGCGATGCGATGCGATGCGATGCGATGCGATGCGATGCGATGAGATGCGATGCGATGCGATGCGATGCGTTGCGATGCGATGCGATGTGATGCGATGCGTTGCGATACGATGCGATGCGATGCGATGCGATGCGATGCGATGCGATGCGATGCGATGCGATGCGATGCGATGCGATTAGATGCGATGCGATGCGATGCAATGCGATGCGATTAGATGCGATGCGATGCAATGCGATGCGATGCGATGCTATGCGATGTGATGCGATGCTATACGACGCGATGCGATGCGATGCGATGCGATGCGATGCGATGAGATGCGATGCGATGCGGTGCGGTGCGATGTAATGCGATGCGATGCGATGCGATGCGATGCGAAGCGATGCGATGCGAAGCGATGCGATGCAATGCGATGCGTTGCGATGCGATGCGATGTGATGCGAAGCGATGCGATGCAATGCGATGCGTTGCGATGCGATGCGATGTGATGCGATGCTATACGACGCGATGCGATGCGATGCGGTGCGGTGCGATGTGATGCGATGCGATGCGATGCGATGCGATGCGAAGCGATGCGATGCGAAGCGATGCGATGCAATGCGATGCGTTGCGATGCGATGCGATGTGATGCGATGCTATACGACGCGATGCGATGCGATGCGATGCGATGCGATGCGATGCGATGAGATGCGATGCGATGCGATGCGATGCGTTGCGATGCGATGCGATGTGATGCGATGCGTTGCGATACGATGCGATGCGATGCGATGCGATGCGATGCGATGCGATGCAATGCGATGCGATGCGATGCGATGCGATGCAATGGGATGGGATGGGATGGGATGGGATGAGATGGGATGGGATGGGATGGGATGCGTTGCGATGCGATGCGGTGCGATGCGATTCGGTGCGATGCGATGCGATGCGATGCGAAGCGATGCGATGCGGTGCGATACGATGCGATTCGATGCGATGCGATGCGATGCGATGCGATGCGGTGCGATGCGATTCGGTGCGATGCGATGCGATGCGATGCGAAGCGATGCGATGCGGTGCGATACGATGCGATTCGATGCGATGCGATGCGATGCGATGCGATGGGATGCGATGCAATGCGATGCGATGCGATGCGATGCGATGCGATTCGGTGCGATGCGATGCGATGCGATGCGATGCGTTGCGATGCGATGCGATGCGATGCGATGCGATGCGTTGCGATGCGATGGGATGCGATGCGATGCGATGCAATGCGGTAAGATGCGATGGGCTGCGATGCGATGCGATGCGGTGCGATGCGATGCGCTGCGATACGATGCGATGCGATGCGGTGCGATGCGATGCGATGCGATGCGATGCGTTGAGATGCGATGCGATGCGATGCGATGCGCTGCGATACAATGCGATGCGATGCGGTGCGATGCGATGCGCTGCGATACGATGCGATGCGATGCGGTGCGATGCGATGCGATGCGATGCAATGCGATCCGATGCGATACGATGAGATGCGATGCGATGCGATACGATGAGATGCGTTGCGATGCGATACGATGAGATGCGATGCGATAAGATGCGATGGGCTGCGATGCGATGCGATGCGATGCAATGCGCTGAAATGCGATGCGATGGGATACGATGCGATGCGATGCAATGCGTTGGGATGCGATATGTTGCAATGCGTCGCGATGCGATGCAATGCGATGCGATGCGATGCGATGCGTTGCAATGCGATGCGATGCTTTGCGATGCGATGCGTTGCGATACGATGCGATGCGATGCGATGCAATGCGTTGCGATGCGATGGGATGCGATGCGATGCGATGAAATGCGTTGGGATGCGATATGTTGCGATGCGATGCGATGCGATGCGATGCAATGCGTTGGGATGCGATATGTTGCGATGCGTCGCGTTGCGATGCGATGCGATGCGATGCGATGCGTTGCGATGCGATGCAATGCGTTGTTATGCAATGCGAAGCGATGCGAAGCGATGCGAAGCGATGCGATGCGATGCGATACGATGTGATGCGATGCGATAAGATGCGATGAGATGCGATGAGATGCAATGCGAAGCGGTGCGATGCGATGCGATGCGAAGCGATGCGAAGCGTTGCGATGCGATGCGATACGATGAGATGCGATGCGAAGCGATGCGAAGCGTTGCGATGCGATGCGATACGATGAGATGCGATGCGATAAGATGCGATGAGATGCGATGCGATGCAATGCGAAGCGATGCGATACGTTGCGATACAATGCGATGCGATGGGATGCGATGCGATGCGTTTTGATACAATGCGATGCGATGGGATGCGATGCGATGCGTTGCGATCCGATGCGATGCGATGCGATGCGATGCGATGCGATGCGTTGGGATGCGATGCGATGCGTTGAAATGCGATGCGATGCGATGCGATGCGATGCGTTGCGATCCGATGCGATGCGATGCGATGCGATGCGATGGGATGCGATGCGATGCGATGCGATGCGATGCGATGCGATTCGGTGCGATGCGATGCGTTGCGATGCGATGCGATGCGAAGCGATGCGATGCGGTGCGATACGATGCGATTCGATGCGATGCGATGCGATGCGATGCGATGGGATGCGATGCAATGCGATGCGATGCGATGCGATGCGATGCGATTCGGTGCGATGCGATGCGATGCGATGCGATGCGTTGCGATGCGATGGGATGCGATGCGTTGCGATTCGGTGCGATGCGATGCAATGCTTTGAAATGCGATGCGATGCGATGCAATGCGATGCGTTGCGATGCGATGCGATGCGATTCGGTGCGATGCGATGCGATGCGATGCGATGCGTTGCGATGCGATGGGATGCGATGCGATGCGATGCAATGCGGTAAGATGCGATGGGCTGCGATGCGATGCGATGCGATGCAATGCGATGAAATGCGTTGCGATGCGAAGAGATGCAATGCGATGGGATGCGATGCGATGCGTTGCAATGCGATCCGATGCGATGCGATGCGATGCGTTGCGATGCGATGCGATGCGTTGCGATTCGGTGCGATGCGATGCAATGCTTTGAAATGCGATGCGATGCGATGCGATGCGATGCGATGCGATGCGATACGATGAGATGCGATGCGATGCGATACGATGAGATGCGTTGCGATGCGATACGATGAGATGCGATGCGATAAGATGCGATCGGCTGCGATGCGATGCGATGCGATGCAATGCGATGAAATGCTATGCGACGCGATGCGATGCAATGCGATGCAATGCTTTGAAATGCGATGCGATGCAATGCGAAGCGATGCGATGCGATGCGATGCGATGCGATGCGTTGCGATCCGATGCGATGCGATGCGATGCAATGCGATGCGATGCGTTGCGATGCGATGCGATGCGTTGCGATGCGATGCGAAGCGATTCGATACGTTGCGATAAAATGCGATGCGATGGGATGCGATGCGATGCGTTGCGATCCGATGCGATGCGATGCGATGCGTTGGGATGCGATGCGATGCGTTGAAATGGGATGCGAAGAGGTGCGATGCGATGCGATGCGATGCGATGCCATGCGATGCGTTGGGATGCGATGCGATGCGTTGAAATGGGATGCGAAGAGGTGCGATGCGATGCGATGCGATGCGATGCGATGCGTTGCGATGCGATTCGGTGCGATGCAATGCGATGCGTTGCGATGCGATGGGATGCGATGCGATGCGTTGCGATGCGATGCGTTGCGATGCGATTCGGTGCGATGCGATGCGATGCGATGCGATGCGATGCGATACGATTAGATGCGATGCGATGCGATACGATGAGATGCGTTGCGATGCGATACGATGAGATGCGATGCGATAAGATGCGATGGGCTGCGATGCGATGCGATGCGATGCGTTGGGATGCGATATGTTGCGATGCGTCGCGATGCGATGCAATGCGATGCGATGCGATGCGATGCGTTGCAATGCGATGCGATGCTTTGCGATGCGATGCGTTGCGATACGATGCGATGCGATGCGATGCAATGCGTTGCGATGCGATGGGATGCGATGCGATGCGATGAAATGCGTTGGGATGCGATATGTTGCGATGCGATGCGATGCGATGCAATGCGTTGGGATGCGATATATTGCGATGCGTCGCGTTGCGATGCGATGCGATGCGATGCGATGCGATGCGATGCGTTGCGATGCGATGCAATGCGTTGTTATGCAATGCGAAGCGATGCGAAGCGATGCGATGCGATGCGATGCGATGCGATGCGATGAGATGCGATGCAAAGCAGTACGATAAGACGCGATGAGATCCGATGCGAAGCGGTACGACGCGATGCGAGGCGATGCGATCCGTTGCGATGCGATGCGATGCGATGCGAGGCGATACGATGCGATGCAATGCGTTGCAATGCGATGCGATGCGATGCGATGCGATACGATGAGATGCGATGCGATGCGATGCAATGCGATGCGATTAGATGCGATGCGATGCGAGGCGATGCGATCCGTTGCGATGCGATGCGATGCGATGCGAGGCGATACGATGCGATGCAATGCGTTGCAATGCGATGCGATGCGATGCGATGCGATGCGATTAGATGCGATGCGATGCGGTGCGATGCGATGCGGTGCGGTGCGATGTAATGCGATGCGTTGCGATGCGATGCGATGTGATGCGAAGCAATGCGATGCAATGCGATGCGTTGCGATGCGATGCGATGTGATGCGATGCGATGAGATGCGATGCGATGCGGTGCGGTGCGATGTAATGCGATGCGATGCGATGCGATGCGATGCGAAGCGATGCGATGCGAAGCGATGCGATGAGATGCGATGCGATGCGGTGCGATGAGATGCGATGCGATGCGGTGCGGTGCGATGTAATGCGATGCGATGCGATGCGATGCGATGCGAAGCGATGCGATGCGATGAGATGCGATGCGATGCGGTGCGGTGCGATGTAATGCGATGCGATGCGATGCGATGCGATGCGAAGCGATGCGATGCGAAGCGATGCGATGCAATGCGATGCGTTGCGATGCGATGCGATGTGATGCGAAGCAATGCGATGCAATGCGATGCGTTGCGATGCGATGCGATGTGATGCGATGCTATACGACGCGATGCGATGCGATGCGATGCGATGCGATGCGATGAGATGCGATGCGATGCGGTGCGGTGCGATGTAATGCGATGCGATGCGATGCGATGCGATGCGAAGCGATGCGATGCGAAGCGATGCGATGCAATGCGATGCGTTGCGATGCGATGCGATGTGATGCGAAGCAATGCGATGCAATGCGATGCGTTGCGATGCGATGCGATGTGATGCGATGCTATACGACGCGATGCGATGCGATGCGGTGCGGTGCGATGTGATGCGATGCGATGCGATGCGATGCGATGCGAAGCGATGCGATGCGAAGCGATGCGATGCAATGCGATGCGTTGCGATGCGATGCGATGTGATGCGATGCTATACGACGCGATGCGATGCGATGCGATGCGATGCGATGCGATGCGATGAGATGCGATGCGATGCGATGCGATGCGTTGCGATGCGATGCGATGTGATGCGATGCGTTGCGATACGATGCGATGCGATGCGATGCGATGCGATGCGATGCGATGCGATGCGATGCGATGCGATGCGATGCGATTAGATGCGATGCGATGCGATGCAATGCGATGCGATTAGATGCGATGCGATGCGTTGCGATGCGATGCGATGCAATGCGATGTGATGCGATGCTATACGACGCGATGCGATGCGATGCGATGCGATGCGATGCGATGAGATGCGATGCGATGCGATACGATGCGATGCGATGCGGTGCGATGCGATGCGATGCGATGCGATGCGATGCGTTGCGATGCGATGCGATGCGATGCGATGCGATGCGATTAGATGCGATGCGATGCGTTGCGATGCGATGCGATGCAATGCGATCCGATGCGATGCGATGCGATGCGATGCAATGCGATGCGCTGCGATGCGATGCGATGCGATGCGATGCGATGCGATGCGTTGCGATGCGATGCGATGCGATGCGATGCGATGCGATTAGATGCGATGCGATGCGATGCAATGCGATGCGATGCGATGCGATGCGATGCAATGCGTTGCGATGCGATGCGATGCAATGCGATGCGATGCGATGCGATGCGATGCGATGCGATGCAATGCGATGCGATGCGATGCGATGCGATGCGATGCGATTAGATGCGATGCGATGCGTTGCGATGCGATGCGATGCAATGCGATGCGTTGCGATGCGATGCGATGCGATTAGATGCGATGCGATTAGATGCGATGCGATGCCATGCGATGCGATGCGATGCGATGCGATGCGATGCGATGCGATGCGTCGCGATGCGATGCGATGCGATGCGTTCCGATGCGATATGGTGCGATGCGATGCGGGGCAATGCAATGCGATGCGATGCGATGCGATGCGAAGCGATGCGATGCGATGCGTCGCGATGCGATGCGATGCGATGCGTCGCGATGCGTTGCGATGCGATGCGATGCGATTAGATGCGATGCGATTCGTTGCGATGCGTTGCGATGCGATGCGATGCGATGCGATTAGATGCGATGCGATGCGTTGCGATGCGATGCGTTGCGATGCGATGCGATGCGATGCGATTAGATGCGATGCGATGCGTTCCGATGCGATATGGTGCGATGCGATGCGGGGCGATGCGATGCGTTGCGATGCGATGCGAAACGATGCGATGCGATGCGATGCGTTGCGATGCGATGCGATGCGAAGCGATGCGATGCGATGCAATGCGATGCGTCGCGATGCGATGCGATGCGATGCGATGCGATGCGTCGCGATGCGATGCGATGCGATGCGTTGCGATGCGATGCGATGCGAAGCGATGCGATGCGATGCAATGCGATGCGTCGCGATGCGATGCGATGCGATGCGATGCGATGCGTCGCGATGCGATGCGATGCGATGCGTTCCGATGCGATATGGTGCGATGCGATGCGGGGCAATGCAATGCGATGCGATGCGATGCGATGCGAAGCGATGCGATGCGATGCGTCGCGATGCGATGCGATGCGATGCGTCGCGATGCGTTGCGATGCGATGCGATGCGATGCGATTAGATGCGATGCGATGCGAGGCGATGCGATCCGTTGCGATGCGATGCGATGCGATGCGAGGCGATACGATGCGATGCAATGCGTTGCAATGCGATGCGATGCGATGCGATGCGATGCGATTAGATGCGATGCGATGCGATGCAATGCGATGCGATTAGATGCGATGCGATGCGTTGCGATGCAATGCGATGCAATGCGATGTGATGCGATGCTATACGACGCGATGCGATGCGATGCGATGCGATGCGATGCGATGCGATGCGATGAGATGCGATGCGATGCGGTGCGGTGCGATGTAATGCGATGCGATGCGATGCGATGCGATGCGAAGCGATGCGATGCGAAGCGATGCGATGCAATGCGATGCGTTGCGATGCGATGCGATGTGATGCGAAGCAATGCGATGCAATGCGATGCGTTGCGATGCGATGCGATGTGATGCGATGCTATACGACGCGATGCGATGCGATGCGGTGCGGTGCGATGTGATGCGATGCGATGCGATGCGATGCGATGCGAAGCGATGCGATGCGAAGCGATGCGATGCAATGCGATGCGTTGCGATGCGATGCGATGTGATGCGATGCTATACGACGCGATGCGATGCGATGCGATGCGATGCGATGCGATGCGATGAGATGCGATGCGATGCGATGCGATGCGTTGCGATGCGATGCGATGTGATGCGATGCGTTGCGATACGATGCGATGCGATGCGATGCGATGCGATGCGATGCGATGCGATGCGATGCGATGCGATGCGATGCGATTAGATGCGATGCGATGCGATGCAATGCGATGCGATTAGATGCGATGCGATGCAATGCGATGCGATGCGATGCTATGCGATGTGATGCGATGCTATACGACGCGATGCGATGCGATGCGATGCGATGCGATGCGATGAGATGCGATGCGATGCGGTGCGGTGCGATGTAATGCGATGCGATGCGATGCGATGCGATGCGAAGCGATGCGATGCGAAGCGATGCGATGCAATGCGATGCGTTGCGATGCGATGCGATGTGATGCGAAGCGATGCGATGCAATGCGATGCGTTGCGATGCGATGCGATGTGATGCGATGCTATACGACGCGATGCGATGCGATGCGGTGCGGTGCGATGTGATGCGATGCGATGCGATGCGATGCGATGCGAAGCGATGCGATGCGAAGCGATGCGATGCAATGCGATGCGTTGCGATGCGATGCGATGTGATGCGATGCTATACGACGCGATGCGATGCGATGCGATGCGATGCGATGCGATGCGATGAGATGCGATGCGATGCGATGCGATGCGTTGCGATGCGATGCGATGTGATGCGATGCGTTGCGATACGATGCGATGCGATGCGATGCGATGCGATGCGATGCGATGCAATGCGATGCGATGCGATGCGATGCGATGCAATGGGATGGGATGGGATGGGATGGGATGAGATGGGATGGGATGGGATGGGATGCGTTGCGATGCGATGCGGTGCGATGCGATTCGGTGCGATGCGATGCGATGCGATGCGAAGCGATGCGATGCGGTGCGATACGATGCGATTCGATGCGATGCGATGCGATGCGATGCGATGCGGTGCGATGCGATTCGGTGCGATGCGATGCGATGCGATGCGAAGCGATGCGATGCGGTGCGATACGATGCGATTCGATGCGATGCGATGCGATGCGATGCGATGGGATGCGATGCAATGCGATGCGATGCGATGCGATGCGATGCGATTCGGTGCGATGCGATGCGATGCGATGCGATGCGTTGCGATGCGATGGGATGCGATGCGTTGCGATTCGGTGCGATGCGATGCAATGCTTTGAAATGCGATGCGATGCGATGCAATGCGATGCGTTGCGATGCGATGCGATGCGATTCGGTGCGATGCGATGCGATGCGATGCGATGCGTTGCGATGCGATGGGATGCGATGCGATGCGATGCAATGCGGTAAGATGCGATGGGCTGCGATGCGATGCGATGCGATGCAATGCGATGAAATGCGTTGCGATGCGAAGAGATGCAATGCGATGGGATGCGATGCGATGCGTTGCAATGCGATCCGATGCGATGCGATGCGATGCGTTGCGATGCGATGCGATGCGTTGCGATTCGGTGCGATGCGATGCAATGCTTTGAAATGCGATGCGATGCGATGCGATGCGATGCGATGCGATGCGATACGATGAGATGCGATGCGATGCGATACGATGAGATGCGTTGCGATGCGATACGATGAGATGCGATGCGATAAGATGCGATCGGCTGCGATGCGATGCGATGCGATGCAATGCGATGAAATGCTATGCGACGCGATGCGATGCGATGCGATGCAATGCTTTGAAAGGCGATGCGATGCAATGCGAAGCGATGCGATGCGATGCGATGCGATGCGATGCGTTGCGATCCGATGCGATGCGATGCGATGCAATGCGATGCGATGCGTTGCGATGCGATGCGATGCGTTGCGATGCGATGCGAAGCGATTCGATACGTTGCGATAAAATGCGATGCGATGGGATGCGATGCGATGCGTTGCGATCCGATGCGATGCGATGCGATGCGTTGGGATGCGATGCGATGCGTTGAAATGGGATGCGAAGAGGTGCGATGCGATGCGATGCGATGCGATGCCATGCGATGCGTTGGGATGCGATGCGATGCGTTGAAATGGGATGCGAAGAGGTGCGATGCGATGCGATGCGATGCGATGCGATGCGTTGCGATGCGATTCGGTGCGATGCAATGCGATGCGTTGCGATGCGATGGGATGCGATGCGATGCGTTGCGATGCGATGCGTTGCGATGCGATTCGGTGCGATGCGATGCGATGCGATGCGATGCGATGCGATACGATTAGATGCGATGCGATGCGATACGATGAGATGCGTTGCGATGCGATACGATGAGATGCGATGCGATAAGATGCGATGGGCTGCGATGCGATGCGATGCGATGCGTTGGGATGCGATATGTTGCGATGCGTCGCGATGCGATGCAATGCGATGCGATGCGATGCGATGCGTTGCAATGCGATGCGATGCTTTGCGATGCGATGCGTTGCGATACGATGCGATGCGATGCGATGCAATGCGTTGCGATGCGATGGGATGCGATGCGATGCGATGAAATGCGTTGGGATGCGATATGTTGCGATGCGATGCGATGCGATGCAATGCGTTGGGATGCGATATATTGCGATGCGTCGCGTTGCGATGCGATGCGATGCGATGCGATGCGATGCGATGCGTTGCGATGCGATGCAATGCGTTGTTATGCAATGCGAAGCGATGCGAAGCGATGCGATGCGATGCGATGCGATGCGATGCGATGAGATGCGATGCAAAGCAGTACGATAAGACGCGATGAGATCCGATGCGAAGCGGTACGACGCGATGCGAGGCGATGCGATCCGTTGCGATGCGATGCGATGCGATGCGAGGCGATACGATGCGATGCAATGCGTTGCAATGCGATGCGATGCGATGTGATGCGATACGATGAGATGCGATGCGATGCGATGCAATGCGATGCGATTAGATGCGATGCGATGCGAGGCGATGCGATCCGTTGCGATGCGATGCGATGCGATGCGAGGCGATACGATGCGATGCAATGCGTTGCAATGCGATGCGATGCGATGCGATGCGATGCGATTAGATGCGATGCGATGCGATGCAATGCGATGCGATTAGATGCGATGCGATGCGTTGCGATGCGATGCGATGCAATGCGATGTGATGCGATGCTATACGACGCGATGCGATGCGATGCGATGCGATGCGATGCGATGAGATGCGATGCGATGCGGTGCGGTGCGATGTAATGCGATGCGATGCGATGCGATGCGATGCGAAGCGATGCGATGCGAAGCGATGCGATGCAATGCGATGCGTTGCGATGCGATGCGATGTGATGCGAAGCAATGCGATGCAATGCGATGCGTTGCGATGCGATGCGATGTGATGCGATGCTATACGACGCGATGCGATGCGATGCGGTGCGGTGCGATGTGATGCGATGCGATGCGATGCGATGCGATGCGAAGCGATGCGATGCGAAGCGATGCGATGCAATGCGATGCGTTGCGATGCGATGCGATGTGATGCGATGCTATACGACGCGATGCGATGCGATGCGATGCGATGCGATGCGATGCGATGAGATGCGATGCGATGCGATGCGATGCGTTGCGATGCGATGCGATGTGATGCGATGCGTTGCGATACGATGCGATGCGATGCGATGCGATGCGATGCGATGCGATGCGATGCGATGCGATGCGATGCGATGCGATTAGATGCGATGCGATGCGATGCAATGCGATGCGATTAGATGCGATGCGATGCGTTGCGATGCGATGCGATGCAATGCGATGTGATGCGATGCTATACGACGCGATGCGATGCGATGCGATGCGATGCGATGCGATGAGATGCGATGCGATGCGGTGCGGTGCGATGTAATGCGATGCGATGCGATGCGATGCGATGCGAAGCGATGCGATGCGAAGCGATGCGAAGCGATGCGAAGCGATGCGAAGCGATGCGATGCAATGCGATGCGTTGCGATGCGATGCGATGTGATGCGAAGCGATGCGATGCAATGCGATGCGTTGCGATGCGATGCGATGTGATGCGATGATATACGACGCGATGCGATGCGATGCGGTGCGGTGCGATGTGATGCGATGCGATGCGATGCGATGCGATGCGAAGCGATGCGATGCGAAGCGATGCGATGCAATGCGATGCGTTGCGATGCGATGCGATGTGATGCGATGCTATACGACGCGATGCGATGCGATGCGATGCGATGCGATGCGATGCGATGAGATGCGATGCGATGCGATGCGATGCGTTGCGATGCGATGCGATGTGATGCGATGCGTTGCGATACGATGCAATGCGATGCGATGCGATGCGATGCGATGCGATGCAATGCGATGCGATGCGATGCGATGCGATGCAATGGGATGGGATGGGATGGGATGGGATGAGATGGGATGGGATGGGATGGGATGCGTTGCGATGCGATGCGGTGCGATGCGATGCGATGCGATGCGATGCGATGCGATGCGATGCGAAGCGATGCGATGCGATGCGATGCGTTGAGATGCGATGCGATGCGATGCGATGCGCTGCGATACGATGCGATGCGATGCGGTGCGATGCGATGCGCTGCGATACGATGCGATGCGATGCGGTGCGATGCGATGCGATGCGATGCGATGCGATGCGTTGCGATGCGATGCGATGCGATGCGATACGATGCGATGCGATGCGGTGCGATGCGATGCGATGCGATGCGATGCGATGCGATGCGATGCAATGCGATGCGCTGCGATGCGATGCGATGCGATGCGATGCGATGCGATGCGTTGCGATGCGATGCGATGCGATGCGATGCGATGCGATTAGATGCGATGCGATGCGATGCAATGCGATGCGATGCGATGCGATGCGATGCAATGCGTTGCGATGCGATGCGATGCAATGCGATGCGATGCGATGCGATGCGATGCGATGCGATGCAATGCGATGCGATGCGATGCGATGCGATGCGATGCGATTAGATGCGATGCGATGCGATGCAATGCGATGCGATTAGATGCGATGCGATGCGTTGCGATGCGATGCGATGCAATGCGATGTGATGCGATGCTATACGACGCGATGCGATGCGATGCGATGCGATGCGATGCGATGAGATGCGATGCGATGCGGTGCGGTGCGATGTAATGCGATGCGATGCGATGCGATGCGATGCAAAGCGATGCGATGCGAAGCGATGCGATGCAATGCGATGCGTTGCGATGCGATGCGATGTGATGCGAAGCGATGCAATGCAATGCGATGCGTTGCGATGCGATGCGATGTGATGCGATGCTATACGACGCGATGCGATGCGATGCGGTGCGGTGCGATGTGATGCGATGCGATGCGATGCGATGCGATGCGAAGCGATGCGATGCGAAGCGATGCGATGCAATGCGATGCGTTGCGATGCGATGCGATGTGATGCGATGCTATACGACGCGATGCGATGCGATGCGATGCGATGCGATGCGATGCGATGAGATGCGATGCGATGCGATGCGATGCGTTGCGATGCGATGCGATGTGATGCGATGCGTTGCGATACGATGCGATGCGATGCGATGCGATGCGATGCGATGCGATGCAATGCGATGCGATGCGATGCGATGCGATGCAATGGGATGGGATGGGATGGGATGGGATGAGATGGGATGGGATGGGATGGGATGCGTTGCGATGCGATGCGGTGCGATGCGATGCGATGCGATGCGATGCGATGCGATGCGATGCGAAGCGATGCGATGCGATGCGATGCGTTGAGATGCGATGCGATGCGATGCGATGCGCTGCGATACGATGCGATGCGGTGCGATGCGATGCGCTGCGATACGATGCGATGCGATGCGGTGCGATGCGATGCGATGCGATGCGATGCGATGCGTTGCGATGCGATGCGATGCGATGCGATGCGATGCGATTAGATGCGATGCGATGCGTTGCGATGCGATGCGATGCAATGCGATCCGATGCGATGCGATGCGATGCGATGCAATGCGATGCGCTGCGATGCGATGCGATGCGATGCGATGCGATGCGATGCGTTGCGATGCGATGCGATGCGATGCGATGCGATGCGATTAGATGCGATGCGATGCGATGCAATGCGATGCGATGCGATGCGATGCGATGCAATGCGTTGCGATGCGATGCGATGCAATGCGATGCGATGCGATGCGATGCGATGCGATGCGATGCAATGCGATGCGATGCGATGCGATGCGATGCGATGCGATTAGATGCGATGCGATGCGTTGCGATGCGATGCGATGCAATGCGATGCGTTGCGATGCGATGCGATGCGATTAGATGCGATGCGATTAGATGCGATGCGATGCCATGCGATGCGATGCGATGCGATGCGATGCGATGCGATGCGATGCGTCGCGATGCGATGCGATGCGATGCGTTCCGATGCGATATGGTGCGATGCGATGCGGGGCAATGCAATGCGATGCGATGCGATGCGATGCGAAGCGATGCGATGCGATGCGATGCGATGCAATTAGATGCGATGCGATTCGTTGCGATGCGTTGCGATGCGATGCGATGCGATGCGATTAGATGCGATGCGATGCGTTGCGATGCGATGCGTTGCGATGCGATGCGATGCGGTGCGATTAGATGCGATGCGATGCGTTGCGATGCGATGCGATGCGATGCGATGCGATGCGATGCGATTAGATGCGATGCGATGCGTTCCGATGCGATATGGTGCGATGCGATGCGGGGCGATGCGATGCGTTGCGATGCGATGCGAAGCGATGCGATGCGATGCGATGCGTTGCGATGCGATGCGATGCGAAGCGATGCGATGCGATGCAATGCGATGCGATTAGATGCGATGCGATGCGATGCAATGCGATGCGATGCGATGCGATGCGATGCAATGCGTTGCGATGCGATGCGATGCGATTAGATGCGATGCGATGCGTTGCGATGCGATGCGATGCAATGCGATGCGATGCGATGCGATGCGATGCGATGCGATGCGATGCGATGCGATGCGTTGCGATGCGATGCGATGCGATGCGATGCGATGCGATTAGATGCGATGCGATGCGATGCAATGCGATGCGATGCGATGCGATGCGATGCAATGCGTTGCGATGCGATGCGATGCAATGCGATGCGATGCGATGCGATGCGATGCGATGCGATGCAATGCGATGCGATGCGATGCGATGCGATGCGATTAGATGCGATGCGATGCGTTGCGATGCGATGCGATGCAATGCGATGCGTTGCGATGCGATGCGATGCGATTAGATGCGATGCGATTAGATGCGATGCGATGCCATGCGATGCGATGCGATGCGATGCGATGCGATGCGATGCGATGCGTCGCGATGCGATGCGATGCGATGCGTTCCGATGCGATATGGTGCGATGCGATGCGGGGCAATGCAATGCGATGCGATGCGATGCGATGCGAAGCGATGCGATGCGATGCGTCGCGATGCGATGCGATGCGATGCGTCGCGATGCGTTGCGATGCGATGCGATGCGATGCGATTAGATGCGATGCGATTCGTTGCGATGCGTTGCGATGCGATGCGATGCGATGCGTTGCGATGCGATGCGATGCGATGCGATTAGATGCGATGCGATGCGTTGCGATGCGATGCGTTGCGATGCGATGCGATGCGATGCGATTAGATGCGATGCGATGCGATGAGATGCGATGCGATGCGATGCGATGCGTTGCGATGCGATGCGATGTGATGCGATGCGTTGCGATACGATGCGATGCGATGCGATGCGATGCGATGCGATGCGATGCGATGCGATGCGATGCGATGCGATGCGATTAGATGCGATGCGATGCGATGCAATGCGATGCGATTAGATGCGATGCGATGCGTTGCGATGCGATGCGATGCAATGCGATGTGATGCGATGCTATACGACGCGATGCGATGCGATGCGATGCGATGCGATGCGATGAGATGCGATGCGATGCGGTGCGGTGCGATGTAATGCGATGCGATGCGATGCGATGCGATGCGAAGCGATGCGATGCGAAGCGATGCGAAGCGATGCGATGCAATGCGATGCGTTGCGATGCGATGCGATGTGATGCGAAGCGATGCGATGCAATGCGATGCGTTGCGATGCGATGCGATGTGATGCGATGATATACGACGCGATGCGATGCGATGCGGTGCGGTGCGATGTGATGCGATGCGATGCGATGCGATGCGATGCGAAGCGATGCGATGCGAAGCGATGCGATGCAATGCGATGCGTTGCGATGCGATGCGATGTGATGCGATGCTATACGACGCGATGCGATGCGATGCGATGCGATGCGATGCGATGCGATGAGATGCGATGCGATGCGATGCGATGCGTTGCGATGCGATGCGATGTGATGCGATGCGTTGCGATACGATGCAATGCGATGCGATGCGATGCGATGCGATGCGATGCAATGCGATGCGATGCGATGCGATGCGATGCAATGGGATGGGATGGGATGGGATGGGATGAGATGGGATGGGATGGGATGGGATGCGTTGCGATGCGATGCGGTGCGATGCGATGCGATGCGATGCGATGCGATGCGATGCGATGCGAAGCGATGCGATGCGGTGCGATGCGATGCGATGCGATGCGATGCGATGCGTTGCGATGCGATGCGATGCGATGCGATACGATGCGATGCGATGCGGTGCGATGCGATGCGATGCGATGCGATGCGATGCGATGCGATGCAATGCGATGCGCTGCGATGCGATGCGATGCGATGCGATGCGATGCGATGCGTTGCGATGCGATGCGATGCGATGCGATGCGATGCGATTAGATGCGATGCGATGCGATGCAATGCGATGCGATGCGATGCGATGCGATGCAATGCGTTGCGATGCGATGCGATGCAATGCGATGCGATGCGATGCGATGCGATGCGATGCGATGCAATGCGATGCGATGCGATGCGATGCGATGCGATGCGATTAGATGCGATGCGATGCGATGCAATGCGATGCGATTAGATGCGATGCGATGCGTTGCGATGCGATGCGATGCAATGCGATGTGATGCGATGCTATACGACGCGATGCGATGCGATGCGATGCGATGCGATGCGATGAGATGCGATGCGATGCGGTGCGGTGCGATGTAATGCGATGCGATGCGATGCGATGCGATGCAAAGCGATGCGATGCGAAGCGATGCGATGCAATGCGATGCGTTGCGATGCGATGCGATGTGATGCGAAGCGATGCAATGCAATGCGATGCGTTGCGATGCGATGCGATGTGATGCGATGCTATACGACGCGATGCGATGCGATGCGGTGCGGTGCGATGTGATGCGATGCGATGCGATGCGATGCGATGCGAAGCGATGCGATGCGAAGCGATGCGATGCAATGCGATGCGTTGCGATGCGATGCGATGTGATGCGATGCTATACGACGCGATGCGATGCGATGCGATGCGATGCGATGCGATGCGATGAGATGCGATGCGATGCGATGCGATGCGTTGCGATGCGATGCGATGTGATGCGATGCGTTGCGATGCGATGCAATGCGATGCGCTGCGATGCGATGCGATGCGATGCGATGCGATGCGATGCGTTGCGATGCGATGCGATGAGATGCGATGCGATGCGATGCGATGCGATGCAATGCGATCCGATGCGATGCGATGCGATGCGATGCAATGCGATGCGCTGCGATGCGATGCGATGCGATGCGATGCGATGCGATGCGATGCGATGCGATGAGATGCGATGCGATGCGATGCGATGCGATGCAATGCGATCCGATGCGATGCGATGCGATGCGATGCAATGCGATGCGCTGCGATGCGATGCGATGCGATGCGATGCGATGCGATGCGTTGCGATGCGATGCGATGCGATGCGATGCGATGCGATTAGATGCGATGCGATGCGATGCAATGCGATGCGATGCGATGCGATGCGATGCAATGCGTTGCGATGCGATGCGATGCAATGCGATGCGATGCGATGCGATGCGATGCGATGCGATGCAATGCGATGCGATGCGATGCGATGCGATGCGATGCGATTAGATGCGATGCGATGCGTTGCGATGCGATGCGATGCAATGCGATGCGTTGCGATGCGATGCGATGCGATTAGATGCGATGCGATTAGATGCGATGCGATGCCATGCGATGCGATGCGATGCGATGCGATGCGATGCGATGCGATGCGTCGCGATGCGATGCGATGCGATGCGTTCCGATGCGATATGGTGCGATGCGATGCGGGGCAATGCAATGCGATGCGATGCGATGCGATGCGAAGCGATGCGATGCGATGCGTCGCGATGCGATGCGATGCGATGCGTCGCGATGCGATGCGATGCGATGCGTCGCGATGCGTTGCGATGCGATGCGATGCGATGCGATTAGATGCGATGCGATTCGTTGCGATGCGTTGCGATGCGATGCGATGCGATGCGATTAGATGCGATGCGATGCGTTGCGATGCGATGCGTTGCGATGCGATGCGATGCGATGCGATTAGATGCGATGCGATGCGTTGCAATGCGATGCGATGCGATGCGATGCGATGCGATGCGATTAGATGCGATGCGATGCGTTCCGATGCGATATGGTGCGATGCGATGCGGGGCGATGCGATGCGTTGCGATGCGATGCGAAGCGATGCGATGCGATGCGATATGGTGCGATGCGATGCGTCGCGATGCGATGCGATGCGATGCGTTCCGATGCGATATGGTGCGATGCGATGCGGGGCAATGCAATGCGATGCGATGCGATGCGATGCGATGCGAAGCGATGCGATGCGATGCGTCGCGATGCGATGCGATGCGATGCGTCGCGATGCGTTGCGATGCGATGCGATGCGATGCAATTAGATGCGATGCGATTCGTTGCGATGCGTTGCGATGCGATGCGATGCGATGCGATTAGATGCGATGCGATGCGTTGCGATGCGATGCGTTGCGATGCGATGCGATGCGGTGCGATTAGATGCGATGCGATGCGTTGCGATGCGATGCGATGCGATGCGATGCGATGCGATGCGATTAGATGCGATGCGATGCGTTCCGATGCGATATGGTGCGATGCGATGCGGGGCGATGCGATGCGTTGCGATGCGATGCGAAGCGATGCGATGCGATGCGATGCGTTGCGATGCGATGCGATGCGAAGCGATGCGATGCGATGCAATGCGATGCGATTAGATGCGATGCGATGCGATGCAATGCGATGCGATGCGATGCGATGCGATGCAATGCGTTGCGATGCGATGCGATGCGATTAGATGCGATGCGATGCGTTGCGATGCGATGCGATGCAATGCGATGCGATGCGATGCGATGCGATGCGATGCGATGCGATGCGATGCGATGCGTTGCGATGCGATGCGATGCGATGCGATGCGATGCGATTAGATGCGATGCGATGCGATGCAATGCGATGCGATGCGATGCGATGCGATGCAATGCGTTGCGATGCGATGCGATGCAATGCGATGCGATGCGATGCGATGCGATGCGATGCGATGCAATGCGATGCGATGCGATGCGATGCGATGCGATTAGATGCGATGCGATGCCATGCGATGCGATGCGATGCGATGCGATGCGATGCGATGCTATACGACGCGATGCGATGCGATGCGATGCGATGCGATGAGATGCGATGCGATGCGGTGCGGTGCGATGTAATGCGATGCGATGCGATGCGATGCGATGCGAAGCGATGCGATGCGAAGCGATGCGAAGCGATGCGATGCAATGCGATGCGTTGCGATGCGATGCGATGTGATGCGAAGCGATGCGATGCAATGCGATGCGTTGCGATGCGATGCGATGTGATGCGATGATATACGACGCGATGCGATGCGATGCGGTGCGGTGCGATGTGATGCGATGCGATGCGATGCGATGCGATGCGAAGCGATGCGATGCGAAGCGATGCGATGCAATGCGATGCGTTGCGATGCGATGCGATGTGATGCGATGCTATACGACGCGATGCGATGCGATGCGATGCGATGCGATGCGATGCGATGAGATGCGATGCGATGCGATGCGATGCGTTGCGATGCGATGCGATGTGATGCGATGCGTTGCGATACGATGCAATGCGATGCGATGCGATGCGATGCGATGCGATGCAATGCGATGCGATGCGATGCGATGCGATGCAATGGGATGGGATGGGATGGGATGGGATGAGATGGGATGGGATGGGATGGGATGCGTTGCGATGCGATGCGGTGCGATGCGATGCGATGCGATGCGATGCGATGCGATGCGATGCGAAGCGATGCGATGCGATGCGATGCGTTGAGATGCGATGCGATGCGATGCGATGCGCTGCGATACGATGCGATGCGATGCGGTGCGATGCGATGCGCTGCGATACGATGCGATGCGATGCGGTGCGATGCGATGCGATGCGATGCGATGCGATGCGTTGCGATGCGATGCGATGCGATGCGATACGATGCGATGCGATGCGGTGCGATGCGATGCGATGCGATGCGATGCGATGCGATGCGATGCAATGCGATGCGCTGCGATGCGATGCGATGCGATGCGATGCGATGCGATGCGTTGCGATGCGATGCGATGCGATGCGATGCGATGCGATTAGATGCGATGCGATGCGATGCAATGCGATGCGATGCGATGCGATGCGATGCAATGCGTTGCGATGCGATGCGATGCAATGCGATGCGATGCGATGCGATGCGATGCGATGCGATGCGATGCGATGCGATGCGATTAGATGCGATGCGATGCGATGCAATGCGATGCGATTAGATGCGATGCGATGCGTTGCGATGCGATGCGATGCAATGCGATGTGATGCGATGCTATACGACGCGATGCGATGCGATGCGATGCGATGCGATGCGATGAGATGCGATGCGATGCGGTGCGGTGCGAAGTAATGCGATGCGATGCGATGCGATGCGATGCAAAGCGATGCGATGCGAAGCGATGCGATGCAATGCGATGCGTTGCGATGCGATGCGATGTGATGCGAAGCGATGCAATGCAATGCGATGCGTTGCGATGCGATGCGATGTGATGCGATGCTATACGACGCGATGCGATGCGATGCGGTGCGGTGCGATGTGATGCGATGCGATGCGATGCGATGCGATGCGAAGCGATGCGATGCGAAGCGATGCGATGCAATGCGATGCGTTGCGATGCGATGCGATGTGATGCGATGCTATACGACGCGATGCGATGCGATGCGATGCGATGCGATGCGATGCGATGAGATGCGATGCGATGCGATGCGATGCGTTGCGATGCGATGCGATGTGATGCGATGCGTTGCGATACGATGCGATGCGATGCGATGCGATGCGATGCGATGCGATGCAATGCGATGCGATGCGATGCGATGCGATGCAATGGGATGGGATGGGATGGGATGGGATGAGATGGGATGGGATGGGATGGGATGCGTTGCGATGCGATGCGGTGCGATGCGATGCGATGCGATGCGATGCGATGCGATGCGATGCGAAGCGATGCGATGCGATGCGATGCGTTGAGATGCGATGCGATGCGATGCGATGCGCTGCGATACGATGCGATGCGGTGCGATGCGATGCGCTGCGATACGATGCGATGCGATGCGGTGCGATGCGATGCGATGCGATGCGATGCGATGCGTTGCGATGCGATGCGATGCGATGCGATGCGATGCGATTAGATGCGATGCGATGCGTTGCGATGCGATGCGATGCAATGCGATCCGATGCGATGCGATGCGATGCGATGCAATGCGATGCGCTGCGATGCGATGCGATGCGATGCGATGCGATGCGATGCGTTGCGATGCGATGCGATGCGATGCGATGCGATGCGATTAGATGCGATGCGATGCGATGCAATGCGATGCGATGCGATGCGATGCGATGCAATGCGTTGCGATGCGATGCGATGCAATGCGAAGCGATGCGATGCGAAGCGATGCGATGCAATGCGATGCGTTGCGATGCGATGCGATGTGATGCGATGCTATACGACGCGATGCGATGCGATGCGATGCGATGCGATGCGATGCGATGAGATGCGATGCGATGCGATGCGATGCGTTGCGATGCGATGCGATGTGATGCGATGCGTTGCGATACGATGCAATGCGATGCGATGCGATGCGATGCGATGCGATGCAATGCGATGCGATGCGATGCGATGCGATGCAATGGGATGGGATGGGATGGGATGGGATGAGATGGGATGGGATGGGATGGGATGCGTTGCGATGCGATGCGGTGCGATGCGATGCGATGCGATGCGATGCGATGCGATGCGATGCGAAGCGATGCGATGCGATGCGATGCGTTGAGATGCGATGCGATGCGATGCGATGCGCTGCGATACGATGCGATGCGATGCGGTGCGATGCGATGCGCTGCGATACGATGCGATGCGATGCGGTGCGATGCGATGCGATGCGATGCGATGCGATGCGTTGCGATGCGATGCGATGCGATGCGATACGATGCGATGCGATGCGGTGCGATGCGATGCGATGCGATGCGATGCGATGCGATGCGATGCAATGCGATGCGCTGCGATGCGATGCGATGCGATGCGATGCGATGCGATGCGTTGCGATGCGATGCGATGCGATGCGATGCGATGCGATTAGATGCGATGCGATGCGATGCAATGCGATGCGATGCGATGCGATGCGATGCAATGCGTTGCGATGCGATGCGATGCAATGCGATGCGATGCGATGCGATGCGATGCGATGCGATGCAATGCGATGCGATGCGATGCGATGCGATGCGATGCGATTAGATGCGATGCGATGCGATGCAATGCGATGCGATTAGATGCGATGCGATGCGTTGCGATGCGATGCGATGCAATGCGATGTGATGCGATGCTATACGACGCGATGCGATGCGATGCGATGCGATGCGATGCGATGAGATGCGATGCGATGCGGTGCGGTGCGAAGTAATGCGATGCGATGCGATGCGATGCGATGCAAAGCGATGCGATGCGAAGCGATGCGATGCAATGCGATGCGTTGCGATGCGATGCGATGTGATGCGAAGCGATGCAATGCAATGCGATGCGTTGCGATGCGATGCGATGTGATGCGATGCTATACGACGCGATGCGATGCGATGCGGTGCGGTGCGATGTGATGCGATGCGATGCGATGCGATGCGATGCGAAGCGATGCGATGCGAAGCGATGCGATGCAATGCGATGCGTTGCGATGCGATGCGATGTGATGCGATGCTATACGACGCGATGCGATGCGATGCGATGCGATGCGATGCGATGCGATGAGATGCGATGCGATGCGATGCGATGCGTTGCGATGCGATGCGATGTGATGCGATGCGTTGCGATACGATGCGATGCGATGCGATGCGATGCGATGCGATGCGATGCAATGCGATGCGATGCGATGCGATGCGATGCAATGGGATGGGATGGGATGGGATGGGATGAGATGGGATGGGATGGGATGGGATGCGTTGCGATGCGATGCGGTGCGATGCGATGCGATGCGATGCGATGCGATGCGATGCGATGCGAAGCGATGCGATGCGATGCGATGCGTTGAGATGCGATGCGATGCGATGCGATGCGCTGCGATACGATGCGATGCGGTGCGATGCGATGCGCTGCGATACGATGCGATGCGATGCGGTGCGATGCGATGCGATGCGATGCGATGCGATGCGTTGCGATGCGATGCGATGCGATGCGATGCGATGCGATTAGATGCGATGCGATGCGTTGCGATGCGATGCGATGCAATGCGATCCGATGCGATGCGATGCGATGCGATGCAATGCGATGCGCTGCGATGCGATGCGATGCGATGCGATGCGATGCGATGCGTTGCGATGCGATGCGATGCGATGCGATGCGATGCGATTAGATGCGATGCGATGCGATGCAATGCGATGCGATGCGATGCGATGCGATGCAATGCGTTGCGATGCGATGCGATGCAATGCGATGCGATGCGATGCGATGCGATGCGATGCGATGCAATGCGATGCGATGCGATGCGATGCGATGCGATGCGATTAGATGCGATGCGATGCGTTGCGATGCGATGCGATGCAATGCGATGCGTTGCGATGCGATGCGATGCGATTAGATGCGATGCGATTAGATGCGATGCGATGCCATGCGATGCGATGCGATGCGATGCGATGCGATGCGATGCGATGCGTCGCGATGCGATGCGATGCGATGCGTTCCGATGCGATATGGTGCGATGCGATGCGGGGCAATGCAATGCGATGCGATGCGATGCGATGCGAAGCGATGCGATGCGATGCGTCGCGATGCGATGCGATGCGATGCGTCGCGATGCGATGCGATGCGTCGCGATGCGTTGCGATGCGATGCGATGCGATGCGATTAGATGCGATGCGATTCGTTGCGATGCGTTGCGATGCGATGCGATGCGATGCGATTAGATGCGATGCGATGCGTTGCGATGCGATGCGTTGCGATGCGATGCGATGCGATGCGATTAGATGCGATGCGATGCGTTGCGATGCGATGCGATGCGATGCGATGCGATGCGATGCGATTAGATGCGATGCGATGCGTTCCGATGCGATATGGTGCGATGCGATGCGGGGCGATGCGATGCGTTGCGATGCGATGCGAAGCGATGCGATGCGATGCGATATGGTGCGATGCGATGCGTCGCGATGCGATGCGATGCGATGCGTTCCGATGCGATATGGTGCGATGCGATGCGGGGCAATGCAATGCGATGCGATGCGATGCGATGCGATGCGAAGCGATGCGATGCGATGCGTCGCGATGCGATGCGATGCGATGCGTCGCGATGCGTTGCGATGCGATGCGATGCGATGCAATTAGATGCGATGCGATTCGTTGCGATGCGTTGCGATGCGATGCGATGCGATGCGATTAGATGCGATGCGATGCGTTGCGATGCGATGCGTTGCGATGCGATGCGATGCGGTGCGATTAGATGCGATGCGATGCGTTGCGATGCGATGCGATGCGATGCGATGCGATGCGATGCGATTAGATGCGATGCGATGCGTTCCGATGCGATATGGTGCGATGCGATGCGGGGCGATGCGATGCGTTGCGATGCGATGCGAAGCGATGCGATGCGATGCGATGCGTTGCGATGCGATGCGATGCGAAGCGATGCGATGCGATGCAATGCGATGCGATTAGATGCGATGCGATGCGATGCAATGCGATGCGATGCGATGCGATGCGATGCAATGCGTTGCGATGCGATGCGATGCGATTAGATGCGATGCGATGCGTTGCGATGCGATGCGATGCAATGCGATGCGATGCGATGCGATGCGATGCGATGCGATGCGATGCGATGCGATGCGTTGCGATGCGATGCGATGCGATGCGATGCGATGCGATTAGATGCGATGCGATGCGATGCAATGCGATGCGATGCGATGCGATGCGATGCAATGCGTTGCGATGCGATGCGATGCAATGCGATGCGATGCGATGCAATGCGATGCGTTGCGATGCGATGCGATGCGATTAGATGCGATGCGATTAGATGCGATGCGATGCCATGCGATGCGATGCGATGCGATGCGATGCGATGCGATGCGATGCGTCGCGATGCGATGCGATGCGATGCGTTCCGATGCGATATGGTGCGATGCGATGCGGGGCAATGCAATGCGATGCGATGCGATGCGATGCGAAGCGATGCGATGCGATGCGTCGCGATGCGATGCGATGCGATGCGTCGCGATGCGTTGCGATGCGATGCGATGCGATGCGATTAGATGCGATGCGATTCGTTGCGATGCGTTGCGATGCGATGCGATGCGATGCGTTGCGATGCGATGCGATGCGATGCGATTAGATGCGATGCGATGCGTTGCGATGCGATGCGTTGCGATGCGATGCGATGCGATGCGATTAGATGCGATGCGATGCGTTGCGATGCGATGCGATGCGATGCGATGCGATGCGATGCGATTAGATGCGATGCGATGCGTTCCGATGCGATATGGTGCGATGCGATGCGGGGCGATGCGATGCGTTGCGATGCGATGCGAAGCGATGCGATGCGATGCGATGCGTTGCGATGCGATGCGATGCGAAGCGATGCGATGCGATGCAATGCGATGCGTCGCGATGCGATGCGATGCGATGCGATGCGATGCGTCGCGATGCGATGCGATGCGATGCGTTCCGATGCGATATGGTGCGATGCGATGCGGGGCAATGCAATGCGATGCGATGCGATGCGATGCGATGCGAAGCGATGCGATGCGATGTGATGCGATGCTATACGACGCGATGCGATGCGATGCGATGCGATGCGATGCGATGCGATGAGATGCGATGCGATGCGATGCGATGCGTTGCGATGCGATGCGATGTGATGCGATGCGTTGCGATACGATGCGATGCGATGCGATGCGATGCGATGCGATGCGATGCAATGCGATGCGATGCGATGCGATGCGATGCAATGGGATGGGATGGGATGGGATGGGATGAGATGGGATGGGATGGGATGGGATGCGTTGCGATGCGATGCGGTGCGATGCGATGCGATGCGATGCGATGCGATGCGATGCGATGCGAAGCGATGCGATGCGATGCGATGCGTTGAGATGCGATGCGATGCGATGCGATGCGCTGCGATACGATGCGATGCGGTGCGATGCGATGCGCTGCGATACGATGCGATGCGATGCGGTGCGATGCGATGCGATGCGATGCGATGCGATGCGTTGCGATGCGATGCGATGCGATGCGATGCGATGCGATTAGATGCGATGCGATGCGTTGCGATGCGATGCGATGCAATGCGATCCGATGCGATGCGATGCGATGCGATGCAATGCGATGCGCTGCGATGCGATGCGATGCGATGCGATGCGATGCGATGCGATGCGATGCGATGCGATGCGATGCGATGCGATGCGATTAGATGCGATGCGATGCGATGCAATGCGATGCGATGCGATGCGATGCGATGCAATGCGTTGCGATGCGATGCGATGCAATGCGATGCGATGCGATGCGATGCGATGCGATGCGATGCAATGCGATGCGATGCGATGCGATGCGATGCGATGCGATTAGATGCGATGCGATGCGTTGCGATGCGATGCGATGCAATGCGATGCGTTGCGATGCGATGCGATGCGATTAGATGCGATGCGATTAGATGCGATGCGATGCCATGCGATGCGATGCGATGCGATGCGATGCGATGCGATGCGATGCGTCGCGATGCGATGCGATGCGATGCGTTCCGATGCGATATGGTGCGATGCGATGCGGGGCAATGCAATGCGATGCGATGCGATGCGATGCGAAGCGATGCGATGCGATGCGTCGCGATGCGTTGCGATGCGATGCGATGCGATGCGATTAGATGCGATGCGATTCGTTGCGATGCGTTGCGATGCGATGCGATGCGATGCGATTAGATGCGATGCGATGCGTTGCGATGCGATGCGTTGCGATGCGATGCGATGCGATGCGATTAGATGCGATGCGATGCGTCGCGATGCGATGCGATGCGATGCGTCGCGATGCGATGCGATGCGATGCGTCGCGATGCGTTGCGATGCGATGCGATGCGATGCGATTAGATGCGATGCGATTCGTTGCGATGCGTTGCGATGCGATGCGATGCGATGCGATTAGATGCGATGCGATGCGTTGCGATGCGATGCGTTGCGATGCGATGCGATGCGATGCGATTAGATGCGATGCGATGCGTTGCGATGCGATGCGATGCGATGCGATGCGATGCGATGCGATTAGATGCGATGCGATGCGTTCCGATGCGATATGGTGCGATGCGATGCGGGGCGATGCGATGCGTTGCGATGCGATGCGAAGCGATGCGATGCGATGCGATATGGTGCGATGCGATGCGTCGCGATGCGATGCGATGCGATGCGTTCCGATGCGATATGGTGCGATGCGATGCGGGGCAATGCAATGCGATGCGATGCGATGCGATGCGATGCGAAGCGATGCGATGCGATGCGTCGCGATGCGATGCGATGCGATGCGTCGCGATGCGTTGCGATGCGATGCGATGCGATGCAATTAGATGCGATGCGATTCGTTGCGATGCGTTGCGATGCGATGCTATGCGATGCGATTAGATGCGATGCGATGCGTTGCGATGCGATGCGTTGCGATGCGATGCGATGCGGTGCGATTAGATGCGATGCGATGCGTTGCGAAGCGATGCGATGCGATGCGATGCGATGCGATGCGATTAGATGCGATGCGATGCGTTCCGATGCGATATGGTGCGATGCGATGCGGGGCGATGCGATGCGTTGCGATGCGATGCGAAGCGATGCGATGCGATGCGATGCGTTGCGATGCGATGCGATGCGAAGCGATGCGATGCGATGCAATGCGATGCGATTAGATGCGATGCGATGCGATGCAATGCGATGCGATGCGATGCGATGCGATGCAATGCGTTGCGATGCGATGCGATGCGATTAGATGCGATGCGATGCGAAGCGATGCGATGCGATGCGTCGCGATGCGATGCGATGCGATGCGTCGCGATGCGTTGCGATGCGATGCGATGCGATGCGATTAGATGCGATGCGATTCGTTGCGATGCGTTGCGATGCGATGCGATGCGATGCGTTGCGTCGCGATGCGATGCGATGCGATGCGTTGCGATGCGATGCGATGCGAAGCGATGCGATGCGATGCGATGCGATGCGATGCGTCGCGATGCGATGCGATGCGATGCGATGCGATGCGTCGCGATGCGATGCGATGCGATGCGTCGCGATGCGTTGCGATGCGATGCGATGCGATGCGATTAGATGCGATGCGATTCGTTGCGATGCGTTGCGATGCGATGCGATGCGATGCGTTGCGTCGCGATGCGATGCGATGCGATGCGTTGCGATGCGATGCGATGCGAAGCGATGCGATGCGATGCAATGCGATGCGTCGCGATGCGATGCGATGCGATGCGATGCGATGCGTCGCGATGCGATGCGATGCGATGCGTTCCGATGCGATATGGTGCGATGCGATGCGGGGCAATGCAATGCGATGCGATGCGATGCGATGCGATGCGAAGCGATGCGATGCGATGCGTCGCGATGCGATGCGATGCGATGCGTCGCGATGCGTTGCGATGCGATGCGATGCGATGCGATTAGATGCGATGCGATTCGTTGCGATGCGTTGCGATGCGATGCGATGCGATGCGATGCGATGCGATGCGGTGCGATGCGGTGCGCTGCGATGTGATGCGATGCGATGCGATGCGATGCGATGCGATGCGATGCGTCGCGATGCGATGCGATGCGATGCGTTCCGATGCGATATGGTGCGATGCGATGCGGGGCAATGCAATGCGATGCGATGCGATGCGATGCGAAGCGATGCGATGCGATGCGTCGCGATGCGATGCGATGCGATGCGTCGCGATGCGTTGCGATGCGATGCGATGCGATGCGATTAGATGCGATGCGATTCGTTGCGATGCGTTGCGATGCGATGCGATGCGATGCGTTGCGTCGCGATGCGATGCGATGCGATGCTTTGCGATGCGATGCGATGCGTCGCGATGCGATGCGATGCGATGCGTTCCGATGCGATATGGTGCGATGCGATGCGGGGCAATGCAATGCGATGCGATGCGATGCGATGCGATGCGAAGCGATGCGATGCGATGCGTCGCGATGCGATGCGATGCGATGCGTCGCGATGCGTTGCGATGCGATGCGATGCGATGCGATTAGATGCGATGCGATTCGTTGCGATGCGTTGCGATGCGATGCGATGCGATGCGATGCGATGCGATGCGGTGCGATGCGGTGCGGTGCGATGTGATGCGATGCGATGCGATGCGATGCGATGCGAAGCGATGCGATGCGAAGCGATGCGATGCAATGCGATGCGTTGCGATGCGATGCGATGTGATGCGATGCTATACGACGCGATGCGATGCGATGCGGTGCGGTGCGATGTGATGCGATGCAATGCGATGCGATGCGATGCGAAGCGATGCGATGCGAAGCGATGCGATGCAATGCGATGCGTTGCGATGCGATGCGATGTGATGCGATGCTATACGACGCGATGCGATGCGATGCGTTGCGATGCGATGCGATGAGATGCGATGCGATGCGATGCGATGCAATGCGATGCGATTAGATGCGATGCGATGCGAGGCGATGCGATCCGTTGCGATGCGATGCGATGCGATGCGAGGCGATACGATGCGATGCAATGCGTTGCAATGCGATGCGATGCGATGCGATGCGATGCGATTAGATGCGATGCGATGCGATGCAATGCGATGCGATTAGATGCGATGCGATGCGTTGCGATGCGATGCGATGCAATGCGATGTGATGCGATGCTATACGACGCGATGCGATGCGATGCGATGCGATGCGATGCGATGAGATGCGATGCGATGCGGTGCGGTGCGATGTAATGCGATGCGATGCGATGCGATGCGATGCGAAGCGATGCGATGCGATGCGATGCGTTGCGATGCGGTGCGATGCGATGCGCTGCGATACGATGCAATGCGATGCGGTGCGATGCGATGCGATGCGATGCGATGCGATGCGATGCGTTCCGATGCGATATGGTGCGATGCGATGCGGGGCGATGCAATGCGTTGCGATGCGATGCGATGCGATGCGATGCGATGCGATGCGATGCGAAGCGATGCGATGCGATGCGTCGCGATGCGATGCGATGCGTCGCGATGCGATGCGATGCGATGCGTTCCGATGCGATATGGTGCGATGCGATGCGGGGCGATGCAATGCGTTGCGATGCGATGCGATGCGATGTGATGCGATGCGATGCGATGCGATGCGATGCGAAGCGATGCGATGCGATGCGTCGCAATGCGATGCGATGCGATGCGATGCGATGCGATTAGATGCGATGCGATGCGTTGCGATGCGATGCGATGCGATGCGATGCGATGCGATTAGATGCGATGCGATGCGTTGCGATGCGATGCGTTGCGATGCGATGCGATGCGATGCGATTAGATGCGATGCGATGCGTTGCGATGCGATGCGATGCGATGCGATGCGATGCGATTAGATGCGATGCGATGCGTTGCGATGCGATGCGATGCAATGCGATGCGATGCGATGCGATACGATGCGATGCAATGCGATGCGATGCGATGCGATGCGATGCGATGCGATGCGATGCGATGCGATTAGATGCGATGCGATGCGTTGCGATGCGATGCGATGCAATGCGATGCGATGCGAAGCGATGCGATGCGATGCGATGCGATGCGATTAGATGCGATGCGTTGCGATGCGATGCGGTGCGATGCGATGCGATGCGATGCGATGCGATGCGATGCGATGCGAAGCGATGCGATGCGATGCGATGCGATGCGATGCGATTAGATGCGATGCGATGCGATGCGATGCAATGCGATGCGATGCGATGCGATGCGATGCGATGCGATGCGATGCGATGCGATGCGATGCGATGCGATGCGTTGCGATGCGATGCGATGCGATGCGATGCAATGCGATGCGATGCGATGCGATACGATGCGATGCAATGCGATGCGATGCGATGCGATGCGATGCGATGCGATGCGATGCGATGCAAAGCGATGCGATGCGATGCGATGCGATGCGATGCGATGCAAAGCGATGCGATGCGATGCGATGCGATACGATGCGATGCGATGCGATGCGATGCAATGCGATGCGATGCGATGCGATGCGATGCGATTAGATGCGATGCGATGCGTTGCGATGCGATGCGATGCGATGCGATGCGATGCGATGCGATTAGATGCGATGCGATGCGTTCCGATGCGATATGGTGCGATGCGATGCGGGGCGATGCGATGCGTTGCGATGCGATGCGAAGCGATGCGATGCGATGCGATGCGATACGATGCGATGCAATGCGATGCGATGCGATGCGAAGCGATGCGATGCGATACGATGCGATGCAATGCGATGCGATGCGATGCGAAGCGATGCGATGCAATGCGATGCGTTGCGATGCGATGCGATGTGATGCGATGCTATACGACGCGATGCGATGCGATGCGATGCAATGCGATGCGATGCGATGCGATACGATGCGATACAATGCGATGCGATGCGATGCGAAGCGATGCGATGCAATGCGATGCGTTGCGATGCGATGCGATGTGATGCGATGCTATACGACGCGATGCGATGCGATGCGATGCGATGCGATGCGATGAGATGCGATGCGATGCGGTGCGGTGCGATGTAATGCGATGCGATGCGATGCGATGCGATGCGAAGCGATGCGATGCGAAGCGATGCGATGCAATGCGATGCGTTGCGATGCGATGCGATGTGATGCGAAGCGATGCGATGCAATGCGATGCGTTGCGATGCGATGCGATGTGATGCGATGCTATACGACGCGATGCGATGCGATGCGGTGCAATGCGATGTGATGCGATGCGATGCGATGCGATGCGATGCGAAGTGATGCCATGCGAAGCGATGCGATGTAATGCGATGCGTTGCGATGCGATGTGATGCGATGCTATACGACGCGATGCGATGCGATGCGATGCGATGCGATGCGATGCGATGAGATGCGATGCGATGCGATGCGATGCGTTGCGATGCGATGCGATGTGATGCGATGCGTTGCGATACGATGCGATGCGATGCGGTGCGATGCGATGCGCTGCGATACGATGCGATGCGATGCGGTGCGATGCGATGCGCTGCGATACGATGCGATGCGATGCGGTGCGATGCGATGCGATGCGATGCGATGCGATGCGTTGCAATGCGATGCGATGCGATGCGATGCGATGCTATTAGATGCGATGCGATGCGTTGCGATGCGATGCGATGCAATGCGATGCGATGCGATGCGATGCGATGCGATGCAATGCGATGCGCTGCGATGCGATGCGATGCGATGCGATGCGATTAGATGCGATTCGATGCGATGCGATTAGATGCGATGCGATGCGTTGCGATGCGATGCGATGCGATGCGATGCGATGCGATGCGATGCGATGCGTTGCGATTAGATGCGATGCGATGCGTTGCGATGCGATGCGTTGCGATGCGATGCGATGCGATTAGATGCGATGCGATGCGTTGCGATGCGATGCGTTGCGATGCGATGCGATGCGATTAGATGCGATGCGATGCGTTGCGATGCGATGCGATGCAATGCGATGCGATGCGATGCGATGCGATGCGATGCAATGCGATGCGCTGCGATGCGATGCGATGCGATGCGATGCGATTAGATGCGATTCGATGCGATGCGATTAGATGCGATGCAATGCGATGCGATGCGTTGCGATGCGATGCGATGCAATGCGATGCGTTGCGATTCGATGCGATGCGGTGCGATGCGATGCGATTAGATGCGATGCGATGCGATGCAATGCGATGCGATGCGATGCAATGCGTTGCGATGCGATGCGATGCAATGCGATGCGATGCAATGCGATGCGATTAGATGCGATGCGATGCGTTGCGATGCGATGCGTTGCGATGCGATGCGATGCGATGCGATTAGATGCGATGCGATGCGTTGCGATGCGATGCGATGCGATGCGATGCGATGCGATGCGATGCGATTAGATGCGATTCGATGCGATGCGATTAGATGCGATGCGATGCGTTGCGATGCGATGCGATGCAATGCGATGCGATGCGATGCGATGCGATGCGATGCGGTGCGTCGCGATGCGATGCGATGCGATGCGATTAGATGCGATGCGATGCGTTGCGATGCGATGCGATGCGATGCGATGCGATGCGATTAGATGCGATGCGATGCGTTGCGATGCGATGCGATGCGATGCGGTGCAATGCGATGTGATGCGATGCGATGCGATGCGATGCGATGCGAAGCGATGCGATGCGAAGCGATGCGATGCAATGCGATGCGTTGCGATGCGATGTGATGCGATGCTATACGACGCGATGCGATGCGATGCGATGCGATGCGATGCGATGCGATGCGATGCGATGCGATGCGATTAGATGCGATGCGATGCGTTGCGATGCGATGCGATGCGATGCGGTGCAATGCGATGTGATGCGATGCGATTAGATGCGATTCGATGCGATGCGATTAGATGCGATGCGATGCGTTGCGATGCGATGCGATGCGATGCGATGCGATGCGATTAGATGCGATGCGATGCGTTGCGATGCGATGCGATGCGATGCGGTGCAATGCGATGTGATGCGATGCGATTAGATGCGATTCGATGCGATGCGATTAGATGCGATGCGATGCGTTGCGATGCGATGCGATGCAATGCGATGCGATGCGATGCGATGCGATGCGATGCGATGCGATGCGATGCGATGCGATGCGATGCGATGCGTTGCGATGCGATGCGATGCAATGCGATGCGATGCGATGCGATGCGATGCGGTGCGGTGCGATGTGATGCGATGCGATGCGATGCGATGCGATGCGATGCGAAGCGATGCGATGCGAAGCTATGCGATGCAATGCGTTGCGATACGATGCGACGCGATGCGATGCGATGCAATGCGATGCGATGCGATGCGATGCGATGCGATGCAATGGGATGGGATGGGATGGGATGGGATGAGATGGGACGGGATGGGATGGGATGCGTTGCGATGCGATGCGGTGCGATGCGGTGCGATGCGATGCGATGCGATGCGATGCGATTTGATGCGATGGGATGGGATGATAAGGGATGGGATGGGATGGGATGGGATGGGATGGGATTGGATGGGATGGGATGGGATATCGCGATGCGATGCGATGCGATGCGATGCGATGCGATGCGATGCGATGCGATGCGTTGCGATACGATGCGATGCGATGCGATGCGATGCAATGCGATGCGATGCGATGCAATGCGATGCGATGCAATGGGATGCGATGCGATGCGATTAGATGCGATGCGATGCGATGCAATGCGATGCGATTAGATGCGATGCAATGCGATGCGATGCAATGCGATGCGATGCGATGCGATACGATGCGATGCAATGCGATGCGATGCGATGCGATGCGATGCGATGCGATGCGATGCGATTAGATGCGATGCGATTAGATGCGATGCGATGCGATGCAATGCGATGCGATTAGATGCGATGCGATGCGTTGCGATGCGATGCGATGCGATGCGATGCGTTGCGATGCGATGCGATGCGATGCGATGCGATGCGATGCGATGCGATTAGATGCGATGCGATGCGATGCAATGCGATGCGATGCAATGCGATGCGATGCGATGCGATACGATGCGATGCAATGCGATGCGATGCGATGCGATGCGATGCGATGCGTTGCGATGCGATGCGATGCGATGCGATGCGATGCGATGCGATGCGATTAGATGCGATGCGATGCGATGCAATGCGATGCGATTAGATGCGATGCGATGCGTTGCGATGCGATGCGATGCAATGCGATGCGATGCGATGCGATGCGATGCGATGCGATGCGATGCGATGCGTTGCGATGCGATGCGATGCGATGCGATGCGATGCGATGCGATGCGATTAGATGCGATGCGATGCGATGCGATGCGATGCGATTAGATGCGATGCGATGCGTTGCGATGCGATGCGATGCAATGCGATGTGATGCGATGCGATGCGATGCGGTGCGATGCGATGCGATGTGATGCGATGCTATACGACGCGATGCGATGCGATGCGATGCGATGCGATGCGATGAGATGCGATGCGATGCGGTGCGGTGCGATGTAATGCGATGCGATGCGATGCGATGCGATTAGATGCGATGCGATGCGTTCCGATGCGATATGGTGCGATGCGATGCGGGGCGATGCAATGCGATGCGATTAGATGCGATGCGATGCGTTGCGATGCGTTGCGATGCGATGCGATGCGATGCGATTAGATGCGATGCGATGCGATTAGATGCGATGCGATGCGTTGCGATGCGATGCGTTGCGATGCGATGCGATGCGATGCGATTAGATGCGATGCGATGCGTTGCGATGCGATGCGATGCGATGCGATGCGATGCGATGCGATTAGATGCGATGCGATGCGTTCCGATGCGATATGGTGCGATGCGATGCGGGGCGATGCGATGCGTTGCGATGCGATGCGAAGCGATGCGATGCGATGCGATGCGATACGATGCGATGCAATGCGATGCGATGCGATGCGATGCGATGCGTTCCGATGCGATATGGTGCGATGCAATGCGGGGCGATGCGATGCGATGCGTTCCGATGCGATGCGATGCGATGCGATGCGATGCGATGCGATGCGATGCGCTGCGATACGATGCGATGCGATGCGGTGCGATGCGATGCGATGCGATGCGATGCGATGCGATGCGTTCCGATGCGATATGGTGCGATGCGATGCGGGGCGATGCGATGCGATGCGTTCCGATGCGATGCGATGCGATGCGATTAGATGCGATGCGATGCGTTGCGATGCGATGCGATGCAATGCGATGCGATGCGATGCGATACGATGCGATGCAATGCGATGCAATGCGATGCGATGCGATTAGATGCGATGCGATGCGTTGCGATGCGATGCGATGCAATGCGATGCGATGCGAAGCGATGCGATGCGATGCGATGCGATGCGATTAGATGCGATGCGATTAGATGCGATGCGATGCGTTGCGATGCGATGCGGTGCGATGCGATGCGATGCGATGCGATGCGATGCGATGCGATGCGAAGCGATGCGATGCGATGCGATGCGATGCGATGCGATTAGATGCGATGCGATGCGTTGCGATGCGATGCGATGCGATGCGATGCGATGCGATTAGATGCGATGCGATGCGTTGCGATGCGATGCGATGCAATGCGATGCGATGCGATGCGATGCGATGCGATGCAAAGCGATGCGATGCGATGCGATGCGATGCGATGCGATGCGATTAGATGCGATTTGATGCGATGCGATTAGATGCGATGCGATGCGTTGCGATGCGATGCGATGCAATGCGATGCGATGCGATGCGATGCGATGCGATGCGATGCGATGCGATGCGATGCGATGCGATGCGATGCGTTGCGATGCGATGCGATGCGATGCGATGCAATGCGATGCGATGCGATGCAATGGGATGGGATGGGATGGGATGGAATGAGATGGGATGGGATGGGATGGGATGCGTTGCGATGCGATGCGGTGCGATGCGATGCGATGCGATGCGATGCGATGCGATGCGATGCGAAGCGATGCGATGCGATGCGATGCGTTGCGATGCGGTGCGATGCGATGCGCTGCGATACGATGCGATGCGATGCGGTGCGATGCGATGCGATGCGATGCGATGCGATGCGATGCGTTCCGATGCGATATGGTGCGATGCGATGCGGGGCGATGCGATGCGATGCGTTCCGATGCGATATGGTGCGATGCGATGCGGGGCGATGCGATGCGATGTGATGCGATGCGATGCGATGCGATGCGATGCGAAGCGATGCGATGCGATGCGTCGCGATGCGATGCGATGCGTCGCGATGCGATGCGATGCGATGCGATGCGATGCGATGCGTTCCGATGCGATATGGTGCGATGCGATGCGGGGCGATGCGATGCGATGCGTTCCGATGCGATATGGTGCGATGCGATGCGGGGCGATGCGATGCGTTGCGATGCGATGCGGTGCGATGCGATGCGATGCGATGCGATGCGATGCGATGCGTCGCGATGCGATGCGATGCGATGCGTTCCGATGCGATATGGTGCGATGCGATGCGGGGCGATGCAATGCGTTGCGATGCGATGCGATGCGATGTGATGCGATGCGATGCGATGCGATGCGATGCGAAGCGATGCGATGCGATGCGTCGCGATGCGATGCGATGCGTCGCGATGCGATGCGATGCGATGCGTTCCGATGCGATATGGTGCGATGCGATGCGGGGCGATGCAATGCGTTGCGATGCGATGCGATGCGATGTGATGCGATGCGATGCGATGCGATGCGATGCGAAGCGATGCGATGCGATGCGTCGCGATGCGATGCGATGCGATGCGATGCGATGCGATTAGATGCGATGCGATGCGTTGCGATGCGATGCGATGCGATGCGATGCGATGCGATTAGATGCGATGCGATGCGTTGCGATGCGATGCGTTGCGATGCGATGCGATGCGATGCGATTAGATGCGATGCGATGCGTTGCGATGCGATGCGATGCGATGCGATGCGATGCGATTAGATGCGATGCGATGCGTTGCGATGCGATGCGATGCAATGCGATGCGATGCGATGCGATACGATGCGATGCAATGCGATGCGATGCGATGCGATGCGATGCGATGCGATGCGATGCGATGCGATTAGATGCGATGCGATGCGTTGCGATGCGATGCGATGCAATGCGATGCGATGCGAAGCGATGCGATGCGATGCGATGCGATGCGATTAGATGCGATGCGATTAGATGCGATGCGATGCGTTGCGATGCGATGCGGTGCGATGCGATGCGATGCGATGCGATGCGATGCGATGCGATGCGAAGCGATGCGATGCGATGCGATGCGATGCGATGCGATTAGATGCGATGCGATGCGTTGCGATGCGATGCGATGCGATGCGATGCGATGCGATTAGATGCGATGCGATGCGTTGCGATGCGATGCGATGCAATGCGATGCGATGCGATGCGATGCGATGCGATGCAAAGCGATGCGATGCGATGCGATGCAATGCGATGCGATGCGATTAGATGCGATTTGATGCGATGCGATTAGATGCGATGCGATGCGTTGCGATGCGATGCGATGCAATGCGATGCGATGCGATGCGATGCGATGCGATGCGATGCGATGCGATGCGATGCGATGCGATGCGTTGCGATGCGATGCGATGCGATGCAATGCGATGCGATGCGATGCGATGCGATGCAAAGCGATGCGATGCGATGCGATGCGATACGATGCGATGCGATGCGATGCGATGCGTTCCGATGCGATATGGTGCGATGCGATGCGGGGCGATGCGATGCGATGCGTTCCGATGCGATATGGTGCGATGCGATGCGGGGCGATGCGATGCGTTGCGATGCGATGCGGTGCGATGCGATGCGATGCGATGCGATGCGATGCGATGCGATGTGATGCGATGCGATGCGATGCGATGCGATGCGAAGCGATGCGATGCGATGCGTCGCGATGCGATGCGATGCGATGCGATGCGATGCGATGCGATGCAAAGCGATGCGATGCGATGCGATGCGATGCGATGCGATGCAAAGCGATGCGATGCGATGCGATGCGATACGATGCGATGCGATGCGATGCGATGCAATGCGATGCGATGCGATGCGATGCGATGCGATTAGATGCGATGCGATGCGTTGCGATGCGATGCGATGCGATGCGATGCGATGCGATGCGATTAGATGCGATGCGATGCGTTCCGATGCGATATGGTGCGATGCGATGCGGGGCGATGCGATGCGTTGCGATGCGATGCGAAGCGATGCGATGCGATGCGATGCGATACGATGCGATGCAATGCGATGCGATGCGATGCGAAGCGATGCGATGCGATACGATGCGATGCAATGCGATGCGATGCGATGCGAAGCGATGCGATGCAATGCGATGCGTTGCGATGCGATGCGATGTGATGCGATGCTATACGACGCGATGCGATGCGATGCGATGCAATGCGATGCGATGCGATGCGATACGATGCGATACAATGCGATGCGATGCGATGCGAAGCGATGCGATGCAATGCGATGCGTTGCGATGCGATGCGATGTGATGCGATGCTATACGACGCGATGCGATGCGATGCGATGCGATGCGATGCGATGAGATGCGATGCGATGCGGTGCGGTGCGATGTAATGCGATGCGATGCGATGCGATGCGATGCGAAGCGATGCGATGCGAAGCGATGCGATGCAATGCGATGCGTTGCGATGCGATGCGATGTGATGCGAAGCGATGCGATGCAATGCGATGCGTTGCGATGCGATGCGATGTGATGCGATGCTATACGACGCGATGCGATGCGATGCGGTGCAATGCGATGTGATGCGATGCGATGCGATGCGATGCGATGCGAAGTGATGCCATGCGAAGCGATGCGATGTAATGCGATGCGTTGCGATGCGATGTGATGCGATGCTATACGACGCGATGCGATGCGATGCGATGCGATGCGATGCGATGCGATGAGATGCGATGCGATGCGATGCGATGCGTTGCGATGCGATGCGATGTGATGCGATGCGTTGCGATACGATGCGATGCGATGCGGTGCGATGCGATGCGCTGCGATACGATGCGATGCGATGCGGTGCGATGCGATGCGCTGCGATACGATGCGATGCGATGCGGTGCGATGCGATGCGATGCGATGCGATGCGATGCGTTGCAATGCGATGCGATGCGATGCGATGCGATGCTATTAGATGCGATGCGATGCGTTGCGATGCGATGCGATGCAATGCGATGCGATGCGATGCGATGCGATGCGATGCAATGCGATGCGCTGCGATGCGATGCGATGCGATGCGATGCGATTAGATGCGATTCGATGCGATGCGATTAGATGCGATGCGATGCGTTGCGATGCGATGCGATGCGATGCGATGCGATGCGATGCGATGCGATGCGTTGCGATTAGATGCGATGCGATGCGTTGCGATGCGATGCGTTGCGATGCGATGCGATGCGATTAGATGCGATGCGATGCGTTGCGATGCGATGCGTTGCGATGCGATGCGATGCGATTAGATGCGATGCGATGCGTTGCGATGCGATGCGATGCAATGCGATGCGATGCGATGCGATGCGATGCGATGCAATGCGATGCGCTGCGATGCGATGCGATGCGATGCGATGCGATTAGATGCGATTCGATGCGATGCGATTAGATGCGATGCAATGCGATGCGATGCGTTGCGATGCGATGCGATGCAATGCGATGCGTTGCGATTCGATGCGATGCGGTGCGATGCGATGCGATTAGATGCGATGCGATGCGATGCAATGCGATGCGATGCGATGCAATGCGTTGCGATGCGATGCGATGCAATGCGATGCGATGCAATGCGATGCGATTAGATGCGATGCGATGCGTTGCGATGCGATGCGTTGCGATGCGATGCGATGCGATGCGATTAGATGCGATGCGATGCGTTGCGATGCGATGCGATGCGATGCGATGCGATGCGATGCGATGCGATTAGATGCGATTCGATGCGATGCGATTAGATGCGATGCGATGCGTTGCGATGCGATGCGATGCAATGCGATGCGATGCGATGCGATGCGATGCGATGCGGTGCGTCGCGATGCGATGCGATGCGATGCGATTAGATGCGATGCGATGCGTTGCGATGCGATGCGATGCGATGCGATGCGATGCGATTAGATGCGATGCGATGCGTTGCGATGCGATGCGATGCGATGCGGTGCAATGCGATGTGATGCGATGCGATGCGATGCGATGCGATGCGAAGCGATGCGATGCGAAGCGATGCGATGCAATGCGATGCGTTGCGATGCGATGTGATGCGATGCTATACGACGCGATGCGATGCGATGCGATGCGATGCGATGCGATGCGATGCGATGCGATGCGATGCGATTAGATGCGATGCGATGCGTTGCGATGCGATGCGATGCGATGCGGTGCAATGCGATGTGATGCGATGCGATTAGATGCGATTCGATGCGATGCGATTAGATGCGATGCGATGCGTTGCGATGCGATGCGATGCGATGCGATGCGATGCGATTAGATGCGATGCGATGCGTTGCGATGCGATGCGATGCGATGCGGTGCAATGCGATGTGATGCGATGCGATTAGATGCGATTCGATGCGATGCGATTAGATGCGATGCGATGCGTTGCGATGCGATGCGATGCAATGCGATGCGATGCGATGCGATGCGATGCGATGCGATGCGATGCGATGCGATGCGATGCGATGCGATGCGTTGCGATGCGATGCGATGCAATGCGATGCGATGCGATGCGATGCGATGCGGTGCGGTGCGATGTGATGCGATGCGATGCGATGCGATGCGATGCGATGCGAAGCGATGCGATGCGAAGCTATGCGATGCAATGCGTTGCGATACGATGCGACGCGATGCGATGCGATGCAATGCGATGCGATGCGATGCGATGCGATGCGATGCAATGGGATGGGATGGGATGGGATGGGATGAGATGGGACGGGATGGGATGGGATGCGTTGCGATGCGATGCGGTGCGATGCGGTGCGATGCGATGCGATGCGATGCGATGCGATTTGATGCGATGGGATGGGATGATAAGGGATGGGATGGGATGGGATGGGATGGGATGGGATTGGATGGGATGGGATGGGATATCGCGATGCGATGCGATGCGATGCGATGCGATGCGATGCGATGCGATGCGATGCGTTGCGATACGATGCGATGCGATGCGATGCGATGCAATGCGATGCGATGCGATGCAATGCGATGCGATGCAATGGGATGCGATGCGATGCGATTAGATGCGATGCGATGCGATGCAATGCGATGCGATTAGATGCGATGCAATGCGATGCGATGCAATGCGATGCGATGCGATGCGATACGATGCGATGCAATGCGATGCGATGCGTTGCGATGCGATGCGATGCGATGCGATGCGATTAGATGCGATGCGATTAGATGCGATGCGATGCGATGCAATGCGATGCGATTAGATGCGATGCGATGCGTTGCGATGCGATGCGATGCGATGCGATGCGTTGCGATGCGATGCGATGCGATGCGATGCGATGCGATGCGATGCGATTAGATGCGATGCGATGCGATGCAATGCGATGCGATTAGATGCGATGCAATGCGATGCGATGCAATGCGATGCGATGCAATGCGATGCGATGCGATGCGATACGATGCGATGCAATGCGATGCGATGCGATGCGATGCGATGCGATGCGTTGCGATGCGATGCGATGCGATGCGATGCGATGCGATGCGATGCGATTAGATGCGATGCGATGCGATGCAATGCGATGCGATTAGATGCGATGCGATGCGTTGCGATGCGATGCGATGCAATGCGATGCGATGCGATGCGATGCGATGCGATGCGATGCGATGCGATGCGTTGCGATGCGATGCGATGCGATGCGATGCGATGCGATGCGATGCGATTAGATGCGATGCGATGCGATGCGATGCGATGCGATTAGATGCGATGCGATGCGTTGCGATGCGATGCGATGCAATGCGATGTGATGCGATGCGATGCGATGCGGTGCGATGCGATGCGATGTGATGCGATGCTATACGACGCGATGCGATGCGATGCGATGCGATGCGATGCGATGAGATGCGATGCGATGCGGTGCGGTGCGATGTAATGCGATGCGATGCGATGCGATGCGATTAGATGCGATGCGATGCGTTCCGATGCGATATGGTGCGATGCGATGCGGGGCGATGCAATGCGATGCGATTAGATGCGATGCGATGCGTTGCGATGCGTTGCGATGCGATGCGATGCGATGCGATTAGATGCGATGCGATGCGATTAGATGCGATGCGATGCGTTGCGATGCGATGCGTTGCGATGCGATGCGATGCGATGCGATTAGATGCGATGCGATGCGTTGCGATGCGATGCGATGCGATGCGATGCGATGCGATGCGATTAGATGCGATGCGATGCGTTCCGATGCGATATGGTGCGATGCGATGCGGGGCGATGCGATGCGTTGCGATGCGATGCGAAGCGATGCGATGCGATGCGATGCGATACGATGCGATGCAATGCGATGCGATGCGATGCGATGCGATGCGTTCCGATGCGATATGGTGCGATGCAATGCGGGGCGATGCGATGCGATGCGTTCCGATGCGATGCGATGCGATGCGATGCGATGCGATGCGATGCGATGCGCTGCGATACGATGCGATGCGATGCGGTGCGATGCGATGCGATGCGATGCGATGCGATGCGATGCGTTCCGATGCGATATGGTGCGATGCGATGCGGGGCGATGCGATGCGATGCGTTCCGATGCGATGCGATGCGATGCGATTAGATGCGATGCGATGCGTTGCGATGCGATGCGATGCAATGCGATGCGATGCGATGCGATACGATGCGATGCAATGCGATGCAATGCGATGCGATGCGATTAGATGCGATGCGATGCGTTGCGATGCGATGCGATGCAATGCGATGCGATGCGAAGCGATGCGATGCGATGCGATGCGATGCGATTAGATGCGATGCGATTAGATGCGATGCGATGCGTTGCGATGCGATGCGGTGCGATGCGATGCGATGCGATGCGATGCGATGCGATGCGATGCGAAGCGATGCGATGCGATGCGATGCGATGCGATGCGATTAGATGCGATGCGATGCGTTGCGATGCGATGCGATGCGATGCGATGCGATGCGATTAGATGCGATGCGATGCGTTGCGATGCGATGCGATGCAATGCGATGCGATGCGATGCGATGCGATGCGATGCAAAGCGATGCGATGCGATGCGATGCGATGCGATGCGATGCGATTAGATGCGATTTGATGCGATGCGATTAGATGCGATGCGATGCGTTGCGATGCGATGCGATGCAATGCGATGCGATGCGATGCGATGCGATGCGATGCGATGCGATGCGATGCGATGCGATGCGATGCGATGCGATGCGATGCGATGCGAAGCGATGCGATGCGATGCGATGCGTTGCGATGCGGTGCGATGCGATGCGCTGCGATACGATGCGATGCGATGCGGTGCGATGCGATGCGATGCGATGCGATGCGATGCGATGCGTTCCGATGCGATATGGTGCGATGCGATGCGGGGCGATGCGATGCGATGCGTTCCGATGCGATATGGTGCGATGCGATGCGGGGCGATGCGATGCGATGTGATGCGATGCGATGCGATGCGATGCGATGCGAAGCGATGCGATGCGATGCGTCGCGATGCGATGCGATGCGTCGCGATGCGATGCGATGCGATGCGATGCGATGCGATGCGTTCCGATGCGATATGGTGCGATGCGATGCGGGGCGATGCGATGCGATGCGTTCCGATGCGATATGGTGCGATGCGATGCGGGGCGATGCGATGCGTTGCGATGCGATGCGGTGCGATGCGATGCGATGCGATGCGATGCGATGCGATGCGTCGCGATGCGATGCGATGCGATGCGTTCCGATGCGATATGGTGCGATGCGATGCGGGGCGATGCAATGCGTTGCGATGCGATGCGATGCGATGTGATGCGATGCGATGCGATGCGATGCGATGCGAAGCGATGCGATGCGATGCGTCGCGATGCGATGCGATGCGTCGCGATGCGATGCGATGCGATGCGTTCCGATGCGATATGGTGCGATGCGATGCGGGGCGATGCAATGCGTTGCGATGCGATGCGATGCGATGTGATGCGATGCGATGCGATGCGATGCGATGCGAAGCGATGCGATGCGATGCGTCGCGATGCGATGCGATGCGATGCGATGCGATGCGATTAGATGCGATGCGATGCGTTGCGATGCGATGCGATGCGATGCGATGCGATGCGATTAGATGCGATGCGATGCGTTGCGATGCGATGCGTTGCGATGCGATGCGATGCGATGCGATTAGATGCGATGCGATGCGTTGCGATGCGATGCGATGCGATGCGATGCGATGCGATTAGATGCGATGCGATGCGTTGCGATGCGATGCGATGCAATGCGATGCGATGCGATGCGATACGATGCGATGCAATGCGATGCGATGCGATGCGATGCGATGCGATGCGATGCGATGCGATGCGATTAGATGCGATGCGATGCGTTGCGATGCGATGCGATGCAATGCGATGCGATGCGAAGCGATGCGATGCGATGCGATGCGATGCGATTAGATGCGATGCGATTAGATGCGATGCGATGCGTTGCGATGCGATGCGGTGCGATGCGATGCGATGCGATGCGATGCGATGCGATGCGATGCGAAGCGATGCGATGCGATGCGATGCGATGCGATGCGATTAGATGCGATGCGATGCGTTGCGATGCGATGCGATGCGATGCGATGCGATGCGATTAGATGCGATGCGATGCGTTGCGATGCGATGCGATGCAATGCGATGCGATGCGATGCGATGCGATGCGATGCAAAGCGATGCGATGCGATGCGATGCAATGCGATGCGATGCGATTAGATGCGATTTGATGCGATGCGATTAGATGCGATGCGATGCGTTGCGATGCGATGCGATGCAATGCGATGCGATGCGATGCGATGCGATGCGATGCGATGCGATGCGATGCGATGCGATGCGTTGCGATGCGATGCGATGCGATGCAATGCGATGCGATGCGATGCGATGCGATGCAAAGCGATGCGATGCGATGCGATGCGATACGATGCGATGCGATGCGATGCGATGCGTTCCGATGCGATATGGTGCGATGCGATGCGGGGCGATGCGATGCGATGCGTTCCGATGCGATATGGTGCGATGCGATGCGGGGCGATGCGATGCGTTGCGATGCGATGCGGTGCGATGCGATGCGATGCGATGCGATGCGATGCGATGCGATGTGATGCGATGCGATGCGATGCGATGCGATGCGAAGCGATGCGATGCGATGCGTCGCGATGCGATGCGATGCGATGCGATGCGATGCGATTAGATGCGATGCGATGCGTTGCGATGCGATGCGATGCGATGCGATGCGATGCGATTAGATGCGATGCGATGCGTTGCGATGCGATGCGTTGCGATGCGATGCAATGCGATGCGATGCGATGCGATGCGATGCGATGCAAAGCGATGCGATGCGATGCGATGCGATGCGATGCGATGCGATGCGATGCGATTAGATGCGATTTGATGCGATGCGATTAGATGCGATGCGATGCGTTGCGATGCGATGCGATGCAATGCGATGCGATGCGATGCGATGCGATGCGATGCGATGCGATGCGTTGCGATGCGATGCGATGCGATGCGTTGCGATGCGATGCGATGCGATGCGATGCAAAGCGATGCGATGCGATGCGTTGCGATGCGATGCGATGCGATGCGATGCGATGCGATGCGATGCGATGCGATGCAAAGCGATGCGATGCGATGCGTTGCGATGCGATGCGATTAGATGCGATGCGATGCGTTGCGATGCGATGCGATGCGATGCGATGCAAAGCGATGCGATGCGATGCGATGCGATGCGATGCGATTAGATGCGATGCGATGCGTTGCGATGCGATGCGATGCGATGCGATGCGATGCGATTAGATGCGATGCGATGCGTTGCGATGCGATGCGATGCAATGCGATGCGATGCGATGCGATGCGATGCGATGCAAAGCGATGCGATGCGATGCGATGCGATGCGATGCGATGCGATTAGATGCGATTTGATGCGATGCGATTAGATGCGATGCGATGCGTTGCGATGCGATGCGATGCAATGCGATGCGATGCGATGCGATGCGATGCGATGCGATGCGATGCGATGCGATGCGATGCGATGCGATGCGTTGCGATGCGATGCGATGCGATGCGATGCAATGCGATGCGATGCGATGCAATGGGATGGGATGGGATGGGATGGGATGAGATGGGATGGGATGGGATGGGATGCGTTGCGATGCGATGCGGTGCGATGCGATGCGATGCGATGCGATGCGATGCGATGCGATGCGATGCGATGCGAAGCGATGCGATGCGATGCGATGCGTTGCGATGCGGTGCGATGCGATGCGCTGCGATACGATGCGATGCGATGCGGTGCGATGCGATGCGATGCGATGCGATGCGATGCGATGCGTTCCGATGCGATATGGTGCGATGCGATGCGGGGCGATGCGATGCGATGCGTTCCGATGCGATATGGTGCGATGCGATGCGGGGCGATGCGATGCGTTGCGATGCGATGCGGTGCGATGCGATGCGATGCGATGCGATGCGATGCGATGCGTCGCGATGCGATGCGATGCGATGCGTTCCGATGCGATATGGTGCGATGCGATGCGGGGCGATGCAATGCGTTGCGATGCGATGCGATGCGATGTGATGCGATGCGATGCGATGCTATGCGATGCGAAGCGATGCGATGCGATGCGTCGCAATGCGATGCGATGCGATGCGATGCGATGCGATTAGATGCGATGCGATGCGTTGCGATGCGATGCGATGCGATGCGATGCGATGCGATTAGATGCGATGCGATGCGTTGCGATGCGATGCGATGCGATGCGATGCGATGCGATTAGATGCGATGCGATGCGTTGCGATGCGATGCGATGCAATGCGATGCGATGCGATGCGATACGATGCGATGCAATGCGATGCGATGCGATGCGATGCGATGCGATGCGATGCGATGCGATGCGATTAGATGCGATGCGATGCGTTGCGATGCGATGCGATGCAATGCGATGCGATGCGAAGCGATGCGATGCGATGCGATGCGATGCGATTAGATGCGATGCGATTAGATGCGATGCGATGCGTTGCGATGCGATGCGGTGCGATGCGATGCGATGCGATGCGATGCGATGCGATGCGATGCGAAGCGATGCGATGCGATGCGATGCGATGCGATGCGATTAGATGCGATGCGATGCGTTGCGATGCGATGCGATGCGATGCGATGCGATGCGATTAGATGCGATGCGATGCGTTGCGATGCGATGCGATGCAATGCGATGCGATGCGATGCGATGCGATGCGATGCAAAGCGATGCGATGCGATGCGATGCGATGCGATGCGATGCGATTAGATGCGATTTGATGCGATGCGATTAGATGCGATGCGATGCGTTGCGATGCGATGCGATGCAATGCGATGCGATGCGATGCGATGCGATGCGATGCGATGCGATGCGATGCGATGCGATGCGATGCGATGCGTTGCGATGCGATGCGATGCGATGCGATGCAATGCGATGCGATGCGATGCGATGCGATGCGATGCGATGCGATGCGATGCGATTAGATGCGATGCGATGCGTTGCGATGCGATGCGATGCAATGCGATGCGATGCGGTGCGATGCGATGCGATGCGTTGCGATGCGATGCGATGCGATGCGAAGCGATGCGATGCGATGCGATGCGATGCGATGCGATTAGATGCGATGCGATGCGTTGCGATGCGATGCGATGCGATGCGATGCGATGCGATTAGATGCGATGCGATGCGTTGCGATGCGATGCGATGCAATGCGATGCGATGCGATGCGATGCGATGCGATGCAAAGCGATGCGATGCGATGCGATGCGATGCGATGCGATGCGATTAGATGCGATTTGATGCGATGCGATTAGATGCGATGCGATGCGTTGCGATGCGATGCGATGCAATGCGATGCGATGCGATGCGATGCGATGCGATGCGATGCGATGCGATGCGATGCGATGCGATGCGATGCGTTGCGATGCGATGCGATGCGATGCGATGCAATGCGATGCGATGCGTTGCGATGCGATGCGATGCGATGCGATGCAATGCGATGCGATGCGTTGCGATGCGATGCGATGCGATGCGATGCGATGCGATTAGATGCGATGCGATGCGTTGCGATGCGATGCGATGCAATGCGATGCGATGCGATGCGATACGATGCGATGCAATGCGATGCGATGCGATGCGATGCGATGCGATGCGATGCGATGCGATGCGATTAGATGCGATGCGATGCGTTGCGATGCGATGCGATGCAATGCGATGCGATGCGAAGCGATGCGATGCGATGCGATGCGATGCGATTAGATGCGATGCGATTAGATGCGATGCGATGCGTTGCGATGCGATGCGGTGCGATGCGATGCGATGCGATGCGATGCGATGCGATGCGATGCGAAGCGATGCGATGCGATGCGATGCGATGCGATGCGATTAGATGCGATGCGATGCGTTGCGATGCGATGCGATGCGATGCGATGCGATGCGATTAGATGCGATGCGATGCGTTGCGATGCGATGCGATGCAATGCGATGCGATGCGATGCGATGCGATGCGATGCAAAGCGATGCGATGCGATGCGATGCGATGCGATGCGATGCGATTAGATGCGATTTGATGCGATGCGATTAGATGCGATGCGATGCGTTGCGATGCGATGCGATGCAATGCGATGCGATGCGATGCGATGCGATGCGATGCGATGCGATGCGATGCGATGCGATGCGATGCGATGCGTTGCGATGCGATGCGATGCGATGCGATGCAATGCGATGCGATGCGATGCGATACGATGCGATGCAATGCGATGCGATGCGATGCGATGCGATGCGATGCGATGCGATGCGATGCAAAGCGATGCGATGCGATGCGATGCGATGCGATGCGATGCGATGCAAAGCGATGCGATGCGATGCGATGCGATACGATGCGATGCGATGCGATGCGATGCAATGCGATGCGATGCGATGCGATGCGATGCGATTAGATGCGATGCGATGCGTTGCGATGCGATGCGATGCGATGCGATGCGATGCGATGCGATTAGATGCGATGCGATGCGTTCCGATGCGATATGGTGCGATGCGATGCGGGGCGATGCGATGCGTTGCGATGCGATGCGAAGCGATGCGATGCGATGCGATGCGATACGATGCGATGCAATGCGATGCGATGCGATGCGAAGCGATGCGATGCGATACGATGCGATGCAATGCGATGCGATGCGATGCGAAGCGATGCGATGCAATGCGATGCGTTGCGATGCGATGCGATGTGATGCGATGCTATACGACGCGATGCGATGCGATGCGATGCAATGCGATGCGATGCGATGCGATACGATGCGATACAATGCGATGCGATGCGATGCGAAGCGATGCGATGCAATGCGATGCGTTGCGATGCGATGCGATGCGATGCGATGAGATGCGATGCGATGCGGTGCGGTGCGATGTAATGCGATGCGATGCGATGCGATGCGATGCGAAGCGATGCGATGCGAAGCGATGCGATGCAATGCGATGCGTTGCGATGCGATGCGATGTGATGCGAAGCGATGCGATGCAATGCGATGCGTTGCGATGCGATGCGATGTGATGCGATGCTATACGACGCGATGCGATGCGATGCGGTGCAATGCGATGTGATGCGATGCGATGCGATGCGATGCGATGCGAAGTGATGCGATGCGAAGCGATGCGATGTAATGCGATGCGTTGCGATGCGATGTGATGCGATGCTATACGACGCGATGCGATGCGATGCGATGCGATGCGATGCGATGCGATGAGATGCGATGCGATGCGATGCGATGCGTTGCGATGCGATGCGATGTGATGCGATGCGTTGCGATACGATGCGATGCGATGCGGTGCGATGCGATGCGCTGCGATACGATGCGATGCGATGCGGTGCGATGCGATGCGCTGCGATACGATGCGATGCGATGCGGTGCGATGCGATGCGATGCGATGCGATGCGATGCGTTGCGATGCGATGCGATGCGATGCGATGCGATGCTATTAGATGCGATGCGATGCGTTGCGATGCGATGCGATGCAATGCGATGCGATGCGATGCGATGCGATGCGATGCAATGCGATGCGCTGCGATGCGATGCGATGCGATGCGATGCGATTAGATGCGATTCGATGCGATGCGATTAGATGCGATGCGATGCGTTGCGATGCGATGCGATGCGATGCGATGCGATGCGATGCGATGCGATGCGTTGCGATTCGATGCGATGCGGTGCGATGCGATGCGATTAGATGCGATGCGATGCGATGCAATGCGATGCGATGCGATGCAATGCGTTGCGATGCGATGCGATGCAATGCGATGCGATGCAATGCGATGCGATTAGATGCGATGCGATGCGTTGCGATGCGTTGCGATGCGATGCGATGCGATTAGATGCGATGCGATGCGTTGCGATGCGATGCGTTGCGATGCGATGCGATGCGATGCGATTAGATGCGATGCGATGCGTTGCGATGCGATGCGATGCAATGCGATGCGATGCGATGCGATGCGATGCGATGCAATGCGATGCGCTGCGATGCGATGCGATGCGATGCGATGCGATTAGATGCGATTCGATGCGATGCGATTAGATGCGATGCGATGCTATACGACGCGATGCGATGCGATGCGATGCGATGCGATGCGATGCGATGCGATGCGATGAGATGCGATGCGATGCGATGCTATTAGATGCGATGCGATGCGTTGCGATGCGATGCGATGCAATGCGATGCGATGCGATACGATGCGATACAATGCGATGCGATGCGATGCGAAGCGATGCGATGCAATGCGATGCGTTGCGATGCGATGCGATGTGATGCGATGCTATACGACGCGATGCGATGCGATGCGATGCGATGCGATGCGATGAGATGCGATGCGATGCGGTGCGGTGCGATGTAATGCGATGCGATGCGATGCGATGCGATGCGAAGCGATGCGATGCGAAGCGATGCGATGCAATGCGATGCGTTGCGATGCGATGCGATGTGATGCGAAGCGATGCGATGCAATGCGATGCGTTGCGATGCGATGCGATGTGATGCGATGCTATACGACGCGATGCGATGCGATGCGGTGCAATGCGATGTGATGCGATGCGATGCGATGCGATGCGATGCGAAGTGATGCGATGCGAAGCGATGCGATGTAATGCGATGCGTTGCGATGCGATGTGATGCGATGCTATACGACGCGATGCGATGCGATGCGATGCGATGCGATGCGATGCGATGAGATGCGATGCGATGCGATGCGATGCGTTGCGATGCGATGCGATGTGATGCGATGCGTTGCGATACGATGCGATGCGATGCGGTGCGATGCGATGCGCTGCGATACGATGCGATGCGATGCGGTGCGATGCGATGCGCTGCGATACGATGCGATGCGATGCGGTGCGATGCGATGCGATGCGATGCGATGCGATGCGTTGCGATGCGATGCGATGCGATGCGATGCGATGCTATTAGATGCGATGCGATGCGTTGCGATGCGATGCGATGCAATGCGATGCGATGCGATGCGATGCGATGCGATGCAATGCGATGCGCTGCGATGCGATGCGATGCGATGCGATGCGATTAGATGCGATTCGATGCGATGCGATTAGATGCGATGCGATGCGTTGCGATGCGATGCGATGCGATGCGATGCGATGCGATGCGATGCGATGCGTTGCGATTCGATGCGATGCGGTGCGATGCGATGCGATTAGATGCGATGCGATGCGATGCAATGCGATGCGATGCGATGCAATGCGTTGCGATGCGATGCGATGCAATGCGATGCGATGCAATGCGATGCGATTAGATGCGATGCGATGCGTTGCGATGCGTTGCGATGCGATGCGATGCGATTAGATGCGATGCGATGCGTTGCGATGCGATGCGTTGCGATGCGATGCGATGCGATGCGATTAGATGCGATGCGATGCGTTGCGATGCGATGCGATGCAATGCGATGCGATGCGATGCGATGCGATGCGATGCAATGCGATGCGCTGCGATGCGATGCGATGCGATGCGATGCGATTAGATGCGATTCGATGCGATGCGATTAGATGCGATGCGATGCTATACGACGCGATGCGATGCGATGCGATGCGATGCGATGCGATGCGATGCGATGCGATGAGATGCGATGCGATGCGATGCTATTAGATGCGATGCGATGCGTTGCGATGCGATGCGATGCAATGCGATGCGATGCGATGCGATGCGATGCGATGCAATGCGATGCGCTGCGATGCGATGCGATGCGATGCGATGCGATTAGATGCGATTCGATGCGATGCGATTAGATGCGATGCGATGCGTTGCGATGCGATGCGATGCAATGCGATGCGATGCGTTGCGATGCGATGCGATGCAATGCGATGCGTTGCGATTCGATGCGATGCGGTGCGATGCGATGCGATTAGATGCGATGCGATGCGATGCAATGCGATGCGATGCGATGCAATGCGTTGCGATGCGATGCGATGCAATGCGATGCGATGCAATGCGATGCGATTAGATGCGATGCGATGCGTTGCGATGCGTTGCGATGCGATGCGATGCGATTAGATGCGATGCGATGCGTTGCGATGCGATGCGTTGCGATGCGATGCGATGCGATGCGATTAGATGCGATGCGATGCGTTGCGATGCGATGCGATGCGATGCGATGCGATGCGATGCGATGCGATTAGATGCGATTCGCTGCGATGCGATTAGATGCGATGCGATGCGTTGCGATGCGATGCGATGCAATGCGATGCGATGCGATGCGATGCGATGCGATGCGGTGCGTCGCGATGCGATGCGATGCGATGCGATTAGATGCGATGCGATGCGTTGCGATGCGATGCGATGCGTTGCGATGCGATGCGATGCGATGCGGTGCAATGCGATGTGATGCGATGCGATGCGATGCGATGCGATGCGAAGCGATGCGATGCGAAGCGATGCGATGCAATGCGATGCGTTGCGATGCGATGTGATGCGATGCTATACGACGCGATGCGATGCGATGCGATGCGATGCGATGCGATGCGATGCGATGCGATGCGATGCGATTAGATGCGATGCGATGCGTTGCGATGCGATGCGATGCGATGCGGTGCAATGCGATGTGATGCGATGCGATTAGATGCGATTCGATGCGATGCGATTAGATGCGATGCGATGCGTTGCGATGCGATGCGATGCGATGCGATGCGATGCGATTAGATGCGATGCGATGCGTTGCGATGCGATGCGATGCGATGCGGTGCAATGCGATGTGATGCGATGCGATTAGATGCGATTCGATGCGATGCGATTAGATGCGATGCGATGCGTTGCGATGCGATGCGATGCAATGCGATGCGATGCGATGCGATGCGATGCGATGCGATGCGATGCGATGCGATGCGATGCGATGCGATGCGTTGCGATGCGATGCGATGCAATGCGATGCGATGCGATGCGATGCGATGCGGTGCGGTGCGATGTGATGCGATGCGATGCGATGCGATGCGATGCGATGCGAAGCGATGCGATGCGAAGCTATGCGATGCAATGCGTTGCGATACGATGCGACGCGATGCGATGCGATGCAATGCGATGCGATGCGATGCGATGCGATGCGATGCAATGGGATGGGATGGGATGGGATGGGATGAGATGGGACGGGATGGGATGGGATGCGTTGCGATGCGATGCGGTGCGATCGGTGCGATGCGATGCGATGCGATGCGATGCGATTTGATGCGATGGGATGGGATGATAAGGGATGGGATGGGATGGGATGGGATGGGATGGGATTGGATGGGATGGGATGGGATATCGCGATGCGATGCGATGCGATGCGATGCGATGCGATGCGATGCGATGCGATGCGTTGCGATACGATGCGATGCGATGCGATGCGATGCAATGCGATGCGATGCGATGCAATGCGATGCGATGCAATGGGATGCGATGCGATGCGATTAGATGCGATGCGATGCGATGCAATGCGATGCGATTAGATGCGATGCAATGCGATGCGATGCAATGCGATGCGATGCAATGCGATGCGATGCGATGCGATACGATGCGATGCAATGCGATGCGATGCGATGCGATGCGATGCGATGCGATGCGATGCGATTAGATGCGATGCGATTAGATGCGATGCGATGCGATGCAATGCGATGCGATTAGATGCGATGCGATGCGTTGCGATGCGATGCGATGCGATGCGATGCGTTGCGATGCGATGCGATGCGATGCGATGCGATGCGATGCGATGCGATTAGATGCGATGCGATGCGATGCAATGCGATGCGATTAGATGCGATGCAATGCGATGCGATGCAATGCGATGCGATGCAATGCGATGCGATGCGATGCGATACGATGCGATGCAATGCGATGCGATGCGATGCGATGCGATGCGATGCGTTGCGATGCGATGCGATGCGATGCGATGCGATGCGATGCGATGCGATTAGATGCGATGCGATGCGATGCAATGCGATGCGATTAGATGCGATGCGATGCGTTGCGATGCGATGCGATGCAATGCGATGCGATGCGATGCGATGCGATGCGATGCGATGCGATTAGATGCGATGCGATGCGATGCGTTGCGATTCGATGCGATGCGGTGCGATGCGATGCGATTAGATGCGATGCGATGCGATGCAATGCGATGCGATGCGATGCAATGCGTTGCGATGCGATGCGATGCAATGCGATGCGATGCAATGCGATGCGATTAGATGCGATGCGATGCGTTGCGATGCGTTGCGATGCGATGCGATGCGATTAGATGCGATGCGATGCGTTGCGATGCGATGCGTTGCGATGCGATGCGATGCGATGCGATTAGATGCGATGCGATGCGTTGCGATGCGATGCGATGCAATGCGATGCGATGCGATGCGATGCGATGCGATGCAATGCGATGCGCTGCGATGCGATGCGATGCGATGCGATGCGATTAGATGCGATTCGATGCGATGCGATTAGATGCGATGCGATGCTATACGACGCGATGCGATGCGATGCGATGCGATGCGATGCGATGCGATGCGATGCGATGAGATGCGATGCGATGCGATGCTATTAGATGCGATGCGATGCGTTGCGATGCGATGCGATGCAATGCGATGCGATGCGATGCGATGCGATGCGATGCAATGCGATGCGCTGCGATGCGATGCGATGCGATGCGATGCGATTAGATGCGATTCGATGCGATGCGATTAGATGCGATGCGATGCGTTGCGATGCGATGCGATGCAATGCGATGCGATGCGTTGCGATGCGATGCGATGCAATGCGATGCGTTGCGATTCGATGCGATGCGGTGCGATGCGATGCGATTAGATGCGATGCGATGCGATGCAATGCGATGCGATGCGATGCAATGCGTTGCGATGCGATGCGATGCAATGCGATGCGATGCAATGCGATGCGATTAGATGCGATGCGATGCGTTGCGATGCGTTGCGATGCGATGCGATGCGATTAGATGCGATGCGATGCGTTGCGATGCGATGCGTTGCGATGCGATGCGATGCGATGCGATTAGATGCGATGCGATGCGTTGCGATGCGATGCGATGCGATGCGATGCGATGCGATGCGATGCGATTAGATGCGATTCGCTGCGATGCGATTAGATGCGATGCGATGCGTTGCGATGCGATGCGATGCAATGCGATGCGATGCGATGCGATGCGATGCGATGCGGTGCGTCGCGATGCGATGCGATGCGATGCGATTAGATGCGATGCGATGCGTTGCGATGCGATGCGATGCGTTGCGATGCGATGCGATGCGATGCGGTGCAATGCGATGTGATGCGATGCGATGCGATGCGATGCGATGCGAAGCGATGCGATGCGAAGCGATGCGATGCAATGCGATGCGTTGCGATGCGATGTGATGCGATGCTATACGACGCGATGCGATGCGATGCGATGCGATGCGATGCGATGCGATGCGATGCGATGCGATGCGATTAGATGCGATGCGATGCGTTGCGATGCGATGCGATGCGATGCGGTGCAATGCGATGTGATGCGATGCGATTAGATGCGATTCGATGCGATGCGATTAGATGCGATGCGATGCGTTGCGATGCGATGCGATGCGATGCGATGCGATGCGATTAGATGCGATGCGATGCGTTGCGATGCGATGCGATGCGATGCGGTGCAATGCGATGTGATGCGATGCGATTAGATGCGATTCGATGCGATGCGATTAGATGCGATGCGATGCGTTGCGATGCGATGCGATGCAATGCGATGCGATGCGATGCGATGCGATGCGATGCGATGCGATGCGATGCGATGCGATGCGATGCGATGCGTTGCGATGCGATGCGATGCAATGCGATGCGATGCGATGCGATGCGATGCGGTGCGGTGCGATGTGATGCGATGCGATGCGATGCGATGCGATGCGATGCGAAGCGATGCGATGCGAAGCTATGCGATGCAATGCGTTGCGATACGATGCGACGCGATGCGATGCGATGCAATGCGATGCGATGCGATGCGATGCGATGCGATGCAATGGGATGGGATGGGATGGGATGGGATGAGATGGGACGGGATGGGATGGGATGCGTTGCGATGCGATGCGGTGCGATCGGTGCGATGCGATGCGATGCGATGCGATGCGATTTGATGCGATGGGATGGGATGATAAGGGATGGGATGGGATGGGATGGGATGGGATGGGATTGGATGGGATGGGATGGGATATCGCGATGCGATGCGATGCGATGCGATGCGATGCGATGCGATGCGATGCGATGCGTTGCGATACGATGCGATGCGATGCGATGCGATGCAATGCGATGCGATGCGATGCAATGCGATGCGATGCAATGGGATGCGATGCGATGCGATTAGATGCGATGCGATGCGATGCAATGCGATGCGATTAGATGCGATGCAATGCGATGCGATGCAATGCGATGCGATGCAATGCGATGCGATGCGATGCGATACGATGCGATGCAATGCGATGCGATGCGATGCGATGCGATGCGATGCGATGCGATGCGATTAGATGCGATGCGATTAGATGCGATGCGATGCGATGCAATGCGATGCGATTAGATGCGATGCGATGCGTTGCGATGCGATGCGATGCGATGCGATGCGTTGCGATGCGATGCGATGCGATGCGATGCGATGCGATGCGATGCGATTAGATGCGATGCGATGCGATGCAATGCGATGCGATTAGATGCGATGCAATGCGATGCGATGCAATGCGATGCGATGCAATGCGATGCGATGCGATGCGATACGATGCGATGCAATGCGATGCGATGCGATGCGATGCGATGCGATGCGTTGCGATGCGATGCGATGCGATGCGATGCGATGCGATGCGATGCGATTAGATGCGATGCGATGCGATGCAATGCGATGCGATTAGATGCGATGCGATGCGTTGCGATGCGATGCGATGCAATGCGATGCGATGCGATGCGATGCGATGCGATGCGATGCGATTAGATGCGATGCGATGCGATGCGATGCGATGCGATTAGATGCGATGCGATGCGTTGCGATGCGATGCGATGCAATGCGATGTGATGCGATGCGATGCGATGCGGTGCGATGCGATGCGATGTGATGCGATGCTATACGACGCGATGCGATGCGATGCGATGCGATGCGATGCGATGAGATGCGATGCGATGCGGTGCGGTGCGATGTAATGCGATGCGATGCGATGCGATGCGATGCGATTAGATGCGATGCGATGCGTTCCGATGCGATATGGTGCGATGCGATGCGGGGCGATGCAATGCGATGCGATTAGATGCGATGCGATGCGTTGCGATGCGTTGCGATGCGATGCGATGCGATGCGATTAGATGCGATGCGATGCGATTAGATGCGATGCGATGCGTTGCGATGCGATGCGTTGCGATGCGATGCGATGCGATGCGATTAGATGCGATGCGATGCGTTGCGATGCGATGCGATGCGATGCGATGCGATGCGATGCGATTAGATGCGATGCGATGCGTTCCGATGCGATATGGTGCGATGCGATGCGGGGCGATGCGATGCGTTGCGATGCGATGCGAAGCGATGCGATGCGATGCGATGCGATACGATGCGATGCAATGCGATGCGATGCGATGCGATGCGATGCGTTCCGATGCGATATGGTGCGATGCAATGCGGGGCGATGCGATGCGATGCGTTCCGATGCGATGCGATGCGATGCGATGCGATGCGATGCGATGCGATGCGCTGCGATTCGATGCGATGCGATGCGGTGCGATGCGATGCGATGCGATGCGATGCGATGCGATGCGTTCCGATGCGATATGGTGCGATGCGATGCGGGGCGATGCGATGCGATGCGTTCCGATGCGATGCGATGCGATGCGATTAGATGCGATGCGATGCGTTGCGATGCGATGCGATGCAATGCGATGCGATGCGATGCGATACGATGCGATGCAATGCGATGCAATGCGATGCGATGCGATTAGATGCGATGCGATGCGTTGCGATGCGATGCGATGCAATGCGATGCGATGCGAAGCGATGCGATGCGATGCGATGCGATGCGATTAGATGCGATGCGATTAGATGCGATGCGATGCGTTGCGATGCGATGCGGTGCGATGCGATGCGATGCGATGCGATGCGATGCGATGCGATGCGAAGCGATGCGATGCGATGCGATGCGATGCGATGCGATTAGATGCGATGCGATGCGTTGCGATGCGATGCGATGCGATGCGATGCGATGCGATTAGATGCGATGCGATGCGTTGCGATGCGATGCGATGCAATGCGATGCGATGCGATGCGATGCGATGCGATGCAAAGCGATGCGATGCGATGCGATGCGATGCGATGCGATGCGATTAGATGCGATTTGATGCGATGCGATTAGATGCGATGCGATGCGTTGCGATGCGATGCGATGCAATGCGATGCGATGCGATGCGATGCGATGCGATGCGATGCGATGCGATGCGATGCGATGCGATGCGATGCGTTGCGATGCGATGCGATGCGATGCGATGCAATGCGATGCGATGCGATGCAATGGGATGGGATGGGATGGGATGGAATGAGATGGGATGGGATGGGATGGGATGCGTTGCGATGCGATGCGGTGCGATGCGATGCGATGCGATGCGATGCGATGCGATGCGATGCGAAGCGATGCGATGCGATGCGATGCGTTGCGATGCGGTGCGATGCGATGCGCTGCGATACGATGCGATGCGATGCGGTGCGATGCGATGCGATGCGATGCGATGCGATGCGATGCGTTCCGATGCGATATGGTGCGATGCGATGCGGGGCGATGCGATGCGATGCGTTCCGATGCGATATGGTGCGATGCGATGCGGGGCGATGCGATGCGATGTGATGCGATGCGATGCGATGCGATGCGATGCGAAGCGATGCGATGCGATGCGTCGCGATGCGATGCAATGCGATGCGATGCGATGCAATGCGTTGCGATGCGATGCGATGCAATGCGATGCGATGCAATGCGATGCGATTAGATGCGATGCGATGCGTTGCAATGCGTTGCGATGCGATGCGATGCGATTAGATGCGATGCGATGCGTTGCGATGCGATGCGTTGCGATGCGATGCGATGCGATGCGATTAGATGCGATGCGATGCGTTGCGATGCGATGCGATGCAATGCGATGCGATGCGATGCGATGCGATGCGATGCAATGCGATGCGCTGCGATGCGATGCGATGCGATGCGATGCGATTAGATGCGATTCGATGCGATGCGATTAGATGCGATGCGATGCTATACGACGCGATGCGATGCGATGCGATGCGATGCGATGCGATGCGATGAGATGCGATGCGATGCGATGCTATTAGATGCGATGCGATGCGTTGCGATGCGATGCGATGCGATGCGATTTGATGCGATGGGATGGGATGATAAGGGATGGGATGGGATGGGATGGGATGGGATGGGATTGGATGGGATGGGATGGGATATCGCGATGCGATGCGATGCGATGCGATGCGATGCGATGCGATGCGATGCGATGCGTTGCGATACGATGCGATGCGATGCGATTTGATGCGATGGGATGGGATGATAAGGGATGGGATGGGATGGGATGGGATGGGATGGGATTGGATGGGATGGGATGGGATATCGCGATGCGATGCGATGCGATGCGATGCGATGCGATGCGATGCGATGCGATGCGTTGCGATACGATGCGATGCGATGCGATGCGATGCAATGCGATGCGATGCGATGCGATGCGATGCGATGCAATGCGATGCGATCGGTGCGATGCGATGCGATGCGATGCGATGCGATTTGATGCGATGGGATGGGATGATAAGGGATGGGATGGGATGGGATGGGATGGGATGGGATTGGATGGGATGGGATGGGATATCGCGATGCGATGCGATGCGATGCGATGCAATGCGATGCGATGCGATGCGATGCGATGCGATGCAATGCGATGCGATCGGTGCGATGCGATGCGATGCGATGCGATGCGATTTGATGCGATGGGATGGGATGATAAGGGATGGGATGGGATGAGATGGGACGGGATGGGATGGGATGCGTTGCGATGCGATGCGGTGCGATCGGTGCGATGCGATGCGATGCGATGCGATGCGATTTGATGCGATGGGATGGGATGATAAGGGATGGGATGGGATGGGATGGGATGGGATGGGATTGGATGGGATGGGATGGGATATCGCGATGCGATGCGATGCGATGCGATGCGATGCGATGCGATGCGATGCGATGCGTTGCGATACGATGCGATGCGATGCGATGCGATGCAATGCGATGCGATGCGATGCAATGCGATGCGATGCAATGGGATGCGATGCGATGCGATTAGATGCGATGCGATGCGATGCAATGCGATGCGATTAGATGCGATGCAATGCGATGCGATGCAATGCGATGCGATGCAATGCGATGCGATGCGATGCGATACGATGCGATGCAATGCGATGCGATGCGATGCGATGCGATGCGATGCGATGCGATGCGATTAGATGCGATGCGATTAGATGCGATGCGATGCGATGCAATGCGATGCGATTAGATGCGATGCGATGCGTTGCGATGCGATGCGATGCGATGCGATGCGTTGCGATGCGATGCGATGCGATGCGATGCGATGCGATGCGATGCGATTAGATGCGATGCGATGCGATGCAATGCGATGCGATTAGATGCGATGCAATGCGATGCGATGCAATGCGATGCGATGCAATGCGATGCGATGCGATGCGATACGATGCGATGCAATGCGATGCGATGCGATGCGATGCGATGCGATGCGTTGCGATGCGATGCGATGCGATGCGATGCGATGCGATGCGATGCGATTAGATGCGATGCGATGCGATGCAATGCGATGCGATTAGATGCGATGCGATGCGTTGCGATGCGATGCGATGCAATGCGATGCGATGCGATGCGATGCGATGCGATGCGATGCGATTAGATGCGATGCGATGCGATGCGATGCGATGCGATTAGATGCGATGCGATGCGTTGCGATGCGATGCGATGCAATGCGATGTGATGCGATGCGATGCGATGCGGTGCGATGCGATGCGATGTGATGCGATGCTATACGACGCGATGCGATGCGATGCGATGCGATGCGATGCGATGAGATGCGATGCGATGCGGTGCGGTGCGATGTAATGCGATGCGATGCGATGCGATGCGATGCGATTAGATGCGATGCGATGCGTTCCGATGCGATATGGTGCGATGCGATGCGGGGCGATGCAATGCGATGCGATTAGATGCGATGCGATGCGTTGCGATGCGTTGCGATGCGATGCGATGCGATGCGATTAGATGCGATGCGATGCGATTAGATGCGATGCGATGCGTTGCGATGCGATGCGTTGCGATGCGATGCGATGCGATGCGATTAGATGCGATGCGATGCGTTGCGATGCGATGCGATGCGATGCGATGCGATGCGATGCGATTAGATGCGATGCGATGCGTTCCGATGCGATATGGTGCGATGCGATGCGGGGCGATGCGATGCGTTGCGATGCGATGCGAAGCGATGCGATGCGATGCGATGCGATACGATGCGATGCAATGCGATGCGATGCGATGCGATGCGATGCGTTCCGATGCGATATGGTGCGATGCAATGCGGGGCGATGCGATGCGATGCGTTCCGATGCGATGCGATGCGATGCGATGCGATGCGATGCGATGCGATGCGCTGCGATTCGATGCGATGCGATGCGGTGCGATGCGATGCGATGCGATGCGATGCGATGCGATGCGTTCCGATGCGATATGGTGCGATGCGATGCGGGGCGATGCGATGCGATGCGTTCCGATGCGATGCGATGCGATGCGATTAGATGCGATGCGATGCGTTGCGATGCGATGCGATGCAATGCGATGCGATGCGATGCGATACGATGCGATGCAATGCGATGCAATGCGATGCGATGCGATTAGATGCGATGCGATGCGTTGCGATGCGATGCGATGCAATGCGATGCGATGCGAAGCGATGCGATGCGATGCGATGCGATGCGATTAGATGCGATGCGATTAGATGCGATGCGATGCGTTGCGATGCGATGCGGTGCGATGCGATGCGATGCGATGCGATGCGATGCGATGCGATGCGAAGCGATGCGATGCGATGCGATGCGATGCGATGCGATTAGATGCGATGCGATGCGTTGCGATGCGATGCGATGCGATGCGATGCGATGCGATTAGATGCGATGCGATGCGTTGCGATGCGATGCGATGCAATGCGATGCGATGCGATGCGATGCGATGCGATGCAAAGCGATGCGATGCGATGCGATGCGATGCGATGCGATGCGATTAGATGCGATTTGATGCGATGCGATTAGATGCGATGCGATGCGTTGCGATGCGATGCGATGCAATGCGATGCGATGCGATGCGATGCGATGCGATGCGATGCGATGCGATGCGATGCGATGCGATGCGATGCGTTGCGATGCGATGCGATGCGATGCGATGCAATGCGATGCGATGCGATGCAATGGGATGGGATGGGATGGGATGGAATGAGATGGGATGGGATGGGATGGGATGCGTTGCGATGCGATGCGGTGCGATGCGATGCGATGCGATGCGATGCGATGCGATGCGATGCGAAGCGATGCGATGCGATGCGATGCGTTGCGATGCGGTGCGATGCGATGCGCTGCGATACGATGCGATGCGATGCGGTGCGATGCGATGCGATGCGATGCGATGCGATGCGATGCGTTCCGATGCGATATGGTGCGATGCGATGCGGGGCGATGCGATGCGATGCGTTCCGATGCGATATGGTGCGATGCGATGCGGGGCGATGCGATGCGATGTGATGCGATGCGATGCGATGCGATGCGATGCGAAGCGATGCGATGCGATGCGTCGCGATGCGATGCAATGCGATGCGATGCGATGCAATGCGTTGCGATGCGATGCGATGCAATGCGATGCGATGCAATGCGATGCGATTAGATGCGATGCGATGCGTTGCAATGCGTTGCGATGCGATGCGATGCGATTAGATGCGATGCGATGCGTTGCGATGCGATGCGTTGCGATGCGATGCGATGCGATGCGATTAGATGCGATGCGATGCGTTGCGATGCGATGCGATGCAATGCGATGCGATGCGATGCGATGCGATGCGATGCAATGCGATGCGCTGCGATGCGATGCGATGCGATGCGATGCGATTAGATGCGATTCGATGCGATGCGATTAGATGCGATGCGATGCTATACGACGCGATGCGATGCGATGCGATGCGATGCGATGCGATGCGATGAGATGCGATGCGATGCGATGCTATTAGATGCGATGCGATGCGTTGCGATGCGATGCGATGCAATGCGATGCGATGCGATGCGATGCGATGCGATGCAATGCGATGCGCTGCGATGCGATGCGATGCGATGCGATGCGATTAGATGCGATTCGATGCGATGCGATTAGATGCGATGCGATGCGTTGCGATGCGATGCGATGCAATGCGATGCGATGCGTTGCGATGCGATGCGATGCAATGCGATGCGTTGCGATTCGATGCGATGCGGTGCGATGCGATGCGATTAGATGCGATGCGATGCGATGCAATGCGATGCGATGCGATGCAATGCGTTGCGATGCGATGCGATGCAATGCGATGCGATGCAATGCGATGCGATTAGATGCGATGCGATGCGTTGCGATGCGTTGCGATGCGATGCGATGCGATTAGATGCGATGCGATGCGTTGCGATGCGATGCGTTGCGATGCGATGCGATGCGATGCGATTAGATGCGATGCGATGCGTTGCGATGCGATGCGATGCGATGCGATGCGATGCGATGCGATGCGATTAGATGCGATTCGATGCGATGCGATTAGATGCGATGCGATGCGTTGCGATGCGATGCGATGCAATGCGATGCGATGCGATGCGATGCGATGCGATGCGGTGCGTCGCGATGCGATGCGATGCGATGCGATTAGATGCGATGCGATGCGTTGCGATGCGATGCGATGCGATGCGATGCGATGCGATTAGATGCGATGCGATGCGTTGCGATGCGATGCGATGCGATGCGGTGCAATGCGATGTGATGCGATGCGATGCGATGCGATGCGATGCGAAGCGATGCGAAGCGATGCGATGCGAAGCGATGCGATGCAATGCGATGCGTTGCGATGCGATGTGATGCGATGCTATACGACGCGATGCGATGCGATGCGATGCGATGCGATGCGATGCGATGCGATGCGATGCGATGCGATTAGATGCGATGCGATGCGTTGCGATGCGATGCGATGCGATGCGGTGCAATGCGATGTGATGCGATGCGATTAGATGCGATTCGATGCGATGCGATTAGATGCGATGCGATGCGTTGCGATGCGATGCGATGCGATGCGATGCGATGCGATTAGATGCGATGCGATGCGTTGCGATGCGATGCGATGCGATGCGGTGCAATGCGATGTGATGCGATGCGATTAGATGCGATTCGATGCGATGCGATTAGATGCGATGCGATGCGTTGCGATGCGATGCGATGCAATGCGATGCGATGCGATGCGATGCGATGCGATGCGATGCGATGCGATGCGATGCGATGCGATGCGATGCGTTGCGATGCGATGCGATGCAATGCGATGCGATGCGATGCGATGCGATGCGGTGCGGTGCGATGTGATGCGATGCGATGCGATGCGATGCGATGCGATGCGAAGCGATGCGATGCGAAGCTATGCGATGCAATGCGTTGCGATACGATGCGACGCGATGCGATGCGATGCAATGCGATGCGATGCGATGCGATGCGATGCGATGCAATGGGATGGGATGGGATGGGATGGGATGAGATGGGACGGGATGGGATGGGATGCGTTGCGATGCGATGCGGTGCGATGCGGTGCGATGCGATGCGATGCGATGCGATGCGATTTGATGCGATGGGATGGGATGATAAGGGATGGGATGGGATGGGATGGGATGGGATGGGATTGGATGGGATGGGATGGGATATCGCGATGCGATGCGATGCGATGCGATGCGATGCGATGCGATGCGATGCGATGCGTTGCGATACGATGCGATGCGATGCGATGCGATGCAATGCGATGCGATGCGATGCAATGCGATGCGATGCAATGGGATGCGATGCGATGCGATTAGATGCGATGCGATGCGATGCAATGCGATGCGATTAGATGCGATGCAATGCGATGCGATGCAATGCGATGCGATGCAATGCGATGCGATGCGATGCGATACGATGCGATGCAATGCGATGCGATGCGATGCGATGCGATGCGATGCGATGCGATGCGATTAGATGCGATGCGATTAGATGCGATGCGATGCGATGCAATGCGATGCGATTAGATGCGATGCGATGCGTTGCGATGCGATGCGATGCGATGCGATGCGTTGCGATGCGATGCGATGCGATGCGATGCGATGCGATGCGATACGATGCGTTGCGATGCGATGCGATGCGATGCGATGCGATGCGATGCGATGCGATTAGATGCGATGCGATGCGATGCGATGCGATGCGATTAGATGCGATGCGATGCGTTGCGATGCGATGCGATGCAATGCGATGTGATGCGATGCGATGCGATGCGGTGCGATGCGATGCGATGTGATGCGATGCTATACGACGCGATGCGATGCGATGCGATGCGATGCGATGCGATGAGATGCGATGCGATGCGGTGCGGTGCGATGTAATGCGATGCGATGCGATGCGATGCGATGCGATTAGATGCGATGCGATGCGTTCCGATGCGATATGGTGCGATGCGATGCGGGGCGATGCAATGCGATGCGATTAGATGCGATGCGATGCGTTGCGATGCGTTGCGATGCGATGCGATGCGATGCGATTAGATGCGATGCGATGCGATTAGATGCGATGCGATGCGTTGCGATGCGATGCGTTGCGATGCGATGCGATGCGATGCGATTAGAAGCGATGCGATGCGTTGCGATGCGATGCGATGCGATGCGATGCGATGCGATGCGATTAGATGCGATGCGATGCGTTCCGATGCGATATGGTGCGATGCGATGCGGGGCGATGCGATGCGTTGCGATGCGATGCGAAGCGATGCGATGCGATGCGATGCGATACGATGCGATGCAATGCGATGCGATGCGATGCGATGCGATGCGTTCCGATGCGATATGGTGCGATGCAATGCGGGGCGATGCGATGCGATGCGTTCCGATGCGATGCGATGCGATGCGATGCGATGCGATGCGATGCGATGCGCTGCGATACGATGCGATGCGATGCGGTGCGATGCGATGCGATGCGATGCGATGCGATGCGATGCGTTCCGATGCGATATGGTGCGATGCGATGCGGGGCGATGCGATGCGATGCGTTCCGATGCGATGCGATGCGATGCGATTAGATGCGATGCGATGCGTTGCGATGCGATGCGATGCAATGCGATGCGATGCGATGCGATACGATGCGATGCAATGCGATGCAATGCGATGCGATGTGATTAGATGCGATGCGATGCGTTGCGATGCGATGCGATGCAATGCGATGCGATGCGAAGCGATGCGATGCGATGCGATGCGATGCGATTAGATGCGATGCGATTAGATGCGATGCGATGCGTTGCGATGCGATGCGGTGCGATGCGATGCGATGCGATGCGATGCGATGCGATGCGATGCGAAGCGATGCGATGCGATGCGATGCGATGCGATGCGATTAGATGCGATGCGATGCGTTGCGATGCGATGCGATGCGATGCGATGCGATGCGATTAGATGCGATGCGATGCGTTGCGATGCGATGCGATGCAATGCGATGCGATGCAATGCGATGCGATGCGATGCAAAGCGATGCGATGCGATGCGATGCGATGCGATGCGATGCGATTAGATGCGATTTGATGCGATGCGATTAGATGCGATGCGATGCGTTGCGATGCGATGCGATGCAATGCGATGCGATGCGATGCGATGCGATGCGATGCGATGCGATGCGATGCGATGCGATGCGATGCGATGCGTTGCGATGCGATGCGATGCGATGCGATGCAATGCGATGCGATGCGATGCAATGGGATGGGATGGGATGGGATGGAATGAGATGGGATGGGATGGGATGGGATGCGTTGCGATGCGATGCGGTGCGATGCGATGCGATGCGATGCGATGCGATGCGATGCGATGCGAAGCGATGCGATGCGATGCGATGCGTTGCGATGCGGTGCGATGCGATGCGCTGCGATACGATGCGATGCGATGCGGTGCGATGCGATGCGATGCGATGCGATGCGATGCGATGCGTTCCGATGCGATATGGTGCGATGCGATGCGGGGCGATGCGATGCGATGCGTTCCGATGCGATATGGTGCGATGCGATGCGGGGCGATGCGATGCGAAGCGATGCGATGCGATGCGTCGCGATGCGATGCGATGCGTCGCGATGCGATGCGATGCGATGCGATGCGATGCGATGCGTTCCGATGCGATATGGTGCGATGCGATGCGGGGCGATGCGATGCGATGCGTTCCGATGCGATATGGTGCGATGCGATGCGGGGCGATGCGATGCGTTGCGATGCGATGCGGTGCGATGCGATGCGATGCGATGCGATGCGATGCGATGCGTCGCGATTTGATGCGATGCGATGCGTTCCGATGCGATATGGTGCGATGCGATGCGGGGCGATGCAATGCGTTGCGATGCGATGCGATGCGATGTGATGCGATGCGATGCGATGCGATGCGATGCGAAACGATGCGATGCGATGCGTCGCGATGCGATGCGATGCGTCGCGATGCGATGCGATGCGATGCGTTCCGATGCGATATGGTGCGATGCGATGCGGGGCGATGCAATGCGTTGCGATGCGATGCGATGCGATGTGATGCGATGCGATGCGATGCGATGCGATGCGAAGCGATGCGATGCGATGCGTCGCGATGCGATGCGATGCGATGCGATGCGATGCGATTAGATGCGATGCGATGCGTTGCGATGCGATGCGATGCGATGCGATGCGATGCGATTAGATGCGATGCGATGCGTTGCGATGCGATGCGTTGCGATGCGATGCGATGCGATGCGATTAGATGCGATGCGATGCGTTGCGATGCGATGCGATGCGATGCGATGCGATGCGATTAGATGCGATGCGATGCGTTGCGATGCGATGCGATGCAATGCGATGCGATGCGATGCGATACGATGCGATGCGATGCGATGCGATGCGATGCGATGCGATGCGATGCGATGCGATGCGATGCGATTAGATGCGATGCGATGCGTTGCGATGCGATGCGATGCAATGCGATGCGATGCGAAGCGATGCGATGCGATGCGATGCGATGCGATTAGATGCGATGCGATTAGATGCGATGCGATGCGTTGCGATGCGATGCGGTGCGATGCGATGCGATGCGATGCGATGCGATGCGATGCGATGCGAAGCGATGCGATGCGATGCGATGCGATGCGATGCGATTAGATGCGATGCGATGCGTTGCGATGCGATGCGATGCGATGCGATGCGATGCGATTAGATGCGATGCGATGCGTTGCGATGCGATGCGATGCAATGCGATGCGATGCGATGCGATGCGATGCGATGCAAAGCGATGCGATGCGATGCGATGCGATGCGATGCGATGCGATTAGATGCGATTTGATGCGATGCGATTAGATGCGATGCGATGCGTTGCGATGCGATGCGATGCAATGCGATGCGATGCGATGCGATGCGATGCGATGCGATGCGATGCGATGCGATGCGATGCGATGCGTTGCGATGCGATGCGATGCGATGCGATGCAATGCGATGCGATGCGATGCGATGCGATGCAAAGCGATGCGATGCGATGCGATGCGATACGATGCGATGCGATGCGATGCGATGCGTTCCGATGCGATATGGTGCGATGCGATGCGGGGCGATGCGATGCGATGCGTTCCGATGCGATATGGTGCGATGCGATGCGGGGCGATGCGATGCGATGCGTTCCGATGCGATATGGTGCGATGCGATGCGGGGCGATGCGATGCGTTGCGATGCGATGCGGTGCGATGCGATGCGATGCGATGCGATGCGATGCGATGCGTCGCGATGCGATGCGATGCGATGCGTTCCGATGCGATATGGTGCGATGCGATGCGGGGCGATGCAATGCGTTGCGATGCGATGCGATGCGATGTGATGCGATGCGATGCGATGCGATGCGATGCGAAGCGATGCGATGCGATGCGTCGCGATGCGATGCGATGCGTCGCGATGCGATGCGATGCGATGCGTTCCGATGCGATATGGTGCGATGCGATGCGGGGCGATGCAATGCGTTGCGATGCGATGCGATGCGATGTGATGCGATGCGATGCGATGCGATGCGATGCGAAGCGATGCGATGCGATGCGTCGCGATGCGATGCGATGCGATGCGATGCGATGCGATTAGATGCGATGCGATGCGTTGCGATGCGATGCGATGCGATGCGATGCGATGCGATTAGATGCGATGCGATGCGTTGCGATGCGATGCGTTGCGATGCGATGCAATGCGATGCGATGCGATGCGATGCGATGCGATGCAAAGCGATGCGATGCGATGCGATGCGATGCGATGCGATGCGATGCGATGCGATTAGATGCGATTTGATGCGATGCGATTAGATGCGATGCGATGCGTTGCGATGCGATGCGATGCAATGCGATGCGATGCGATGCGATGCGATGCGATGCGATGCGATGCGATGCGATGCGATGCGATGCGATGCGTTGCGATGCGATGCGATGCGATGCGATGCAATGCGATGCGATGCGATGCGATACGATGCGATGCAATGCGATGCGATGCGATGCGATGCGATGCGATGCGATGCGATGCGATGCAAAGCGATGCGATGCGATGCGTTGCGATGCGATGCGATTAGATGCGATGCGATGCGTTGCGATGCGATGCGATGCGATGCGATGCAAAGCGATGCGATGCGATGCGATGCGATGCGATGCGATTAGATGCGATGCGATGCGTTGCGATGCGATGCGATGCGATGCGATGCGATGCGATTAGATGCGATGCGATGCGTTGCGATGCGATGCGATGCAATGCGATGCGATGCGATGCGATGCGATGCGATGCAAAGCGATGCGATGCGATGCGATGCGATGCGATGCGATGCGATTAGATGCGATTTGATGCGATGCGATTAGATGCGATGCGATGCGTTGCGATGCGATGCGATGCAATGCGATGCGATGCGATGCGATGCGATGCGATGCGATGCGATGCGATGCGATGCGATGCGATGCAATGCGATGCGATGCGATGCAATGGGATGGGATGGGATGGGATGGGATGAGATGGGATGGGATGGGATGGGATGCGTTGCGATGCGATGCGGTGCGATGCGATGCGATGCGATGCGATGCGATGCGATGCGATGCGAAGCGATGCGATGCGATGCGATGCGTTGCGATGCGGTGCGATGCGATGCGCTGCGATACGATGCGATGCGATGCGGTGCGATGCGATGCGATGCGATGCGATGCGATGCGATGCGTTCCGATGCGATATGGTGCGATGCGATGCGGGGCGATGCGATGCGATGCGTTCCGATGCGATATGGTGCGATGCGATGCGGGGCGATGCGATGCGTTGCGATGCGATGCGGTGCGATGCGATGCGATGCGATGCGATGCGATGCGATGCGTCGCGATGCGATGCGATGCGATGCGTTCCGATGCGATATGGTGCGATGCGATGCGGGGCGATGCAATGCGTTGCGATGCGATGCGATGCGATGTGATGCGATGCGATGCGATGCGATGCAATGCGAAGCGATGCGATGCGATGCGTCGCGATGCGATGCGATGCGATGCGTTCCGATGCGATATGGTGCGATGCGATACGGGGCGATGCAATGCGTTGCGATGCGATGCGATGCGATGTGATGCGATGCGATGCGATGCGATGCGATGCGAAGCGATGCGATGCGATGCGTCGCAATGCGATGCGATGCGATGCGATGCGATGCGATTAGATGCGATGCGATGCGTTGCGATGCGATGCGATGCGATGCGATGCGATGCGATTAGATGCGATGCGATGCGTTGCGATGCGATGCGTTGCGATGCGATGCGATGCGATGCGATTAGATGCGATGCGATGCGTTGCGATGCGATGCGATGCGATGCGATGCGATGCGATTAGATGCGATGCGATGCGTTGCGATGCGATGCGATGCAATGCGATGCGATGCGATGCGATACGATGCGATGCAATGCGATGCGATGCGATGCGATGCGATGCGATGCGATGCGATGCGATGCGATTAGATGCGATGCGATGCGTTGCGATGCGATGCGATGCAATGCGATGCGATGCGAAGCGATGCGATGCGATGCGATGCGATTAGATGCGATGCGATTAGATGCGATGCGATGCGTTGCGATGCGATGCGGTGCGATGCGATGCGATGCGATGCGATGCGATGCGATGCGATGCGAAGCGATGCGATGCGATGCGATGCGATGCGATGCGATTAGATGCGATGCGATGCGTTGCGATGCGATGCGATGCGATGCGATGCGATGCGATTAGATGCGATGCGATGCGTTGCGATGCGATGCGATGCAATGCGATGCGATGCGATGCGATGCGATGCGATGCAAAGCGATGCGATGCGATGCGATGCGATGCGATGCGATGCGATTAGATGCGATTTGATGCGATGCGATTAGATGCGATGCGATGCGTTGCGATGCGATGCGATGCAATGCGATGCGATGCGATGCGATGCGATGCGATGCGATGCGATGCGATGCGATGCGATGCGATGCGATGCGATGCGTTGCGATGCGATGCGATGCGATGCGATGCAATGCGATGCGATGCGATGCGATACGATGCGATGCAATGCGATGCGATGCGATGCGATGCGATGCGATGCGATGCGATGCGATGCAAAGCGATGCGATGCGATGCGATGCGATGCGATGCGATGCGATGCAAAGCGATGCGATGCGATGCGATGCGATACGATGCGATGCGATGCGATGCGATGCAATGCGATGCGATGCGATGCGATGCGATGCGATGCAATGGAATGGGATGGGATGGGATGGGATGAGATGGGATGGGATGGGATGGGATGCGTTGCGATGCGATGCGGTGCGATGCGATGCGATGCGATGCGATGCGATGCGATGCGATGCGAAGCGATGCGATGCGATGCGATGCGATGCGATGCGAAGCGATGCGATGCGATGCGTCGCGATGCGATGCGATGCGATGCGATGCGATGCGATTAGATGCGATGCGATGCGTTGCGATGCGATGCGTTGCGATGCGATGCGATGCGATGCGATTAGATGCGATGCGATGCGTTGCGATGCGATGCGATGCGATGCGATGCGATGCGATTAGATGCGATGCGATGCGTTGCGATGCGATGCGATGCAATGCGATGCGATGCGATGCGATGCGATGCGATGCGATGCGATGCGATGCGATGCGATTAGATGCGATGCGATGCGTTGCGATGCGATGCGATGCGATGCGATGCGATGCGATTAGATGCGATGCGATGCGTTGCGATGCGATGCGATGCAATGCGATGCGATGCGATGCGATACGATGCGATGCAATGCGATGCGATGCGATGCGATGCGATGCGATGCGATGCGATGCGATGCGATTAGATGCGATGCGATGCGTTGCGATGCGATGCGATGCAATGCGATGCGATGCGAAGCGATGCGATGCGATGCGATGCGATTAGATGCGATGCGATTAGATGCGATGCGATGCGTTGCGATGCGATGCGGTGCGATGCGATGCGATGCGTCGCGATGCGATGCGATGCGATGCGTTCCGATGCGATATGGTGCGATGCGATGCGGGGCGATGCAATGCGTTGCGATGCGATGCGATGCGATGTGATGCGATGCGATGCGATGCGATGCGATGCGAAGCGATGCGATGCGATGCGTCGCAATGCGATGCGATGCGATGCGATGCGATGCGATTAGATGCGATGCGATGCGTTGCGATGCGATGCGATGCGATGCGATGCGATGCGATTAGATGCGATGCGATGCGTTGCGATGCGATGCGTTGCGATGCGATGCGATGCGATGCGATTAGATGCGATGCGATGCGTTGCGATGCGATGCGATGCGATGCGATGCGATGCGATTAGATGCGATGCGATGCGTTGCGATGCGATGCGATGCAATGCGATGCGATGCGATGCGATACGATGCGATGCAATGCGATGCGATGCGATGCGATGCGATGCGATGCGATGCGATGCGATGCGATTAGATGCGATGCGATGCGTTGCGATGCGATGCGATGCAATGCGATGCGATGCGAAGCGATGCGATGCGATGCGATGCGATGCGATTAGATGCGATGCGATTAGATGCGATGCGATGCGTTGCGATGCGATGCGGTGCGATGCGATGCGATGCGATGCGATGCGATGCGATGCGATGCGAAGCGATGCGATGCGATGCGATGCGATGCGATGCGATTAGATGCGATGCGATGCGTTGCGATGCGATGCGATGCGATGCGATGCGATGCGATTAGATGCGATGCGATGCGTTGCGATGCGATGCGATGCGATTAGATGCGATGCGATGCGATGCGATGCGATGCGATGCGATGCGATGCGATGCGATTAGATGCGATGCGATGCGTTGCGATGCGATGCGATGCAATGCGATGCGATGCGAAGCGATGCGATGCGATGCGATGCGATGCGATTAGATGCGATGCGATTAGATGCGATGCGATGCGTTGCGATGCGATGCGGTGCGATGCGATGCGATGCGATGCGATGCGATGCGATGCGATGCGAAGCGATGCGATGCGATGCGATGCGATGCGATGCGATTAGATGCGATGCGATGCGTTGCGATGCGATGCGATGCGATGCGATGCGATGCGATTAGATGCGATGCGATGCGTTGCGATGCGATGCGATGCAATGCGATGCGATGCGATGCGATGCGATGCGATGCAAAGCGATGCGATGCGATGCGATGCGATGCGATGCGATGCGATTAGATGCGATTTGATGCGATGCGATTAGATGCGATGCGATGCGTTGCGATGCGATGCGATGCAATGCGATGCGATGCGATGCGATGCGATGCGATGCGATGCGATGCGATGCGATGCGATGCGATGCGATGCGATGCGTTGCGATGCGATGCGATGCGATGCGATGCAATGCGATGCGATGCGATGCGATACGATGCGATGCAATGCGATGCGATGCGATGCGATGCGATGCGATGCGATGCGATGCGATGCAAAGCGATGCGATGCGATGCGATGCGATGCGATGCGATGCGATGCAAAGCGATGCGATGCGATGCGATGCGATACGATGCGATGCGATGCGATGCGATGCAATGCGATGCGATGCGATGCGATGCGATGCGATGCAATGGAATGGGATGGGATGGGATGGGATGAGATGGGATGGGATGGGATGGGATGCGTTGCGATGCGATGCGGTGCGATGCGATGCGATGCGATGCGATGCGATGCGATGCGATGCGAAGCGATGCGATGCGATGCGATGCGATGCGATGCGAAGCGATGCGATGCGATGCGTCGCGATGCGATGCGATGCGATGCGATGCGATGCGATTAGATGCGATGCGATGCGTTGCGATGCGATGCGTTGCGATGCGATGCGATGCGATGCGATTAGATGCGATGCGATGCGTTGCGATGCGATGCGATGCGATGCGATGCGATGCGATTAGATGCGATGCGATGCGTTGCGATGCGATGCGATGCAATGCGATGCGATGCGATGCGATGCGATGCGATGCGATGCGATGCGATGCGATGCGATTAGATGCGATGCGATGCGTTGCGATGCGATGCGATGCGATGCGATGCGATGCGATTAGATGCGATGCGATGCGTTGCGATGCGATGCGATGCAATGCGATGCGATGCGATGCGATACGATGCGATGCAATGCGATGCGATGCGATGCGATGCGATGCGATGCGATGCGATGCGATGCGATTAGATGCGATGCGATGCGTTGCGATGCGATGCGATGCAATGCGATGCGATGCGAAGCGATGCGATGCGATGCGATGCGATTAGATGCGATGCGATTAGATGCGATGCGATGCGTTGCGATGCGATGCGGTGCGATGCGATGCGATGCGTCGCGATGCGATGCGATGCGATGCGTTCCGATGCGATATGGTGCGATGCGATGCGGGGCGATGCAATGCGTTGCGATGCGATGCGATGCGATGTGATGCGATGCGATGCGATGCGATGCGATGCGAAGCGATGCGATGCGATGCGTCGCAATGCGATGCGATGCGATGCGATGCGATGCGATTAGATGCGATGCGATGCGTTGCGATGCGATGCGATGCGATGCGATGCGATGCGATTAGATGCGATGCGATGCGTTGCGATGCGATGCGTTGCGATGCGATGCGATGCGATGCGATTAGATGCGATGCGATGCGTTGCGATGCGATGCGATGCGATGCGATGCGATGCGATTAGATGCGATGCGATGCGTTGCGATGCGATGCGATGCAATGCGATGCGATGCGATGCGATACGATGCGATGCAATGCGATGCGATGCGATGCGATGCGATGCGATGCGATGCGATGCGATGCGATTAGATGCGATGCGATGCGTTGCGATGCGATGCGATGCAATGCGATGCGATGCGAAGCGATGCGATGCGATGCGATGCGATGCGATTAGATGCGATGCGATTAGATGCGATGCGATGCGTTGCGATGCGATGCGGTGCGATGCGATGCGATGCGATGCGATGCGATGCGATGCGATGCGAAGCGATGCGATGCGATGCGATGCGATGCGATGCGATTAGATGCGATGCGATGCGTTGCGATGCGATGCGATGCGATGCGATGCGATGCGATTAGATGCGATGCGATGCGTTGCGATGCGATGCGATGCAATGCGATGCGATGCGATGCGATGCGATGCGATGCAAAGCGATGCGATGCGATGCGATGCGATGCGATGCGATGCGATTAGATGCGATTTGATGCGATGCGATTAGATGCGATGCGATGCGTTGCGATGCGATGCGATGCAATGCGATGCGATGCGATGCGATGCGATGCGATGCGATGCGATGCGATGCGATGCGATGCGATGCGATGCGATGCGTTGCGATGCGATGCGATGCGATGCGATGCAATGCGATGCGATGCGATGCGATACGATGCGATGCAATGCGATGCGATGCGATGCGATGCGATGCGATGCGATGCGATGCGATGCAAAGCGATGCGATGCGATGCGATGCGATGCGATGCGATGCGATGCAAAGCGATGCGATGCGATGCGATGCGATACGATGCGATGCGATGCGATGCGATGCAATGCGATGCGATGCGATGCGATGCGATGCGATGCAATGGAATGGGATGGGATGGGATGGGATGAGATGGGATGGGATGGGATGGGATGCGTTGCGATGCGATGCGGTGCGATGCGATGCGATGCGATGCGATGCGATGCGATGCGATGCGAAGCGATGCGATGCGATGCGATGCGATGCGATGCGAAGCGATGCGATGCGATGCGTCGCGATGCGATGCGATGCGATGCGATGCGATGCGATTAGATGCGATGCGATGCGTTGCGATGCGATGCGTTGCGATGCGATGCGATGCGATGCGATTAGATGCGATGCGATGCGTTGCGATGCGATGCGATGCGATGCGATGCGATGCGATTAGATGCGATGCGATGCGTTGCGATGCGATGCGATGCAATGCGATGCGATGCGATGCGATGCGATGCGATGCGATGCGATGCGATGCGATGCGATTAGATGCGATGCGATGCGTTGCGATGCGATGCGATGCGATGCGATGCGATGCGATTAGATGCGATGCGATGCGTTGCGATGCGATGCGATGCAATGCGATGCGATGCGATGCGATACGATGCGATGCAATGCGATGCGATGCGATGCGATGCGATGCGATGCGATGCGATGCGATGCGATTAGATGCGATGCGATGCGTTGCGATGCGATGCGATGCAATGCGATGCGATGCGAAGCGATGCGATGCGATGCGATGCGATTAGATGCGATGCGATTAGATGCGATGCGATGCGTTGCGATGCGATGCGGTGCGATGCGATGCGATGCGATGCGATGCGATGCGATGCGATGCGAAGCGATGCGATGCGATGCGATGCGATGCGATGCGATTAGATGCGATGCGATGCGTTGCGATGCGATGCGATGCGATGCGATGCGATGCGATTAGATGCGATGCGATGCGTTGCGATGCGATGCGATGCAATGCGATGCGATGCGATGCGATGCGATGCGATGCAAAGCGATGCGATGCGATGCGATGCGATGCGATGCGATGCGATTAGATGCGATTTGATGCGATGCGATTAGATGCGATGCGATGCGTTGCGATGCGATGCGATGCAATGCGATGCGATGCGATGCGATGCGATGCGATGCGATGCGATGCGATGCGATGCGATGCGATGCGTTGCGATGCGATGCGATGCGATGCGATGCAATGCGATGCGATGCGATGCGATGCGATGCAAAGCGATGCGATGCGATGCGATGCGATACAATGCGATGCGATGCGATGCGATGCGTTCCGATGCGATATGGTGCGATGCGATGCGGGGCGATGCGATGCGATGCGTTCCGATGCGATATGGTGCGATGCGATGCGGGGCGATGCGATGCGATGCGTTCCGATGCGATATGGTGCGATGCGATGCGGGGCGATGCGATGCGTTGCGATGCGATGCGGTGCGATGCGATGCGATGCGATGCGATGCGATGCGATGCGTCGCGATGCGATGCGATGCGATGCGTTCCGATGCGATATGGTGCGATGCGATGCGGGGCGATGCAATGCGTTGCGATGCGATGCGATGCGATGTGATGCGATGCGATGCGATGCGATGCGATGCGAAGCGATGCGATGCGATGCGTCGCGATGCGATGCGATGCGTCGCGATGCGATGCGATGCGATGCGTTCCGATGCGATATGGTGCGATGCGATGCGGGGCGATGCAATGCGTTGCGATGCGATGCGATGCGATGTGATGCGATGCGATGCGATGCGATGCGATGCGAAGCGATGCGATGCGATGCGTCGCGATGCGATGCGATGCGATGCGATGCGATGCGATTAGATGCGATGCGATGCGTTGCGATGCGATGCGATGCGATGCGATGCGATGCGATTAGATGCGATGCGATGCGTTGCGATGCGATGCGTTGCGATGCGATGCAATGCGATGCGATGCGATGCGATGCGATGCGATGCAAAGCGATGCGATGCGATGCGATGCGATGCGATGCGATGCGATGCGATGCGATTAGATGCGATTTGATGCGATGCGATTAGATGCGATGCGATGCGTTGCGATGCGATGCGATGCAATGCGATGCGATGCGATGCGATGCGATGCGATGCGATGCGATGCGATGCGATGCGATGCGATGCGATGCGTTGCGATGCGATGCGATGCGATGCGATGCAATGCGATGCGATGCGATGCGATACGATGCGATGCAATGCGATGCGATGCGATGCGATGCGATGCGATGCGATGCGATGCGATGCAAAGCGATGCGATGCGATGCGTTGCGATGCGATGCGATTAGATGCGATGCGATGCGTTGCGATGCGATGCGATGCGATGCGATGCAAAGCGATGCGATGCGATGCGATGCGATGCGATGCGATTAGATGCGATGCGATGCGTTGCGATGCGATGCGATGCGATGCGATGCGATGCGATTAGATGCGATGCGATGCGTTGCGATGCGATGCGATGCAATGCGATGCGATGCGATGCGATGCGATGCGATGCAAAGCGATGCGATGCGATGCGATGCGATGCGATGCGATGCGATTAGATGCGATTTGATGCGATGCGATTAGATGCGATGCGATGCGTTGCGATGCGATGCGATGCAATGCGATGCGATGCGATGCGATGCGATGCGATGCGATGCGATGCGATGCGATGCGATGCGATGCGATGCGTTGCGATGCGATGCGATGCGATGCGATGCAATGCGATGCGATGCGATGCAATGGGATGGGATGGGATGGGATGGGATGAGATGGGATGGGATGGGATGGGATGCGTTGCGATGCGATGCGGTGCGATGCGATGCGATGCGATGCGATGCGATGCGATGCGATGCGAAGCGATGCGATGCGATGCGATGCGTTGCGATGCGGTGCGATGCGATGCGCTGCGATACGATGCGATGCGATGCGGTGCGATGCGATGCGATGCGATGCGATGCGATGCGATGCGTTCCGATGCGATATGGTGCGATGCGATGCGGGGCGATGCGATGCGATGCGTTCCGATGCGATATGGTGCGATGCGATGCGGGGCGATGCGATGCGTTGCGATGCGATGCGGTGCGATGCGATGCGATGCGATGCGATGCGATGCGATGCGTCGCGATGCGATGCGATGCGATGCGTTCCGATGCGATATGGTGCGATGCGATGCGGGGCGATGCAATGCGTTGCGATGCGATGCGATGCGATGTGATGCGATGCGATGCGATGCGATGCGATGCGAAGCGATGCGATGCGATGCGTCGCGATGCGATGCGATGCGATGCGTTCCGATGCGATATGGTGCGATGCGATGCGGGGCGATGCAATGCGTTGCGATGCGATGCGATGCGATGTGATGCGATGCGATGCGATGCGATGCGATGCGAAGCGATGCGATGCGATGCGTCGCAATGCGATGCGATGCGATGCGATGCGATGCGATTAGATGCGATGCGATGCGTTGCGATGCGATGCGATGCGATGCGATGCGATTAGATGCGATGCGATGCGTTGCGATGCGATGCGTTGCGATGCGATGCGATGCGATGCGATTAGATGCGATGCGATGCGTTGCGATGCGATGCGATGCGATGCGATGCGATGCGATTAGATGCGATGCGATGCGTTGCGATGCGATGCGATGCAATGCGATGCGATGCGATGCGATACGATGCGATGCAATGCGATGCGATGCGATGCGATGCGATGCGATGCGATGCGATGCGATGCGATTAGATGCGATGCGATGCGTTGCGATGCGATGCGATGCAATGCGATGCGATGCGAAGCGATGCGATGCGATGCGATGCGATGCGATTAGATGCGATGCGATTAGATGCGATGCGATGCGTTGCGATGCGATGCGGTGCGATGCGATGCGATGCGATGCGATGCGATGCGATGCGATGCGAAGCGATGCGATGCGATGCGATGCGATGCGATGCGATTAGATGCGATGCGATGCGTTGCGATGCGATGCGATGCGATGCGATGCGATGCGATTAGATGCGATGCGATGCGTTGCGATGCGATGCGATGCAATGCGATGCGATGCGATGCGATGCGATGCGATGCAAAGCGATGCGATGCGATGCGATGCGATGCGATGCGATGCGATTAGATGCGATTTGATGCGATGCGATTAGATGCGATGCGATGCGTTGCGATGCGATGCGATGCAATGCGATGCGATGCGATGCGATGCGATGCGATGCGATGCGATGCGATGCGATGCGATGCGATGCGATGCGTTGCGATGCGATGCGATGCGATGCGATGCAATGCGATGCGATGCGATGCGATACGATGCGATGCAATGCGATGCGATGCGATGCGATGCGATGCGATGCGATGCGATGCGATGCAAAGCGATGCGATGCGATGCGATGCGATGCGATGCGATGCGATGCAAAGCGATGCGATGCGATGCGATGCGATACGATGCGATGCGATGCGATGCGATGCAATGCGATGCGATGCGATGCGATGCGATGCGATGCAATGGGATGGGATGGGATGGGATGGGATGAGATGGGATGGGATGGGATGGGATGCGTTGCGATGCGATGCGGTGCGATGCGATGCGATGCGATGCGATGCGATGCGATGCGATGCGAAGCGATGCGATGCGATGCGATGCGTTGCGATGCGGTGCGATGCGATGCGCTGCGATACGATGCGATGCGATGCGGTGCGATGCGATGCGATGCGATGCGATGCGATGCGATGCGTTCCGATGCGATATGGTGCGATGCGATGCGGGGCGATGCGATGCGATGCGTTCCGATGCGATATGGTGCGATGCGATGCGGGGCGATGCGATGCGTTGCGATGCAATGCGGTGCGATGCGATGCGATGCGATGCGATGCGATGCGATGCGTCGCGATGCGATGCGATGCGATGCGTTCCGATGCGATATGGTGCGATGCGATGCGGGGCGATGCAATGCGTTGCGATGCGATGCGATGCGATGTGATGCGATGCGATGCGATGCGATGCGATGCGAAGCGATGCGATGCGATGCGTCGCGATGCGATGCGATGCGTCGCGATGCGATGCGATGCGATGCGTTCCGATGCGATATGGTGCGATGCGATGCGGGGCGATGCAATGCGTTGCGATGCGATGCGATGCGATGTGATGCGATGCGATGCGATGCGATGCGATGCGAAGCGATGCGATGCGATGCGTCGCGATGCGATGCGATGCGATGCGATGCGATGCGATTAGATGCGATGCGATGCGTTGCGATGCGATGCGATGCGATGCGATGCGATGCGATTAGATGCGATGCGATGCGTTGCGATGCGATGCGTTGCGATGCGATGCGATGCGATGCGATTAGATGCGATGCGATGCGTTGCGATGCGATGCGATGCGATGCGATGCGATGCGATTAGATGCGATGCGATGCGTTGCGATGCGATGCGATGCAATGCGATGCGATGCGATGCGATACGATGCGATGCAATGCGATGCGATGCGATGCGATGCGATGCGATGCGATGCGATGCGATGCGATTAGATGCGATGCGATGCGTTGCGATGCGATGCGATGCAATGCGATGCGATGCGAAGCGATGCGATGCGATGCGATGCGATGCGATTAGATGCGATGCGATTAGATGCGATGCGATGCGTTGCGATGCGATGCGGTGCGATGCGATGCGATGCGATGCGATGCGATGCGATGCGATGCGAAGCGATGCGATGCGATGCGATGCGATGCGATTAGATGCGATGCGATGCGTTGCGATGCAATGCGATGCGATGCGATGCGATGCGATTAGATGCGATGCGATGCGTTGCGATGCGATGCGATGCAATGCGATGCGATGCGATGCGATGCGATGCGATGCAAAGCGATGCGATGCGATGCGATGCGATGCGATGCGATGCGATTAGATGCGATTTGATGCGATGCGATTAGATGTGATGCGATGCGTTGCGATGCGATGCGATGCAATGCGATGCGATGCGATGCGATGCGATGCGATGCGATGCGATGGGATGCGATGCGATGCGATGCGATGCGTTGCGATGCGATGCGATGCGATGCGATGCAATGCGATGCGATGCGATGCGATACGATGCGATGCAATGCGATGCGATGCGATGCGATGCGATGCGATGCGATGCGATGCGATGCAAAGCGATGCGATGCGATGCGTTGCGATGCGATGCGATGCAATGCGATGCGATGCGAAGCGATGCGATGCGATGCGATGCGATGCGATGCGATTAGATGCGATGCGATTAGATGCGATGCGATGCGTTGCGATGCGATGCGGTGCGATGCGATGCGATGCGATGCGATGCGATGCGATGCGATGCGAAGCGATGCGATGCGATGCGATGTCCCATATGTCCCTAACGTCCCAGACGTCCCAGATGTCCCATATGTCCTTAACGTCCCAGACGTCCCAGACGTCCTAAATGTCCCATATGTCCCTAATGTCCCAGACGTCTTAGATGTCCCATATGTCCCTAACGTCCCAGACGTCTCAGACGTCCTAGATGTCCCATATGTCCCTAACGTCCCAGACGTCCTAGATGTCCCATATGTCCCTAACTTCCCAGACGTCTCACACGTCCTAGATGTCCCATATGTCCCTAACGTCCCAGACGTCCTAGATGTCCCATATGTCCCTAACTTCCCAGACGTCTCACACGTCCTAGATGTCCTATATGTCCCTAACGTCCTAGACGTACCAGATGTGCCTTATGTTTCTAACGTTTCAGACGTCCCAGATGTCCCATATGTCCCATATGTCTCTAATGTCCCAGGCGTCCTAGATATTCCATATGTCCCTAACGTTCCAGACGTCCTAAATGTCCCATATGTCTCTAACGTCCCAGACGTCTTAAATGTCCCATATGTCCCTAATGTCCCAGACGTCCTAGATGTCCCATATGTCCCTAACGTCCCAGACGTCTCAGACGTCCTAGATGTCCCATATGTCCCTAACGTCCCAGACGTCCTAGATGTCCCATATGGCCCTAACTTCCCAGACGTCTCAGACGTCCTAGATGTCCTATATGTCCCTAACGTCCTAGACGTACCAGATGTCCCATATGTTTCTAACGTCTCAGACGTCCCAGATGTCCCATATGTCCTTAACGTCCCAGACGTCCCAGATGTCCCATATGTCTCATATGTCCCTAATGTCCCAGGCGTCCCAGATGTCCCATATGTCCCATATGTCCCTAATGTCTCAGACGTTTTAAATGTCTCATATGTCCTTAACGTTTCAGACGTCCCAGACGTGCTAGATGTCCCATATGTCCTTAACGTCCCAGACGTCCCAGACGTCCCATATGTCCCATATGTCCCTAATGTCCCAAGAGCCCTAAATGTCCCATATGTCCTTAACGTCCCAGACGTCCCAGACGTCTTAAATGTCCCATATGTCCTTAACGTCCCAGACGTCCCAGATGTCCCATATGTTCCATATGTCCTTAATGTCCCAGGCGTCCCAGATGTCCCATATTTCCCTAACGTCCCAGACGTCCCAGATGTCCCATATGTCCCATATGTCCCTAATGTCCCAAGCGCCCTAAATGTCCCATATGTCCTTAACGTCCCAGACGTCCCAGACGTCTTAAATGTCCCATATGTCCTTAACGTCCCAGACGTCCCATATGTCCCATATGTCCCATATGTCCTTAATGTCCCAGGCGTCCCAGATGTCCCATATTTCCCTAACGTCCCAGACGTCCTAGATGTCCCATATATCCTTAACGTCCCAGACGTCCCAGATATCTCATAAGTCCTATATCTCCCTAACGTCCCAGACGTCCCAGATGTCCCATATATCCCTAACGTCCCAGATGTTCCATATGTCCCTAACGTCCCAGACGTCCTAGATGTCTTATATGCCCCTAACGTCCCAGACGTCCCAGATCTCCCATATGTCCCTAACGTCCCAGACGTCCTAGGTGTCCCTTATATCCTTAATGTCCCAGACGTCCCAGATGTCCCATATGTCAATAACGTCCCAGACGTTCCAGATGTCCTATATATCCCATATGTCCCTAATGTCCCAGGCATCCCAGACCTCCCATATGTCCCATATGTCCCTAATGTCCAGGGCGTCCTAAATGTCCCATATGTCCTTAACGTCCCAGACGTCCCAGACGTCCTAGATGTCCCATATGTCCTTAACGTCCCAGACGTCCCAGATATCCTAGATGTCCCTAACGTCCCAGACGTCCCAGATGTCCCATATGTCCCTAACGTCCCAGACGTCCCAGATGTCCTAGATGTCCAATATGTCCTTAACGTCCCAGACGTCCCAGATGTCCCATATGTCCCTAACGTCCCAGACGTCCCAGATGTCCCATATGTCCCTAACGTCCCAGACGTCCCAGATGTCCTATATGTCCCATATGTCTCTAACGTCACAGACGTCCTAGATGTCCTATATGTTCCTAACGTTCCAGATGTCCAATATGTCCCTAACGTCCCAGACGTCCCAGATGTCCCATACGTCCCTAACGTCCCAGACGTCCCAGATGTCCTAGATGTACCATATGTCCTTAACGTCCCAGACGTCCCAGATGTCCCATATGTCCCTAACGTCCCAGACGTCCCAGATGTCCCATATGTCCCTAATATCCCAGACGTCCCAGATGTCCCATATGTCCTTAACGTCCCAGACGTCCCAGATGTCCCATATGTCCCTAACGTCCGAGACGTCCCAGATGTCCCATATGTTTCTAATGTCCCAGGCGTCCTAGATGTTCCATATGTCCCTAACGACCCAGACGTCCCAGATGTCCTAGATGTCCCATATGTCCTTAACGTCCCAGACGTCCCAGATGTCCCATATGTCCCTAACGTCCCAGACGTCCCAGATGTCCCATATGTCCCTAATATCCCAGGCGTAGTAAATGTCCCATATGTCCTTAACGTCCCAGACGTCCCAGACGCCCTAGATGTCCCATATGTCCGTAACGTCCCAGACGTCCCAGACGTCCTAGATGTCCCATATGTCCTTAACGTCCCAGACGTCCCAGATGTCCCATATGTAACTAACGTCCCAGACGTCCCAGATGTCCCATTGGTCCCATATGTCCCTAATGTCCCAGGCGTCCCAGATGTCCCATATGTCCCATATGTCCCTAATGTAACAGGCGTCCTAAATGTCCCATATGTCCTTAACGTCCCAGACGTCCCAGCCGTCCCAGATGTCCCATATGTCCCTAACGTCCCAGACGTCCCAGATGTCCTAGATGTCCCATATGTCCTTAACGTCCCAGACGTCCCAGATGTCCCATATGTAACTAACGTCCCAGACGTCCCAGATGTCCCATTGGTCCCATATGTCCCTAATGTCCCAGGCGTCCCAGATGTCCCATATGTCCCATATGTCCCTAATGTCCCAGGCGTCCTAAATGTCCCATATGTCCTTAACGTCCCAGACGTCCCAGACGTCCTAGATGTCCCATATGTCCTTAACGTCCCAGACGTCCCAGATTTACCATATGTCCCTAACGTCCCAGACGTCCCAGATGTCCCATATGTCCCATATGTCCCTAATGTCCCAGACGTCCTAGATGTCCCATATATCCTTAACGTCCCAGACGTCCCAGTATATCCCATATGGCCTATACCTCCCTAACGTCCCAGACGTCCCAGATGTACCGTATGTCCCTAACGTCCCAGATGTTCCATATGTCCCTAAAGTCCCAGACGTCCTAGATGTCTTATATGTCCCTAACGTCCCAGACGTCCCAAATCTCCCATATGTCCCTAACGTCCCAGACGTGCTAGATGTCCCTTATATCCTTAACGTCCCAGACGTCCCAGATGTCCCATATGCCAATAACGTCCCAGACGTCCCAGATGTCCTATATGTCCCATATGTCCCTAATGTCCCAGGCGTCCCAGACCTCCCATATGTCCCATATGTCCCTAACGTCCAGGGCGTCCTAAATGTCCAATATGTCCTTAACGTCCCAGATGTCCCAGACGTCCTAGATGTCCCATATGTCCTAAACGTCCCAGACGTCCCAGATGTCCCATATGTTTGTAATGTCCCAGACGTCCCAGATGTTCATTGTGTCCCATATGTCCCTAATGTCCCAGGCCTCCTAAATGTCCCATATGTCCTTACCGTCCCAGACGTCCCAGATGTTCAATGTGTCCCATATGTCCCTAATGTCCCACGCGTCCCAGATGTCCCATATGTCCCAATTGTCCCTAATGTCCCAGGCGTCCTAAATGCCCCATATGTCCTTAACGTTCAAGACGTCCCAGACGTCTGAGATGTCCCAAATGTCTTTAACGTCCCAGATGTCCCATATGTCCCATATGTTTCTAATGTCCCAGGCGTCCTAGATGTTCCATATGTCCCTAACGTCCCAGACGTCCCAGATGTCCTATATGTCCCATATGTCCTTAACGTCCAAGACGTCCCAGATGTCCCATATGTCCTTAACGTCCCAGACGTCCCAAATGTTCCATATGTCCCTAATGTCCCAGGCGTCCTAAATGTCCCATATGTCCTTAACGTCCCAGACGTCCCAGACGCCCTAGATGTAACATATGTCATTAACGTCCCGGACGTCCCAGATGTCCCATATGTCCCTAACGTCCCAGACGTCCCAGATGTCCCATATGTCTTATATGTCCCTAATGTCCGAGGCGTCCGAGATGTCCCATATGTCCCATATGTCCCTAATGTCCCAGGCGTCCTAAATGTCCCATATGTCCTTAAAGTCCCAGACGTCCCAGACGTCCTAGATGTCCCATATGTCCTTAAAGTCCCAGACGTCCCAGATGTCCCATATGTCCCATGTGTCCCTAATGACCCAGGCGTCCTAGATGTTCCATATGTCCCTAACGTCCAAGACGTCCTAAATGTCCCAAATGTCCCTAACGTCCCAGACGTCCCAGCTGTCCCGTATGTCCCTAAAGCCCCTGACGTCCCAGACGTCCTAGATGTCCTATATGTCCTTAACGTCCCAGACGTCCCAGACGTCCTAGATGTCCCGTATGTCCTTAACGTCCCAGATGTCCCATATGTCCCATGTGTCCCTAATGTCCCAGGCGTCCTAGATGTTCCATAGGTCCCTAACGTCCAAACCGTCATAAATGTGCCATATGTGCCTAACGTCCCAGACGTCCCAGCTGTCCCGTATGTCCCTAACGTCCCTGACGTCCCAGACGTCCCAGATGTCCCATATGTCCCTAACGTCCCAGGCGTCCTAGATGTCCTATATGTCCCTAACGTCCCAGACGTCTCAGACGTCTTAGATGTCCCATAGGTCCCTAACGTCCCAGACGTCCTAGATGTCCCATATTTCCCTAACGTCTCCGACGTCGCAGACGTCTTAGATGTCCTATATGTCCCTAACGTCCCAGACGTCCCAGATGTCCCATATGTTTCTAACGTCTCAAACGTCCCAGATGTCCCATATGTCCTTAACGTCCCAGGCGTCCCAGATGTCCCATATGTCTCATATGTCCCTAATGTCCCAGGCGTCCCAGATGTCCCATATGTCCCATATCTCCTTAACGTTTCAGACGTCCCAGTCGTCCTAGATGTCCCATATGTCCTTAACGTCCCAGACGTCCCAGATGTCCCATATTTCCTTAACGTCCCAGACGTCCCAGATGTCCCATATGTCCCTAATATCCCAGGCGTCTAAATGTCCCATATGTCCTTAACGTCCCAGACGTCCCAGACGCCCTAGATGTCCCATATGTCATTAACGTCCCAGACGTCCCAAATGTCCCATATGTCCCTAACGTCCCAGACGTCCCAGATGTCCCATATGTCCCTAATGTCCCTAATGTCCGAGGCGTCCCAGATGTCCCATATGTCCCATATGTCCCTAATGTCCCAGGCATCCTAAATGTCCCATATGTCCTTAACGTCCCAGACGTCCCAGACGTCCTAGATGTCCCATATGTCCTTAAAGTCCCAGACGTCCCAGATGTCTCATATGTCCCATGTGTCCCTAATGACCCAGGCGTCCTAGATGTTTCATATGTCCCTAACGTCCAAGACGTCCTAAATGTCTCATATGTCCCTAACGTCCCAGACGTCCCAGCTGTCCCGTATGTCCCTAACGTCCCTGAGGTCCCAAACGTCCTAGATTTCCCATATGTCCCTAACGTCTCATATGTCCCACATGTCCCTAATGTCCCAGGCGTCCCAGATGTCGCATATGCCCCATATGTCCCTAATGTCCCAGGCGTCCTAAATGTCCCATATGTCCATAACGTCCCAGACGTCCCAGACGCCCTAGATGTCCCATATGCCCTTAACGTCCCAGACGTCCCAGACGTCCCAAATGTCCCATATGTTCCATATGTCCCTAATGTCCCAGGCGTCTCAGATGTCCCATATGTCCCATATGTCCCTAACGTCCTTGGCGTCCTAAATGTCCCATATGTCCTTAACGTCCCTGACGTCCCGGACGTCCTAAATGTCGCATATGTCTCTAACGTCCCAGACGTCTCAGCTGTCCCGTATGTCCCTAACGTCCCAGACGTCCGAGATGTCCTAGATGTCCCATATGTCTCTAACGTCACAGACGTCTTAGATGTCCTATATATTTCTAACATCCCAGATGTCCCATATGTCCCTAAAGTCCCAGACGTCCCAGATGCCCCATATGTCCCTAACGTCCCAGACGTCCTAGATGTCCCATATGTACTTCACGTCCCAGACGTCCCAGATGACCCATATGTCCCTAACGTCCCAGACGTCCCAGATTTCCCAAAGGTCTTATAAATCCCTAATGTCCCAGGCGTATTAGATGTCCCATATGTCTCATATGTCCCTAATGTCCCAGGCGTTCCAGACCTCCCATATGTCCCATATGTCCCAGATGTCCTATATGTCCCATATGTTCCTAATGTCCAGGGCGTCCTAAATGTCCCATATGTCTTAACGTCCCAGACGTCCCAGACGTCCTAGATGTCCCATATGTCCTTAACGTCCCAGACGTCCCAGATATCCCATATGTCCCATATGTCCCTAATGTCCCAGGCCTCCTAAATGTCCCATATGTCCTTAACGTCCCAGGCGTCCCAGATGTCCCATATGTCCGTAACGTCCCAGACGTCCCAGATGTCCCATATGTCCCAAATGTCCCTAATGTCCCAGGCGTCCTAAATGTCGAATATGTCCTTAACGTTCCAGACGTCCCAGACGTCCTAGATGTCCCAAATGTCCTTAACGTTCCAGACGTCCCAGATGTCCCATATGTCCCATATGTTTCTAATGTCCCAGGCATCCTAAATGTTCCATATGTCCCTAACGTCCCAGACGTCCCAGACGTCCCAGATGTTCCATATGTCCTTAACGTCCCAGACGTCCCAGATGTCCCATATGTCCCATATGTTTCTAATGTCCCAGGCGTCCTAGATGTTCCATATGTCCCTAACGTCCCAGACGTCCCAGATGTCCTATATGTCCCATATGTCCTTAACGTCCCAGACGTCCCAGATGTCCCATATGTCCTTAACGTCCCAGACGTCCCAGACGCCCTAGATGTCCCATATGTCATTAACGTCCCGGACGTCCCAGATGTCCCATATGTCCCTAACGTCCCAGACGTCCCAGATGTCCCATATGTCTTATATGTTCCTAATGTCCGAGGCGTCCCAGATGTCCCATATGTCCCATATGTCCCTAATGTCCCAGGCGTCCTAAATGTCCCATATGTCCTTAAAGTCCCAGACGTCCCAGACGTCCTAGATGTCCCATATGTCCTTAAAGTCCCAGACGTCCCAGATGTCCCATATGTCCCATGTGTCCCTAATGACCCAGGCGTCCTAGATGTTCCATATGTCCCTAACGTCCAAGACGTCCTAAATGTCCCAAATGTCCCTAACGTCCCAGACGTCCCAGCTGTCCCGTATGTCCCTAAAGCCCCTGACGTCCCAGACGTCCTAGATGTCCTATATGTCCTTAACGTCCCAGACGTCCCAGATGAGCCATATGTCCCTAACGTCCCAGACGTCCCAGATGTCCCATATGTCCCATATGTCCCTAATGTCCCAGGCGTCCTAGAAATTCCATATGTCCTTAACGTCCCAGACGTCCCAGACGTAATAAATGTCCGATATGTCCCTAACGTCCCAGACGTCTCAGACGTCCTAGATGTCTTATATGTCCCTAACGTCCCAGACGTCTCAGACGTCCTAAATGTCCCATATGTCCCTAACGTCCCAGACGTCCCATATGTCCTTAACGTCCCAGACGTCCCAGACGTCCTAAATGTCCCATATGTCCCTAACGTCCCAGACGTCTCAGACGTCCTAGATGTCCTATATGTCCCTAACGTCCCAGACGTCTCAGACGTCCTAAATGTCCCATATGTCCCTAACGTCCCAGACGTCCCATATGTCCTTAACGTCCCAGACGTCCCAGACGTCCTAAATGTCCCATATGTCCCTAATGTCCCATACGTCCTAGATGTCCCATATGTCCCTAACGTCCCAAACGTCTCAGACGTCCTAGATGTCCTATATGTCCCTAACGTCCCAGACGTCCCAGATGTCCCATATGTCCCTAACGTCTCAGACGTCCCAGATGTCCCATATGTCCTTAACGTCCCAGACGTCCCAGATGTCCCATATGTCTCATATGTCCTTAATGTTCCAGGCGTCCCAGATGTCCCATATGTCCCATATGTCCCTAATGTCCCAGACGTTTTAAATGTCCCATATGTCCTTAAAGTTCCAGACGTCCCAGACGTCCTAGATGTGACATGTGTCCTTAACGTCCCAGACGTCCCAGATGTCCCAGATGTCCTAGATGTCCCATATGTCCTTCGTCCTAGACGTCCCAGATGTCCCATATGTCTCTAACGTCCCAGACGTCCCATATGTATCATATGTTTCATATGTCCTTAATGTCCCAGGCGTCCCAGATGTCCCATATTTCCCTAACGTCCCAGACGTCCCAGATGTCCCATATGTCCCTAATACCCCAGACGTCCTAGATGTCCCATATGTCCTTAACGTCCCAGACGTCCCAGATGTCCCACATGTCCCTAATGTCCCAGGCGCCCTAAATGTCCCATATGTCCTTAACGTCCCAGACGTCCCAGACGTCCTAGATGTGACATGTGTACTTAACGTCCCAGACGTCCCAGATGTCCCATATGTCTCTAACGTCCCAGACGTTCCATTTGTCCCATAAGTCCCATATGTGCTTAATGTCCCAGGCGTCCCAAATGCCCCATATGTCCCTAACGTCCCAGACGTCCTAGATGTCCCATATATCCTTAACGTCCCAGACGTCCCAGATATCCCATATGTCCTATATCTCAATAACGTCAAAGACGTCCCAGATGTCCCATATGTCCCTAACGTTACAGATGTTCCATATGTCCCTAACGTCCCAGACGTCCTAGATGTCCTATATGTCCCTAACGTCCCAGACGTCCCAGATGTCCCATATGTCCCTAACGTCCCAGACGTCCCAGATGTCCTATATGTCCCATATATCCCTAATGTCCCAGGCGTCCCAGATCTCCCATATGTCCCAAATGTCCCTAATGTCGCAGGCGTCCTAAATGTCCCATATTTCCTTAACGTCGCAGACCTCCCAGCCGTCCTAGATGTCCCAAATGTCCTTAACGTCCCAGACGTCCCAGATGTCCCATATGTTTCATATGTTTCTAATGTCCCAGGCGTCCTGGATGTTCCATATGTCTCTAACGTCCCAGACGTCCCAGATGTCCTAGATGTCCCATATGTCCTTAACGTCCTAGACATCCCAGATGTCCCATATGTCTCTAACGTCCCAGACGTCCCATATGTATCATATGTTTCATATGTCCTTAATGTCTCAGGCGTCCCAGATGTCCCATATTTCCCTAACGTCCCAGACGTCCCAGATGTCCCATATGTCCCTAATATCCTTGGCGTCCTAAATGTCCCATATGTCCATAACGTCCCAGACGTCCCAGCTGTCCCGTATGTCCCTAACGTCCCAGACGTCCGAGATGTCATAGATGTCCCATATGTCTCTAACGTCACAGACGTCCTAGATGTCCTATATGTACTTAACGTCCCAGATGTCCAATATGTCCCTAAAGTCCCAGACGTCCCAGATGTCCCATATGTCCCTAACGTCCCAGACGTCCCAGAACTCCCGTATGTCCCTAACGTCCCAGACGTCCTAGATGTCCCTTATATCCTTAACGTCCCAGACGTCCCAGATGTCCCATATGTCAATACCGTCCCAGACGTCCCAGATGTCCTATATGTCCCATATGTCCCTAATGTCCCAGGCGTCCCAGACCTCCCATATGTCCCATATGTCCCTAATGTCCAGGGCGTCCTAAATGTCCCATATGTCCTTAACGTCCCAGACGTTTTAGATGTCCCAAATGTCCTTAACGTCTAAGACGTCCCAGATGTCCCATATGTTTCATATGTTTCTAATGTCCCAGGCGTTCTAGATGTTCCATATGTCCCTAACGTCCCAGACGTCCCAGATGTCCTAGATGTCCCATATGTCCTTAACGACCCAGACGTCCCAGATGTCCCATATGTCCCTAATATCCCAGGCGTAGTAAATATCCCATATGTCCTTAACGTCCCAGACGTCCCAGACGCCCTAGATGTCCCATATGTCCTTAACGTCCCAGACGTCCTAGATGTCCCATATGTCCTTAACGTCCCAGACGTCCCAGATGTCCAATATGTCTCTAGCATCCCAGACGTCCCAGATATCCCATATGTCCTTAACGTCCCAGACGTCCCAGATGTCCCATATGTAATTAACGTCCCAGACGTCCCAGATGTCCCATATGTCCCATATGTCCCTAATGTCCCAGGAGTCCCAGATGTCCCAGGCGTCCCATATGTCCCTAATGTCCCAGGCGTCCTAAATGTCCCATATGTCCTTAACGTCCCAGACGTCCCAGACGTCCTAGATGTCCCATATGTCCTTAACGTCCCAGACGTCCCAGATGTCCCATATGTCCCATATGTCCCTAATGTCCCAGACGTCCCAGATTTCTCATTTGTCCCATATGTCCCTTATGTCCCAGGCGTCCCAGACGTCATAGATGTCCCATATGTCCTTACCGTCCCAGACGTCCCAGACGTCCTAGATGTCCCGTATGTCCTTAACGTCCCAGATGTCCCATATGTCCCATGTGTCCCTAATGTCCCAGGCGTCCTAGATGTTCCATAGGTCCCTAACGTCCAAACCGTCATAAATGTGCCATATGTGCCTAACGTCCCAGACGTCCCAGCTGTCCCGTATGTCCCTAACGTCCCTGACGTCCCAGACGTCCCAGATGTCCCATATGTCCCTAACGTCCCAGGCGTCCTAGATGTCCTATATGTCCCTAACGTCCCAGACGTCTCAGACGTCTTAGATGTCCCATATGTCCCTAACGTCCCAGACGTCCTAGATGTCCCATATTTCCCTAACGTCTCCGACGTCGCAGACGTCCTAGATGTCCTATATGTCCCTAACGTCCCAGACGTCCCAGATGTCCCATATGTTTCTAACGTCTCAAACGTCCCAGATGTCCCATATGTCCTTAACGTCCCAGACGTCCCAGATGTCCCATATGTCTCATATGTCCCTAATGTCCCAGGCGTCCCAGATGTCCCATATGTCCCATATGTCCCTAATGTCCCAGACGTTTTAAATGTCCCATATGTCCTTAACGTTTCAGACGTCCCAGTCGTCCTAGATGTCCCATATGTCCTTAACGTCCCAGACGTCCCAGATGTCCCATATTTCCTTAACGTCCCAGACGTCCCAGATGTCCCATATGTCCCTAATATCCCAGGCGTCTAAATGTCCCATATGTCCTTAACGTCCCAGACGTCCCAGACGCCCTAGATGTCCCATATGTCATTAACGTCCCGGACGTCCCAAATGTCCCATATGTCCCTAACGTCCCAGACGTCCCAGATGTCCCATATGTCCCTTATGTCCCTAATGTCCGAGGCGTCCCAGATGTCCCATATGTCCCATATGTCCCTAATGTCCCAGGCATCCTAAATGTCCCATATGTCCTTAACGTCCCAGACGTCCCAGACGTCCTAGATGTCCCATATGTCCTTAAAGTCCCAGACGTCCCAGATGTCTCATATGTCCCATGTGTCCCTAATGACCCAGGCGTCCTAGATGTTCCATATGTCCTTAACGTCCAAGACGTCCTAAATGTCTCATATGTCCCTAACGTCCCAGACGTCCCAGCTGTCCCGTATGTCCCTAACGTCCCTGAGGTCCCAAACGTCCTAGATTTCCCATATGTCCCTAACGTCTCATATGTCCCACATGTCCCTAATGTCCCAGGCGTCCCAGATGTCGCATATGCCCCATATATCCCTAATGTCCCAGGCGTCCTAAATGTCCCATATGTCCATAACGTCCCAGACGTCCCAGACGCCCTAGATGTCCCATATGCCCTTAACGTCCCAGACGTCCCAGACGTCCCAAATGTCCCATATGTTCCATATGTCCCTAATGTCCCAGGCGTCTCAGATGTCCCATATCTCCCATATGTCCCTAACGTCCTTGGCGTCCTAAATGTCCCATATGTCCTTAACGTCCCTGACGTCCCGGACGTCCTAAATGTCGCATATGTCTCTAACGTCCCAGACGTCTCAGCTGTCCCGTATGTCCCTAACGTCCCAGACGTCCGAGATGTCCTAGATGTCCCATATGTCCCTAAAGTCCCAGACGTCCCAGATGCCCCATATGTCCCTAACGTCCCAGACGTCCTAAATGTCCCATATGTACTTCACGTCCCAGACGTCCCAGATGACCCATATGTCCCTAACGTCCCAGACGTCCCAGATTTCCCAAAGGTTTTATAAATCCCTAATGTCCCAGGCGTATTAGATGTCCCATATGTCTCATATGTCCCTAATGTCCCAGGCGTTCTAGACGTCCCATATGTCCCATATGTCCCAGATGTCCTATATGTCCCATATGTTCCTAATGTCCAGGGCGTCCTAAATGTGCCATATGTCTTAACGTCCCAGACGTCCCAGACGTCCTAGATGTCCCATATGTCCTTAACGTCCCAGACGTCCCAGATATCCCATATGTCCCATATGTCGCTAATGTCCCAGACCTCCTAAATGTCCCATATGTCCTTAACGTCCCAGGCGTCCCAGATGTCCCATATGTCCGTAACGTCCCAGACGTCCCAGATGTCCCATATGTCCCAAATGTCCCTAATGTCCCAGGCGTCCTAAATGTCGAATATGTCCTTAACGTTCCAGACGTCCCAGACGTCCTAGATGTCCCAAATGTCCTTAACGTTCCAGACGTCCCAGATGTCCCATATGTCCCATATGTTTCTAATGTCCCAGGCGTCCTAAATGTTCCATATGTCGATAACGTCCCAGACGTCCCAGACGTCCCAGATGTTCCATATGTCCTTAACGTCCCAGACGTCCCAGATGTCCCATATGTCCCTAATGTCCCAGGCGTCCTAAATGTTCCATATGTCCTTAACGTCTCGGACGTCCTAGATGTCCCATATGTCCCTAACGTCCCAGACGTCCCAGATGTCCCATATGTCCCAAATGCCCCTAATGTCCGAGGCGTCCCAGATGTCCCATATGTCACATATGTCCCTAATGTCCAGGCGTCCTAAATGTCCCATATGTCCTTAACGTCCCAGACGTCCCAGACGTCCTAGATGTCCCATATGTCCTTAAAGTTTAAGACGTCCCAGATGTCCCATATGTCCCATGTGTCCCTAATGACCCAGGCGTCCTAGATGTTCCATATGTCCCTAACGTCCAAGACGTCCTAAATGTCCCATATGTCCCTGACGTCCCAGACGTCCTAGATGTCTTATATGCTCCTAACGTCCCAGACGTCCCAGATCTCCCATATGTCCCTAACGTCCCAGACGTCCTAGATGTTCCTTATATCCTTAACGTCCCAGACGTCCCAGATGTCCCATATGTCAATAACGTCCCAGACGTCCCAGATGTCCTATATGTCCCATATGTCCCTAATGTTCCAGGCGTCCCAGACCTCCCATATGTCCCATATGTCCCTAATGTCCAGGGCGTCCTAAATGTCCCATATGTCCTTAACGTCCCAGACGTCCCAGACGTTTTAGATGTCCCATATGGCCTTAACGTCCCAGACAACCCAGTTATCCCATATGTCCCATATGTCCCTAATGTCCAGGGCGTCCTCAATGTCCCATATCTCCTTAACATCCCAGACGTCCCGGACGTCCTAGATGTCCCAAATGTCCTTAACGTCCCAGACGTCCCAGATGTCCCATATGTTTCATATATTTCTAATGTCCCAGGCGTCCTAGATGTTCCATATGTCCCTAACGTCCCAGACGTCCCAGATGTCCTAGATGTCCCATATGTCCTTAACGTCCCAGACGTCCCAGATGTCCCATATGTTCCTAACGTCCCAGACGTCCCAGATGTCCCATATGTCCCTAATATCCCAGGCGTAGTAAATGTCCCATATGTCCTTAACGTCCCAGACGTCCCAGACGCCCTAGATGTCCCATATGTCCTTAACGTCCCAGACGTCCCAGACGTCCTAGATGTCCCATATGTCCTTAACTTCCCAGACGTCCCAGATGTCCCATATGTCCCTAGCATCCCTGACGTCCCAGATGTCCCATATGTCCTTAACGTCCCAGACGTCCCAGATGTCCCATATGTAACTAACGTCCCAGACGTCCCAGATGACCCATATGTCCCATATGTCCCTAATGTCCCAGGCGTCCCAGATGTCCCATATGTCCCATATGTCCCTAATGTCCCAGGCGTCCTAAATGTCCCATATGTCCTTAACGTCCCAGACGTCCCAAACATCCTAGATGTCCCATATGTCCTTAACGTCCCAGACGTCCCATATGTACCATATGTCCCTAACGTCCCAGACGTCCCAGACGTCCTAGATGTCCCATATGTCCTTAACGTCCCAGATGTCCTATATGTCCCATGTGTCCCTAATGTCCCAGACGTCCCAGACGTCCTAGATGTTCCATATGTCCCTAACGTCCAAACCGTCCTAAATGTGCCATATGTGCCTAACGTCCCAGACGTCCCAGCTGTCCCGTATGTCCCTAACGTCCCTGACGTCCCAGACGTCCTAGATGTCCCATGTGTCCCTAATATCCCAGGCGTCCTAGATGTTCCATATGTCCCTAACGTCCAAACCGTCCTAAATGTGCCATATGTGCCTAACGTCCCAAACGTCCCAGCTGTCCCGTATGTCCCTAACGTCCCTGACGTCCCAGACGTCCTAGATGTCCCATATGTCCCTAATGTCCCAGGCGTCCTAGATGTCCTATATGTCTCTAACGTCCCAGACGTCCCAGATGTCCTATATGTCCCACATGTCCCTAATGTCCCAGGCGTCCCAGATGTCCCATATGTCCCATATTTCCCTAATATCCCAGGCGTCCTAAATGTCCCATATGTCCATAACGTCCCAGACGTCCCAGCTGTCCCGTATGTCCCTAACGTCCCAGACGTCCGAGATATCCTAGATGTCCCATATATTCCTAACGTCCCAGATGTCCCATATGTCCCTAAAGTCCCAGACGTCCCAGATGTCCCATAAGTCCCTAACGTCCCAGACGTGCTAGATGTCCCATATGTTTTTAACGTCCCAGACGTCCCAGATGAGCCATATGTCCGTAACGTCCCAGACGTCCCAGATGTCCCAAAGGTCTTATATATCCTTAATGTCCCAGGCGTATTAGATGTCCCATATGTCCCATATGTCCCTAATGTGCCAGGCGTCCTAAATGTCCCATATGCCTTTAACGTCCCGGACGTCCCAGACGTCCTAGATGTTCCATATGTCCTTAACGTCCCAGACGTCCCAGATGTCCCATATGTCCCTAACGTCCCAGACGTCCCAGATGTCGAATATGTCCCAAATGTCCCTAATGTCCCAGGCGTCCTAGAAATTCCATATGTCCCTAACGTCCCAGACGTCCCATATGTCCTTAACGTCCCAGACGTCCCAGACGTCCTAAATGTCCCATATGTCCCTAACGTCCCAGACGTCTCAGACGTCCTAGATGTCCTATATGTCCCTAACGTCCCAGACGTCTCAGACGTCCTAGATGTCCCATATGTCCTTAACGTCCCAGACGTCCCAGACGTCCTAAATGTCCCATATGTCCCTAACGTCCCAGACGTCTCAGACGTCCTAGATGTCCTATATGTCCCTAACGTCCCAGACGTCCCAGACGTCCTAAATGTCCCATATGTCCCTAACGTCCCAGACGTCTCAGACGTCCTAGATGTTCCATATGTCCCTAACGTCTCAGACGTCTCAGACGTCCTAGATGTCCTATATGTCCCTAACGTCCCAAACGTCCCAGATGTCCCATATGTCCCTAATGTCTCAGAGGTCCCAGATGTCCCATATGTCCTTAACGACCCAGACGTCCCAGATGTCCCATATGTCTCATATGTCCCTTATGTTCCAGGCGTCCCAGATGTCCCATTTGTCCCATATGTCCCTAATGTCCCAGACGTTTTAAATGTCCCATATGTACTTAAAGTTTCAGACGTCCCAGACGTCCTAGATGTCCCATATGTCCTTAACGTCCCAGACGTCCCAGATGTCCCATATGTCCCATATGTCCTTAACGTCCCAGACGTCCCAGACGTCCTAGATGTGACATATGTCCTTAACGTCCCAGACGTCTCAGATGTCCCATATGACACTAACGTCCCAGACGTCCCATATGTCTATTATGTCCCATATGTCCTTAATGTCCCAGGCGTCCCAAATGTCCCATATGTCCCTAACGTCCCAGACGTCCTAGATGTCCTATATATCCTTAACGTCCCAGACGTCCCAGATATCCCATATGTCCTATATCTCAATAACGTCCCAGATGTCCCAAATGTCCCATATGTCCCTAACGTCCCAGACGTTCTAGATGTCCCATATATCCCTAACGTCCCAGACGTCCCAGATCTCCCATATGTCCCTAACGTCCCAGACGTCCTAGATGTCCCTTATATCCTTAACGTCCCAGACGTCCCAGATGTCCCATATGTCCCTAACGACCCAGACGTTTCAGATGTCCTATATGTCCCATCTGTCCCTAATGTCCCAGGCGTCCCAGATCTCCCATATGTCCCAAATGTCAATAATGTCTCAGGCGTTCTAAATGTCTCATATGTCCTTACGTCCCAGACGTCCCAGACGTCCTGGATGTCCCATATGTCCTTAACGTCCCAGACGTATCAAATGTCCCATATGTCCCATGTGTCCCTAATGTCCCAGGCGTCCTAGATGTTCCATATGTTCCTAACGTCCAAACCGTCCTAAATGTGCCATATGTCCCTAATGTCGCAGGCGTCCCAGATGTCGCATATGTCCCATGTGTCCCTAATATCCCAGGCGTCCTAAATGTCCCATATGTCCATAACGTCCCAGACGTCTCAGCCGTCCCGTATGTTTCTAACGTCCCAGACGTTCGAGATGTCCTAGATGTCCCATATGTCTCTAACGTCACAGACTTCCTAGATGTCCTATATGTTCCTAACGTCCCAGATGTCCAATATGTCCCTAAAGTCCCAGACGTCCCAGATGTCCCATATGTCCCTAACGTCCCAGACGTCCTAGATGTCCCATATGTCCTTAACGTCCCAGACGTCCCAGATGACCCATACGTCCCTAACGTCCCAGACGTCCCAGATGTCCCAAAGGTCTTATATATCCCTAATGTCCCAGGCGTATTAAATGTCCCATATTTCCCATATGTCCCTAATGTGCCAGGCGTCCTAAATGTCCCATATGTCCTTAACGTCCCGGACGTCCCAGACGTCCTAGATGTCCCATATGTCCTTAATGTCTCAGACGTCCCAGATGTTTCATATGTCCCTAACGTCCCAGATGTCCCATATGTTCCTAATATCCCAGGCGTAGTAAATGTTCCATATGTCCTTAACGTCCCAGACGTCCCAGACGCCCTAGATGTCCCATATGTCCCTAGCATCCCTGACGTCCCAGATGTCCCATATTTCCTAGATGTCCCATATGTCCTTAATGTCCCAGGCGTCCTAAATGTCCCATATGTCCTTAAAGTCCCAGACGTCCCAGACGTCCTAGACGTCCCAGATGTCCTAGATGTCCCATATGTCCTTAACGTCCCAGACGTCCCAGATGTCCCATATGTCCCTAACGTTCCAGACGTCCCAGATGTCTCATATGTCCCTAATATCCCAGGCGTAGTAAATGTCCCATATGTCCTTAACGTCCCAGACGTCCCAGACGCCCTAGATGTCCCATATGTCCTTAACGTCCCAGACGTCCCAGACGTCCTAGATGTCCCATATGTCCTTAACGTCCCAGACGTCCCAGATGTCCCATATGTCCCTAGCATCCCTGACGTCCCAGATGTCCCATATGTCCTTAACGTCCCAGACGTGCCAGATGTCCCATGTGTAACTAACGTCCCAGACGTCCCAGATGTCCCATATATCCCATATGTCCCTAATGTCCCAGGCGTCCCAGATGTCCCATATGCCCCATATGTCCCTAATGTCCCAGGCTTCCTAAATGTCCCATATGTCCTTAACGTCCCAGACGTCCCAGACGTCCTAGATGTCCTATATGTCCTTAACGTCCCAGACGTCCCAGATGTACCATATGTCCCTAACGTCCCAGACGTCCCAGACGTCCTAGATGTCCCATATGTCCTTAACGTTCCAGATGTCCTATATGTCTTATGTGTCCCTAATGTCCCAGGCGTCCTAGATGTTTTATATGTCCCTAACGTCCAAACCGTCCTAAATGTGCCATATGTGCCTAACGTCCCAGACGTCCCAGCTGTCCCGTATGTCCCTAACGTCCCTGACGGCCCAGACGTCCTAGATGTCCTATGTGTCCCTAATGTCCCAGGCGTCCTAGATGTTCCATATGTCCCTAACGTCCAAACCGTCCTAAATGTGCCATATGTGCCTAACGTCCCAGACGTCCCAGCTGTCCCGTATGTCAATAACGTCCCTGACGTCCCAGACGTCCTTGATGTCCCATATGTCCCTAACGTCCCAGGCGTCCTAGATGTCCTATATGTCCCTAACGTCCCAGATGTCCCATATGTCCCATATGTCCCTAATATCCCAGGCGTCCTAAATGTCCCATATGTCCATAACGTCCCAGACGTCCCAGCTGTCCCGTATGTCCCTAACGTCCTAGACGTCCGAGTAGTCCTAGATGTCCTATATGTCTCTAACGTCACAGACGTCCTAGATGTCCCATATATTCCTAACGTCCCAGATGTCCCATATGTCCCTAAAGTCCCAGACGTCCCAAATGTCCCATAAGTCCCTGACGTCCGAGACGTGCTAGATGTCCCATATGTCCTTAACGTCCCAGACGTCCCAGATGTTTCATATGTCCCTAACGTCCCAGACGTCCCAGATGTCCCATATGTCCCTCATATCCCAGGCATAGTAAATGTCCCATATGTCCTTAACGTCCCAGACGTCCCAGACGCCCTAGATGTCCCATATGTCCCTAGCATCCCTGACGTCCCAGATGTCCCATATGTCCTTAACGTCCCAGACGTCCCAGATGTCCTAGATGTCCCATATGTCTTTAACGTCCCAGACGTCCCAGATGTCCCATATGTCCTAGATGTCTCATATGTCCCATATGTCCCTAATGTCCCAGGCGTCCTAAATGTCCCATATGTCCTTAAAGTCCCAGACGTCCCAGACGTCCTAGACGTCCCTGATGTCCTAGATGTCCCATATGTCCTTAACGTCCCAGACGTCCCAGATGTCCTAGATGTTCCATATGTCCTTAACGTCCCAGACGTCCCAGATGTCCCATATGTCCCTAACGTCCCAGACGTCCCAGATGTCCCATATGTCCCAAATGTCCCTAATGTCCCAGGCGTCCTAGAAATTCCATATGTGCCTAACGTCCCAGACGTCCCATATGTCCTTAACGTCCCAGACGTCCCAGACGTCCTAAATGTCCCATATGTCCCTAACGTCCCAGACGTCTCAGACGGCCTAGATGTCCTATATGTCCCTAACGTCCCAGACGTCTCAGACGTCCTTAATATCCCATATGTTCCTAATGTCCCAGACGTCCTAGATGTTCCATATGTCCCTAACGTCCCAGACGTCTCAGACGTCCTAGATGTCCTATATGTCCCTAACGTCTCAGACGTCCCAGATGTCCCATATGTCCTTAACGACCCAGACGTCCCAGATGTCCCATATGTCTCATATGTCCCTTATGTTCCAGGCGTCCCAGATGTCCCATATGCCCCATATGTCCCTAATGTCCCAGACGTTTTAAATGTCCCATATGTACTTAAAGTTTCAGACGTCCCAGACGTCCTAGATGTCCCATATGTCCTTAACGTCCCAGACGTCCCAGATGTCCCATATGTCCCATATGTCCTTAACGTCCCAGACGTCCCAGACGTCCTAGATGTGACATATGTCCTTAACGTCCCAGACGTCTCAGATATCCCATATGTCACTAACGTCCCAGACGTCCCATATGTCTATTATGTCCCATATGTCCTTAATGTCCCAGGCGTCCCAAATGTCCCATATGTCCCTAACGTCCCAGACGTCCTAGATGTCCCATATATCCTTAACGTCCCAGACGTCCCAGATATCCCATATGTCCTATATCTCAATAACGTCCCAGATGTCCCAAATGTCCCATATGTCCCTAACGTCCCTGACGTTCTAGATGTCCCATATATCCCTAACGTCCCAGACGTCCCAGATCTCCCATATGTCCCTAACGTCCCAGACGTCCTAGATGTCCCTTATATCCTTAACGTCCCAGACGTCCCAGATGTCCCATATGTCCCTAACGACCCAGACGTCCCAGATGTCCTATATGTCCCATCTGTCCCTAATGTCCCACACGTCCCAGATCTCCCATATGTCCCAAATGTCCCTAATGTCTCAGGCGTCCTAAATGTCCCATATGTCCTTACGTCCCAGACGTCCCAGACGTCCTAGATGTCCCATATGTCCTTAACGTCCCAGACGTCTCAGATGTCGCATATATCCCATGTGTCCCTAATATCCCAGGCGTCCTAAATGTCCCATATGTCCATAACGTCCCAGACGTCTCAGCTGTCCCGTATGTTTCTAACGTCCCAGACGTTCGAGATGTCCTAGATGTCCCATATGTCCCTAAAGTCCCAGACGTCCCAGATGTCCCATATGTCCCTAATGTGCCAGGCGTCCTAAATGTCCCATATGTCCTTAACGCCCCGGACGTCCCAGACGTCCTAGATGTCCCATATGTCCTTAATGTCTCAGACGTCCCAGATGTTTCATATGTCCCTAACGTCCCAGACGTCCCAGATGTCCCATATGTTCCTAATATCCCAGGCGTAGTAAATGTTCCATATGTCCTTAACGTCCCAGACGTCCCAGACGCCCTAGATGTCCCATATGTAGCTAGCATCCCTGACGTCCCAGATGTCCCATATTTCCTAGATGTCCCATATGTCCTTAATGTCCCAGGCGTCCTAAATGTCCCATATGTCCTTAAAGTCCCAGACGTCCCAGACGTCCTAGACGTCCCAGATGTCCTAGATGTCCCATATGACCTTAACGTCCCAGACGTCCCAGATGTCCCATATGTCCCTAACGTTCCAGACGTCCCAGATGTCTCATATGTCCATAATATCCCAGGCGTAGTAAATGTCCCATATGTCCTTAACGTCCCAGACGTCCCAAACGCCCTAGATGTCCCATATGTCCTTAACGTCCCAGACGTCCCAGACATCCTAGATGTCCCATATGTCCTTAACGTCCCAGACGTCCCAGATGTCCCATATGTCCCTAGCATCCCTGACGTCCCAGATGTCCCATATGTCCTTAACGTCCCAGACGTGCCAGATGTCCCATGTGTAACTAACGTCCCAGACGTCCCAGATGTCCCATATATCCCATATGTCCCTAATATCCCAGGCGTCCCAGATGTCCCATATGTCCCATATGTCCTTAATGTCCCAGGCGTCCTAAATGTCCCATATGTCCTTAACGTCCCAGACGTCCTAGATGTCCTATATGTCCTTAACGTCCCAGACGTCCCAGATGTACCATATGTCCCTAACGTCCCAGACGTCCCAGACGTCCTAGATGTCCCATATGTCCTTAACGTCCCAGATGTCCTATGTGTCTTATGTGTCCCTAATGTCCCAGGCGTCCTAGATGTTTTATATGTCCCTAACGTCCAAACCGTCCTAAATGTGCCATATGTGCCTAACGTCCCAGACGTCCCAGCTGTCCCGTATGTCCCTAACGTCCCTGACGGCCCAGACGTCCTAGATGTCCTATGTGTCCCTAATGTCCCAGGCGTCCTAGCTGTTCCATATGTCCCTAACGTCCAAACCGTCCTAAATGTGCCATATGTGCCTAACGTCCCAGACGTCCCAGCTGTCCCGTATGTCAATAACGTCCCTGACGTCCCAGACGTCCTAGATGTCCCATATGTCCCTAACGTCCCAGGCGTCCTAGATGTCCTATATGTCCCTAACGTCCCAGATGTCCCAGATGTCCTATATGTCCCACAGGTCCCTAATGTCCCAGGCGTCCCAGATGTCCCATATGTCCCATATGTCCCTAATATCCCAGGCGTCCTAAATGTCCCATATGTCCATAACGTCCCAGACGTCCCAGCTGTCCCGTATGTCCCTAACGTCCTAGACGTCCGAGTAGTCCTAGATGTCCTATATGTCTCTAACGTCACAGACGTCCTAAATGTCCCATATATTCCTAACGTCCCAGATGTCCCATATGTCCCTAAAGTCCCAGACGTCCCAGATGTCCCATAAGTCCCTGACGTCCCAGACGTGCTAGATGTCCCATATGTCCTTAACGTCCCAGACGTCCCAGATGTTTCATATGTCCCTAACGTCCCAGACGTCCCAGATGTCCCATATGTCCCTCATATCCCAGGCGTAGTAAATGTCCCATATGTCCTTAACGTCCCAGACGTCCCAGACGCCCTAGATCTCCCATATGTCCTTAGCATCCCTGACGTCCCAGATGTCCCATATGTCCTTAACGTCCCAGACGTCCCAGATGTCCTAGATGTCCCATATGTCTTTAACGTCCCAGACGTTCCAGATGTCCCATATGTCCTAGATGTCCCATATGTCCCATATGTCCCTAATGTCCCAGGCGTCCTAAATGTCCCATATGTCCTTAAAGTCCCAGACGTCCCAGATGTCCCATATGTCTCTAACGTTCCAGACGTCCCAGCTGTCCCGTATGTCCCTAACGTCCCAGACGTCCGAGATATCCTAGATGTCCCATATATTCCTAACGTCCCAGATGTCCCATATGTCCCTAAAGTCCCAGACGTCCCAGATGTCCCATAAGTCCCTAACGTCCCAGACGTGCTAGATGTCCCATATGTCCTTAACGTCCCAGACGTCCCAGATGAGCCATTTGTCCGTAACGTCCCAGACGTCCCAGATGTCCCAAAGGTCTTATATATCCTTAATGTCCCAGGCGTATTAGATGTCCCATATGTCCCATATGTCCCTAATGTGCCAGGCGTCCTAAATGTCCCATATGCCTTTAACGTCCCGGACGTCCCAGACGTCCTAGATGTTCCATATGTCCTTAACGTCCCAGACGTCCCAGATGTCCCATATGTCCCTAACGTCCCAGACGTCCCAGATGTCGAATATGTCCCAAATGTCCCTAATGTCCCAGGCGTCCTAGAAATTCCATATGTCCCTAACGTCCCAGACGTCCCATATGTCCTTAACGTCCCAGACGTCCCAGACGTCCTAAATGTCCCATATGTCCCTAACGTCCCAGACGTCTCAGACGTCCTAGATGTCCTATATGTCCCTAACGTCCCAGACGTCTCAGACGTCCTTAATGTCCCATATGTTCCTAATGTCCCAGACGTCCTAGATGTTCCATATGTCCCTAACGTCTCAGACGTCTCAGACGTCCTAGATGTCCTATATGTCCCTAACGTCCCAAACGTCCCAGATGTCCCATATGTCCCTAATGTCTCAGACGTCCCAGATGTCCCATATGTCCTTAACGACCCAGACGTCCCAGATGTCCCATATGTCTCATATGTCCCTTATGTTCCAGGCGTCCCAGATGTCCCATATGTCCCATATGTCCCTAATGTCCCAGACGTTTTAAATGTCCCATATGTACTTAAAGTTTCAGACGTCCCAGACGTCCTAGATGTCCCATATGTCCTTAACGTCCCAGACGTCCCAGATGTCCCATATGACCCATATGTCCTTAACGTCCCAGACGTCCCAGACGTCCTAGTTGTGACATATGTCCTTAACGTCCCAGACGTCTCAGATGTCCCATATGTCACTAACGTCCCAGACGTCCCATATGTCTATTATGTCCCATATGTCCTTAATGTCCCAGGCGTCCCAAATGTCCCATATGTCCCTAACGTCCCAGACGTCCTAGATGTCCCATATATCCTTAACGTCCCAGACGTCCCAGATATCCCATATGTCCTATATCTCAATAACGTCCCAGATGTCCCAAATGTCCCATATGTCCCTAACGTCCCAGACGTTCTAGATGTCCCATATATCCCTAACGTCCCAGACGTCCCAGATCTCCCATATGTCCCTAACGTCCCAGACGTCCTAGATGTCCCTTATATCCTTAACGTCCCAGACGTCCCAGATGTCCCATATGTCCCTAACGACCCAGACGTTTCAGATGTCCTATATGTCCCATCTGTCCCTAATGTCCCAGGCGTCCCAGATCTCCCATATGTCCCAAATGTCCCTAATGTCTCAGGCGTTCTAAATGTCCCATATGTCCTTACGTCCCAGACGTCCCAGACGTCCTAGATGTCCCATATGTCCTTAACGTCCCAGACGTATCAAATGTCCCATATGTCCCATGTGTCCCTAATGTCCCAGGCGTCCTAGATGTTCCATATGTTCCTAACGTCCAAACCGTCCTAAATGTGCCATATGTCCCTAATGTCGCAGGCGTCCCAGATGTCGCATATGTCCCATGTGTCCCTAATATCCCAGGCGTCCTAAATGTCCCATATGTCCCTAACGTCCCTGACGGCCCAGACGTCCTAGATGTCCTATGTGTCCCTAATGTCCCAGGCGTCCTAGATGTTCCATATGTCCCTAACGTCCAAACCGTCCTAAATGTGCCATATGTGCCTAACGTCCCAGACGTCCCAGCTGTCCCGTATGTCAATAACGTCCCTGACGTCCCAGACGTCCTTGATGTCCCATATGTCCCTAACGTCCCAGGCGTCCTAGATGTCCTATATGTCCCTAACGTCCCAGATGTCCCAGATGTCCTATATGTCCCACATGTCCCTAATGTCCCAGGCGTCCCAGATGTCCCATATGTCCCATATGTCCCTAATATCCCAGGCGTCCTAAATGTCCCATATGTCCATAACGTCCCAGACGTCCCAGCTGTCCCGTATGTCCCTAACGTCCTAGACGTCCGAGTAGTCCTAGATGTCCTATATGTCTCTAACGTCACAGACGTCCTAGATGTCCCATATATTCCTAACGTCCCAGATGTCCCATATGTCCCTAAAGTCCCAGACGTCCCAAATGTCCCATAAGTCCCTGACGTCCCAGACGTGCTAGATGTCCCATATGTCCTTAACGTCCCAGACGTCCCAGATGTTTCATATGTCCCTAACGTCCCAGACGTCCCAGATGTCCCATATGTCCCTCATATCCCAGGCGTAGTAAATGTCCCATATGTCCTTAACGTCCCAGACGTCCCAGACGCCCTAGATGTCCCATATGTCCCTAGCATCCCTGACGTCCCAGATGTCCCATATGTCCTTAACGTCCCAGACGTCCCAGATGTCCTAGATGTCCCATATGTCTTTAACGTCCCAGACGTCCCAGATGTCCCATATGTCCTAGATGTCCCATATGTCCCATATGTCCCTAATGTCCCAGGCGTCCTAAATGTCCCATATGTCCTTAAAGTCCCAGACGTCCCAGACGTCCTAGACGTCCCTGATGTCCTAGATGTCCCATATGTCCTTAACGTCCCAGACG